>CAEFZP010001370.1:0-40659 GCA_903064625.1 Mallotus villosus | reverse complement strand
GGGCTGCACTCTCCCACAGGGATCCAGATCTGTTAGTAAGTCTTCTTGTTCCCATGTTACCTGACTGGCTGCTTCTCTCTGTGCCTGCCTGCCCGCCTGCCTGCCTGCCTGCTGCTTGACTGACTACCAGCTCTCCAGCCCTGCCTACCTCATCCTCCTCCTCTGTCTCCCTGCCTCTCTGTGTGTGTGTGTGTGTCCTGCCTCTGTGTGTGGTGTGTGTGTGTCCTGCCTCTGTGTGTGTGTGTGTCCTGCCTCTGTGTGTGTGTGTGTCCTGCCTCTGTGTGTGTGTGTGTGTGTCCTGCCTCTGTGTGTGTGTGTGGTGTGTCCTGCCTCTGTGTGTGTGTGTCCTGCCTCTGTGTGTGTGTGTGTCCTGCCTCTGTGTGTGTGTGTGTGTCCTGCCTCTCTGTGTGTGTGTGTCCTGCCTCTGTGTGTATGTGTCCTGCCTATGTGTGTGTGTGTGTCCTGCCTATGTGTGTGTGTGTGTCCTGCCTCTGTGTGTGTGTGTGTCCTGCCTCTGTGTGTGTGTGTGTGTCCTGCCTCTGTGTGTGTGTGTCCTGCCTCTGTGTGTGTGTTTGTCCTGCCTCTGTGTGTGTGTGTGTCCTGCCTCTCTGTGTGTGTGTGTGTGTGTCCTGCCTCTCTCTCAGAAGGCAGAAGGGTGGTGTGAGTCAGCAGGGGGTTAGTGAGCAGAGAATCCCCCTCAGGTTAAAGCAGGATTAGTTCTGTAACCTGCTCCTTATCCAGCTCCTACTGATCTCCCTCTGTCTCAGCTAGCTAGCCGTGTCATGTCCTCACACTGCCTGCTGGAGACACACACACACACACACACTGACATTCACATTCTCTCACACACCCTCACACACACTCACACACACTCACACGCATCATATCCTGCGGAGTTCCAGACTCCAGCAGCTAAGGACGTCTCTGGATCTCTGTCCAGGTAGATCTTCACTAAAGGCCAAAATATCTCTCCCACTCTTTATTCCCGGAAGAGGTTTAGGGTTGCCAGATTGGTGAAGAGGAAACCCCCATTTAGAGCAGAGAGCCTTCCCAGCCTGTCTGTACACTTGTGTAGCAGCGCCCCCTGTGTCTGTTGGGTGTAGGTGCAGGTCTCTCGTAGACCCCAGCCCCCTCTCCTTCCCTGGTTCCTGCCTCCATGCCCACGCTCTGTACACCATCCTGTGTGACTGCACCGTCTGTGTGTTCATGTTGTTTATAAATCACCCAGTGGAATGTTTGTAGTGACGGCTGATGATGTCACTGTGGTCTGTGATGTCACTGTGGTCTGTGATGTCGTGGGTGAGTCCGTGCTGTGATTGGTGTGGCCTTGCTGGTTGGGGCGTCACAACAGGAAGGGGAGGGGTTAAGTGGGGGGTCTTCTGTCTCCTGATTGGCTGATCCATTCCTAACACTCACTCCTTCTTCCTCTTGAGGGTCACAGACGAACCTGAGAGAGGCCCCAGCCGATCTCCGGTCACAAGGTGAGTCACGCCCCCTAACCCACCTGACACTACTCACACCCTAAACCAAATCTAACACCAGTCTAAAACATGAGAGTAAGTACGTGAAAATATGGGTGTAAATCCAAATGAGGACTAGGGAGTAGGACCTGTCAGGGGGTAGTAAAGGTGGGAGCAGCACAGCAGGGGGTAGCTGGGAAGCTGGGAGCAGGGGGTAGCTGGGAGCAGGGGGTAGCTGGGAGCAGGGGGTAGTGAAGCTGGGAGCAGGGGGTAGTGAAGCTGGGAGCAGGGGGTAGCTGGGAGCAGGGGGTAGTGAAGCTGGGAGCAGGGGGGTAGTGAAGCTGGGAGCAGGGGGTAGTGAAGCTGGGAGCAGGGGGTAGTGAAGCTGGGAGCAGGGGGGTAGTGAAGCTGGGAGCAGGGGGGTAGTGAAGCTGGGAGCAGGGGGTAGTGAAGCTGGGAGCAGGGGGTAGTGAAGCTGGGAGCAGGGGGTAGTGAAGCTGGGAGCAGGGGGTAGCTGGGAGCAGGGGGGTAGTGAAGCTGGGAGCAGGGGGTAGTGAAGCTGGAGCAGGGGGTAGTGAAGCTGGGAGCAGGGGGTAGCTGGGAGCAGGGGGTAGCTGGGAAGCTGGGAGCAGGGGGTAGTGAAGCTGGGGAGCAGGGGGTAGTGGAAGCTGGGAGCAGGGGGTAGTGAAGCTGGGAGCAGGGTGGGGTAGTGAAGCTGGGAGCAGGGGGTAGTGAAGCTGGGAGCAGGGGGTAGTGAAGCTGGGAGCAGGGGGGTAGTGAAGCTGGGAGCAGGGGGTAGTGAAGCTGGGAGCAGGGGGTAGTGAAGCTGGGAGCAGGGGGGTAGTGAAGCTGGGAGCAGGGGTGGTAGTGAAGCTGGGAGCAGGGGGTAGTGAAGCTGGGAGCAGGGGGTAGTGAAGCTGGGAGCAGGGGGTAGTGACCTGTGCTCTCTCTGCTGTAGATCCTGCTCAGCCCCAGGCTCTGGGGAAAAGCATCAGGTAACAGCAGCTTGCTCCATTAGGGGGGGCTGCTACGCTCCAGACGTGAATATCTAGATCATAGACGTGAATATCTATATATCTATTCTAGACCATAGACGTGAATATCTATATATCTATTCTAGACCATAAGCGTGAATATCTATACCATCTATTGTAGACCATAGATGTGAATATCTATATATCTAGACCATAGATGTGAATATCTATATATCTAGACCATAGATGTGAATATCTATGTATCTATATATCTTTAACTTTAAGTGTGTATGTTGGGCTCATCTCCTCTGTGTGGCTAGCTGTGTTTGGTGCTAGAGGACATGTAGAGGGACGTAACACTGTCTGGGCTCATCTCCTCTGTGTGGCTAGCTGTGTTTGGTGCTAGAGGACATGTAGAGGGACGTAACACTGTCTGGGCTCATCTCCTCTGTGTGGCTAGCTGTGTTTGGTGCTAGAGGACGTGTAGAGGGACGTAACACTGTCTGGGCTCATCTCCTCTGTGTGGCTAGCTGTGTTTGGTGCTAGAGGACATGTAGAGGGACGTAACACTGGGGCGACCTCGACCCTGTAACTGCCAGACCTCTTACCTCAGTGGTGTAAAACTATCTAAATGTGATTTTACATCATTGAGGGGAGCATGTCACTACATTTACATTTAGGCATTTAGCCGACGCTTTTATCCAAGACTTCCAAAAGAGAGCTTTTACAAAAGTGCATAGGTCACTGATTATAACAACGAGATAGCCCCAAACATTGCGGGTATAGCCAAAACATGAAGCATACATTGTGAAAACCAAATAAGTCCCAAAGGGAAGAACCATAAGAGCATGTAGAGAGATGTGGTGTGATGGTTGAGCTTCTCCTGGGATGCAGCTGTGTACCGGAAGGTAAACGTGTTGTTGTTGTGTAATCCTTGTTGTTGTTGACTCTCGTGTCCTGATGTTCTAAAGCTGTGACTCACGATAGGATCTGGAACTGGTTCGGGTCCGCTTCATTTGGCTTCCGTTGTGCAATGGAACCAATGGAAGCGATTTAAAAACACGTAAAACGCTGCCAACTGGTGCACCCTGTGAGCTAAAACAATCGCACAGCGGGTTTATTTGGTCTGATGGGGATGAACATTCCTCACGGTGGAGATGTTGTCAGCCACAGATTAAGAAGAGATGGCAGTTAGTCAGATTAGGAAGTTAGATCATGTTAGATGATGATGTTAGAAGCTTATTTGGCAGCTCTGCAAACCAACTTTGTACGATACTAATTTATTGTTTTTCTTTCTTTTTTTTCTTCTCTCTCTTCACATACACACATCATTACACACTCACACACACACACACACACACACACACACACACCCTGACTCTGAACAACACTTCCCCCTCACCCTCTCTCAAACACCCTCACCTCCTAACCCCCCTCCTCTTCCCACCCTCTCTCACCCCTTCACCCCTCTCTCTCAATTACCCTCCTACTACCCTCTCTCAACAACCTCCTTAACTCTCACCCTCACCCCCCCATCCTCTCTCTCAACCCACAACCCTCCAATAACCCTCCACCCCACCCCTCTCACTCTCCCTCCCGCCCCTCTCACTCCCACCTCTCTCACTCCCACCTCTCTCTCTCCCACCCCTCTCTCTCCCCACCCCTCTCCCTCCCACCTCTCTCTCTCCCACCCCTCTCCCTCCCGCCCCCTCTCCCTCCCCGCCCCTCTCCCTCCCGCCCCTCTCACCTCCCGCCCCTCCAGTCGCCATCTACCTGGGCATCAGAAGGCGCCCGAGCCCCGGCCCCCCCGATGCGGCTGGGATGTGAGGGTCCGCAGCCCGCGGGACCCTGCGGAGGTGGTGCTGGCTCTGCGGGAGGCCGCTCAGGGCTGCGGCTGCCAGGTGCACGTGGCAGGCCCCTTCCTGCTGTCCTGCACCCACGGGGCTGCCGGGGCACGGGTGGCCTTCGAGGCCGAGGTGTGTCAGCTGCCCGGGGGGCCGGCTCGCTCCAGCGGGGTCCGCTTCAAACGCCTCTGGGGGGCGCCGCTGGCCTTCAGGGACATCGCCACCAGAGTGTCCAAGGAGCTGGAACTCTGAGGGAGGGGCTTAGGGAGGGGCGGGGCTTGGGGAGGGACTAAGGGGGAGGGAGGGGCTTAAGGGTGGACGGATGACCGAAGGAGGAGGAGGAGGAGGAGGAAGGGTGAGCCAGACTATATGAGAGGACTGACATTTTAGGTCCGCCCCTTCAGCTCCCCACCAACCTCGCTCGCCCCCCTCACTCGCCCCCCCCCACCACACACACACACACAAACCCGCTTGTGTCGCCAGGGCGACGCAGATAGAAAGCCACGGACGGCGACCTTGAACTCTGCGACCCGCGTACGATCTGTGACCTTTTGACCCCTGCTTAGACTCCGCCTCCTCGGACGCGACCTTCAACCCACTGATCTTCGACTGTTGTTTTTTTATTATTATTAATTTTTAACATTATTAGTTTGGATATTTCCAGATGAAGATGTTGTATTCGTCACTCAACATTTTTTTTTGTTGTTCAATCCTTTTTGAGAGCTGCTATTTAAAAAGGTTTTCAAATTTGTGTTTTATTCGTTTTTTTTGTTGTTTCTTCCTTGATTTAGAGGGGGCGGGGCCCCTTCAGTTCTGACCTCCAGCCTGTAGGGGGAGACATGCAGAACTGCAGGCAACACTAACTGAATGATGCTGGAATGGAACGCCACAATCCTTAGACCTCACTTCCTCCTCTCGTGTTGTACCTGCCAATCCCAGCTGTTTGTTGAATGCTTACCTAGTGTGTGTATGTGTGTGTAGGGTGTGTGTGTGCTAGTTGCAAAGAAGTGAACTGCCTGAAATCGACGTCTGAATAGGATCATGGTGATGATGATGATGATGATGGTGACAGCTTTTCTGAGCCACACTCTCATGTCTGTTTCAGACGTGAAGGTACTTGTTTACCTGGTCGCACTTTAGTTATAGTAACACCACCTCCCACACAAGCCTGCACCAGGTACACAGACTCCTGGGTCACATGACCACAGACTCCTGGGTCACATGACCACAGACTCCTGGGTCACATGATCACAGACTCCTGGGTCACATGATCACGGACTCCTGGGTCACATGATCACAGACTCCTGGGTCACATGATCACAGACTCCTGGGTCACATGATCACAGACTCCTGGGTCACATGACCACAGACTCCTGGGTCACATGATCACGGACTTCTACGGATATTCCAAGATGGCTGTGCTCCTGGTCGTACGTCGTCGTACCCAGACAAGGAGCTTCTTTCTCAACTTCACGCCATAATCCCGCCTGCGGTCGTTTTGAAACTCAAGTTACTCCCAGTCCGTAACAACCCGTGATGGTGTGAACCAGCCGTAAGATTTTCTAAACTTGATTTGTTGTATAAGCTCATCGTTTTTCTAGAAGGTGCTTGTCAGGTTCAGGTTGGTAAATATGACGTCCCTTGGAAAGCTTTCTGCCATGTTCCAGGTTTACACACACACACACACACACACACACCTTCTCTCCCTCTTTGGGTCTGCCTGTGTCAGGAAGCAAAGGTTTGTCTCGTAACAAACGTCCAAATCTGATTATCTCCCACTTCTCCACCCAGAAGAATTCCTGATGACCAACCAGACTTGTGGATCGGTATGTGTGTGACAGGGTGTGTGTGACAGGGTGCGTGTGTAACAGGGTGTGTGTGACAGGGTGTGTGTGTAACAGGGTGTGTGTGTCACAGGGTGTGTGTGTCACAGGGGTATGTGTATGTGTGTGTGATGGTGTGAGTGACAGGGTGTGTGTGTCACAGGGTATGTGTCACAGGGTGTGTGAGTGACAGGGTGTATGTGTCACAGGGTGTGGGGTGTTTTAGAATGTGACCCTGCATCACCTCTTCTATAAATGACCACCAGTCGAAGGTCACGAAGCCTGTTATAAAACCAGGCTTGCAGAGAGACAGACAGGTCATTGGCAGACAGACAGACAGACAGTCTAAACAATATAAACGTGAAGGTTTGACCAAGGAGGACAGAGGAGCAGGCCCTGAAGGATCCACAGCTTTGTCACCTTCAGATCTCACCCTTTTCAGTTCAGAAACGTTACGCAACCACCGATGTCTTAAAATGTAAAAGTTGTTATTTAGGGCTAATTTATTCGTCCGTTCTGTCTAGAAGTAGGGCTCACCTAGATACAGCTGAACACTTCTGACTACACTCTCAAAGAGTAGGATACACTGTAGTGTGTGTGTGTGTAGGGATGTGTGTGTGTAGGGACGTGTGTGTGTGTGTGTAGGTACCAGGGGGTATCTTGAAATGACCTGCAGTCCTGCATGTCTCAACAAACAATGTGTGAAGCAAAAATAAATTCTTTCAGAAACAACCAGCTCTGAATGTTTGTTCTCATTCTACCTGAGCGTGCAAGAGAGTGTGTGTGTGAGCGTGCAAGAGAGTTTGTGTGTGAGCGTGCAAGAGTGTGTGTGTATATGAGCGTGCAAGAGAGTGTGTGTGAACAGGAACTTCAGACGTTTGATTGGTACATTGAGGCTTTTATTTGCTCAGTTATGTGATACAACCAAAAAGGTGTTATAACGTTTCGGTGCATGCACACTGTCGCGGCACATGGCCGGCAGTGTGGAGGTCGGATCCCAGGGTGTTACAGATCGGATGGGAAAGTCGTTTTCAAGACGTGAGAAGAAAAGAACAACAGAAGAGTTGGTGAGATCTGAGAGGAGAGTAGAGTGTCTTTTTTTTGTGGAGTTTTTCCTCGAAAAGTCCATGGAGAAGTCGAGGACTAGTCTAAGGCTGCTCGTCTTTTATCGTACAAAAAGGAAAAGATGGCGTCGTCGTCGTCATGTCCGCTCTACTTCTGGGCGGGGATCATGCCGTCGATGGCCTCTCCCTTCTCCAGCTTCTTCTCCATCTCCACCATGAGCTTCACACACCGTCAACCACCATCTGTACCTGGGCAACCTCGGAGGAGCCCAGACGATCGGCGTTGGAGATGTCGAACACTCCACCCACGGAGGCGGTGTCCACACCACCTGGAAGCATAGATGAGTTTCTCCATAGTCATGCTCAAATGTCATCAAGTACACGGTCTGTGTGCGTGTTCTTCGTGTGTGTGTTCTTCATGTGTGTGTGTGTCCATGTGTGTGTGTGTCCATGTGTGTGTGTTCTTTATGTGTGTGTGTCCATGTGTGCGTGTTCTTCGTGTGTGTGTGTGTCCATGTGTGTGTTCTTCATGTGTGTGTGTCCATGTGTGCGTGTTCTTCGTGTGTGTGTGTTTGTGTCCATGTGTGTGTGTTCTTCATGTGTCCGTGTGTGTGTGTTTCTTCATGTGTGTGTGTGTGTCCATGTGTGTGTGTGTGTCCATGTGTGTGTGTTCTTCATGTGTGTGTGTGTGTCCATGTGTGTGTGTGTGTCCATGTGTGTGTGTGTGTCCATGTGTGTGTGTTCTTCATGTGTGTGTGTGTGTGTCCATGTGTGTGTGTGTGTGTCCATGTGTGTGTGTGTGTGTCCATGTGTGTGTGTGTGTGTGTGTGTGTCCTACCTGTTCCGCGCTTCTGCAGACGCAGTCTGCCGAGGATCTCGTTGAACTTGGCGTGTGTGCTGAGCTTGGGCAGCTTGACGTGCACGCCCCCGCGGAGGCCGGTTCCCAGGTTGGAGGGGCAGGTGAGCACGTAGCCCAGATGCTCGTTCCACATGAAGCCGTGGTTGTGCTTCTTGAAGACCTCCTCAATCTGAGGGGAGGGATGAGGACAGGAGAGGAGGGATGAGGAGGGATGAGGAGGAGATGAGGACAGGAGAGGAGGGATGAGGACGGAGAGGATGAGGACAGGAGAGGAGGGACAGAAGGATGAGGACAGGAGAGAGAAGAAAAGGGGGGAGATCAAATGGTGAATTTCTGAAACTCTTCCCAAGACAAATCATGTATCATACGTAGTAGAAATATAATTGAACACATTTAAATTAGACTTCATCACATATCATTCATTTGTTTTCAGACGTGGGGGGGGCAGCTGACCTTGGTCAGACCGACGCAGAATCTTCTGAAGACCTCCTTCATGTTGCCGCCTGTCTCCATGGAGATGACGCGGAGGTGATCCTCCTCATTCACCCACACCAGGAAGCTCTTCTTGTCGTTGTGCCTGAGAGGGGAGAGGGCGGGGGGGGAGGAGGGCGAGAGGGGAGAGGGCGGAAGGGTTACATAGACACCCAACACTCTGGACACACACTGCTCGTACCGCTGTGTACAAACAGATAGTGTGTGTATATATATATACAAATACAAACAGTTATATGTAACACACATACAGACTGTAAAACTGTTACAGCTCTGATATACTTGTAACACGGACAAACTGTACTTCCAGTGAAATATAGTGTGTGTGTGTGTGTGTGTGTGTGTGTGTGTGTGTGTGTGTGTGCGCTCACCAGATGCCTCTGCCGTCGGGCCAGTCACGAGCCATGCCAGCAGACAACAGCAGGGGAGAGACGGGTTTGTCGAACAGGAAGTGATCGTTGATCAGCTGATCCTGCTCAGCATCGGACATGCCTGACAGGGGGTAGTACTTTCCCTTGAACTCACCCTCCAGGGTGGCCAGGGTGGAGGAGGAAAGGGGGAGGAGGAGGAGAGGGGGAAGAGGAGAGGGGGAGGAGGAGGGGGGAGAGAGGACGAGAGGGGGAGGACGAGAGGAGAAGGAGAGAGGACCAGAGGAGGAGGAGGAAGGGGGGAGGAGGGAGAACGAGAAGAGAAGAGAGGCGAGGAGCGAGTTTTACGACTCGCCGAGAGGATGACAGGTGAGGGCGAGGGGACGGAGAGTGAGAACGAGTGGGACAGAAGGAAAAGTGAAACACATGACCCAGACGCGTCAAAACACCACGACCCTCGCTTCCCAGCGAGGCGCTCAATCGCGTCGTCATGACGGCTTGTGACACTACACCCTCGATGGAGAGCTTCTCCCACCATCCTGCGCTCTCCACGGCTGTTGTGGGGGGGCAGGGTGTACCCCTTGATGCTGCGGCGGTACGCACACGGCTGCTCAGCACGTAGGCGGGGGTCCAAGTCGTCTCCTCCCTGGACGGGCACAGAGGGGCAGCGCCGGGTCAGCACGTGGATGTGTCCGCCCATGGTTGGCTGTGGTGTGTGTGTGTGTGTGTGTGTGTGTAGGGCCTGTGTGTGTATGTGTGTGTGTGTGTGGAGCCTGTATGTGTGTGTGTACATGTGTGTGTGTGTTGTGTGTGTGTGTGTTTGTTGGTGTGTGTGTGTGTGTGTGTGGAGCTGGTATGTATGTGTGTATGTGTGTGTGTACATGTGTGTGTGTGTAGGGCCTGTCATGTATGTGTGTATGTGTGTGTGTACATGTGTGTGTGTGTCCTACCCTTCAGGTTCTCGAAGTTCAGGTCGGTGGCGTGCTTGTCGGTGGGCTTGTAGCCTCCGTGACGGTCGGAGATGATGGGGTCGAACAGATCCTTGAAGACCTCGTAGGACCTCCTCATCACCAGCCACACAGCCGACGGTCATGATGAAGGGGTGGCCTGGACACGCAAGGCATCATGGGTAAGCAACTACAACCGCTTGGAATCTCGTTCTTTTATTATTATTTCGCTCGGGGGAAAATAGCCGCTGGAATGTAAATGTTGTGGCGGATGTTTTGTTTGCAAACATCTTGAAATCACCCCTCCTCCCCTCTCTACCTCCCCACTCTACCTCCCTCCTTCCCTCTCTACCTCCCCCCTCTACCTCCCCTCTCTACCTCTCCCCTCCTCTCCCCTCCTCCCCCCTCTTACCAGGGTTATCCACTCCGGTCTGGATGCAGTCGTCCAGGGTGAAGCCGCTGGGTGTGGACTTTCCCCTCAGCTTGTCGTACAGCTCCTTGGTCACCACCTTGGCCATGTGGTTGTTGTGGAGAGACAAGTCTGGGAACTCCTCGTCCAGGGAGAACTTCATCTTGTAGTTCATTGTGGCAATTCTTGGCCGCCATGGTTGCACTCGTCACACCGTCTGTGGGTGGCAGGGGGGGGAGGGGGGGGAGGGGAGAGAAGGGAGAGAAGGAGAGTGAAGAACGGGCAGGTACACGGTGTCGAATTAAAGTGACACGCTCACACACAACCCAGCGCTCTCTTGAGACTGCGTGGACTCACAACCAGAGGACAAGCCAGAGCAAACTAACCAGTCCAAACACAGCTTGAATAACAGACAACCAGAAGGTCAAGAAAAACACCCAGTCAACATCATATCTGACCACCCCAGTCTAGGCTGGACCGTGTGACCGTGTAGCGTGTACCGTGCGGCGTTGTGACCGCGCGGGGACTCTCCCAGTGCTCGGTCTATCAGCCTCCGGGCCAGCAGTAACAGCGCGCGTCCTCATGTTCTGACTGCAGGACAGCACCAGCTGACCAGCACAGCTGAACAGGGTATTTATAGACTGACTGGCCCTCCACCCTCCACCCTCCACCCTCCACCCCTCCACCCTCCACCCCTACAGCCGCCACACTCCACCCTCCACTCTACACACACTCCACCCTACACCCGTCACTCTACACCCTCCACCTCCACCCTCCACTCTACACCCTCCACTCTACACCCTCCACCCTCCACCCTACACCCTTCACTCTACACCCTCCACCCTACACCCTACACCCTAAGCCTCCACCCTACACCCTACAGCTCCCACCCTTCCAACCCTACACCCCTTCACTCTACACCATCCACCCTACACCCTACAGCCTCCACCCCTCCCCCTACAGCCTCCACCCTACACCCTGTCACTCTACACCCTAAAGAGATTTGGGTCTGGGTTATAGACTGATCCTGGTTTAGTTGAGATTCTCTTTCCCCAGAAGGACACACCTCAACAGTGTCTATCGATATCTCCACCAACAAATACAACTGTCCCCAACATTTCTGCAGAACCAAATGAGCTTGTTTTTACTTTTCAAATGATCATATCTCAAATATCATCCCCAAATCCACTATACTGAATACAGACATGGAACCACAGCTGGCCCCCAAAACAAGCTTTCACCACCACTCTCAAACCAGCCAGGACATTCTGACACGCGTCATATCTCTGTCTTCCCCCTCTCCGCCCCTGCCCCCTCTCCTCCCCTCTCCTCCCCCTAGGCTGAAGCTACACGGCGCAGGAAAGAAAATCCGCACGAGGAAAACTCGATCCAGAAGCGCAGGGAGACCGCCACTTTGTGTTAGGATGGGGTGCAATAAAAAAAATACAAATAAAAATCCTTCAGATTCTTCTTCTTGTTTGTGGATCCCCAAGCCCTCTCCCACCCTCCTCCGCCCGTCCTCCACCACCCTCCTCCGCCTCCTCCGCCACCCCTCCTCCTCCGCTCCACCCCCTCAGCAATGGGAGCGTTTACCTGTCACAAAGGGGGAAAATGTAACAGCTCCTGGGATAAGTTCCTGTTCACCAAAGCCATGTAAGGGTTGCCCAACTCTGCCAGGTGGAGCGCTTCAGCTCTTATCTCACACCTGCGCTCCCATTGGCATTTGCCTCCGCATGCCTGCCCCCGATTGGACAGCTGCAGTCCCTGCCTTCTGGTTCAGTTTGTAAAAGGCAAAAGTGTCTCGAGATGGCAAGACAGCTGTGCCCATGCCTTCACGCCATCCCCACCCTACGCAACACCACAAACACACGAAGATACAACATACACAACACACATACACACACACACCACACACACACACACACACATAATACACAGACACAGATACGCCACCACCACACACACCACAGACATACACACACACACATACAGATCACCACACACACCAACACACACAACACGCATAAAAACACACCAACAAATACACCCACCACACACATAAAACACACACAACACAACACACAGCACACCACACATCCAACACACACACACGACACATACATACACACACACAAATACATACACACCACAAATACATACACAACAAATACATACACACACACCAAGCAAATGCACCACATATTCACGATTGGCTACGTGAGATTTTGTGGTCTGGGGCCTGTAAGCGCAGGTAGTGAAGTCAAATGACGGGTGTGTGAACCAAAAAAGAGAGACGGGAGCAAGCGAGGGAGGGAGAGAGAGGGAGATGATGGGAGTTAGAGAGAGGGGACGACGCGGGGGGCCACACAAAAACAAAAACACAACACAGAGCGAGCGAGCGATCGAGGGGCTCAAAGAGAGAGAGAGAGAGAGAGAGAGAGAGAGAGAGGATGAGATGGGCGAGCGAGAGATGGGAGCGAGGAGAGGCCGGTATGGCGGGGAGGGAAAAGAGGTACACGAAGAAGAGCGGGGGCGCAAGGGGAGAGGGTTAGAGCGAGAGAAGAGAGAGGGGGAGATGTAGCGTTCTTAGAGTCAGAAGAGGTATGGTATGTTGTTTTAGGGAGAGGGGGGCAAAACAGATCAACACCAAATATTAAAAAAACCAACAAATAAATCATAAGAACATTAACCCAAACAAAAACAAATTATGAGATTTGAGAGATGAGACGATAGGGCAGCAAGAGCGAGAGCGACTCGGTCTGCTATGCCGAGGGCGAGGCGCGAGAGGGGTCAGGGAGATTCGCGTTCGTATGGGAGAGAGAGCCGAGTGGCTCCTATTCTCTGCTATATGTCTCTCTCTCTCTATGTCTCTATCTTCTGAGGACCGTTTCATAAGTGATACAGCGGGGGAGCCCAGGCGCCATCTTGGATATTGACATAAGGGGGATGTTTAGACCCGGATGAGATATGCAGGAACTCTAAGGAAAAAAGAAGAAACGAGTAGAGACAAAGAGCAGCGAAAGAGAGGCAAGGAAAGAAAGACAGAGAAGAAAGAAAGAGAAGAGAGAGAAAGGGAAGAAAGAAAGAAAGGAAGAAAGAAAGAAAACAAGAAGGAAAAGAAAGAAAGAGCGAAACGAAAGAGAGCGCGCTGAGACCGAACGAGCGTATCGTCTGCTCGAGCGA
The DNA here is from genome assembly GCA_903064625.1 of Mallotus villosus. NCBI lineage: Eukaryota > Metazoa > Chordata > Actinopteri > Osmeriformes > Salangidae > Mallotus > Mallotus villosus. The sequence goes on along the minus strand of CAEFZP010001370.1, from coordinate 27,236 downwards.
GCGATATAGGAGATATATAGAGAGATAACACCTATCGTATCATGAGCTCTCTCTATAGAGCTCTCGTCTACCTACCCTCTTATGATCGCTCCACTCCCGATATCTCTCTCTTCTCTTCTCTCCTCTCTCTCTCCCTCTCTTCTGGTTGCCCTGCCTTGTATTTTCTAGAGAAAACTGGGATCTGGTGAGCCACAGTGATTGGTCACAGATCATAGAGAGGTGTGGTGTGCTGGACAGTGATTGGTCACATATCCGAGAGAGGTGTGGTGTCTGGACAGTGATTGGTCACAGATCCGAGAGAGGTGTGGTGTGCTGGACAGTGATTGGTCACATATCCTAGAGAGGTGTGGTGTGCTGGACAGTGATTGGTCACAGATCATAGAGAGGTGTGGTGTGCTGGACAGTGATTGGTCACAGATCCTAGAGAGGTGTGGTATGCTGGACAGTGATGGTCACAGATCCTAGAGAGGTGTGGTGTTCTGGACAGTGATTGGTCACAGATCCTAGAGAGGTGTGGTGTCTGGACAGATGCTGTTGTTCAAAGTCAATGTTGTGAGGAATCAGATTTCACACAAGGTTTGATAATGTAGTTAATCTGTTCACCCACACAGCAGCAACAGAGCAGCAGAGTGACACCACAGAACAGGAAGTCATTTGAGAGGACAGGAAGTCATGTGTTTAAAACAGGACAGTCGCTCCCATCGCTCATATCTTCCTCCACCTTACCTCATCTCCTTTTCTCTTATCACTCCCTCCATCTACCTCCTTACCACTCTGTCTCTGTCTCTCCCTCCCTCTCTCTCTTTGTCTCTATGTCTCTCTCCCTCTCCCTGTCTCTCTCTCTCTCTCTGTGTCTCTGTGTGTCTGTCTCCCTGCCTCTCTCTGTCTCTCTCTCTCTCCCTGTGTCTCTCTCTGTCTCTCTCTCTCTCTCCCTGTGTCTCTCAGTCTCTCTCTCTCTCTCCCTGTGTCTCTCTCTCTCTCTCTCTCTCTCTGTCTCTCTGTGTCTCTCAGTCTCTCTCTCTCTCTAACAGTGTGTTTCCAGCAGTGTGTGTCTGGTCACCCCGAGCAGCAGTCCTCACGCATGCCTGCGGTGTGTGTAACCACGACGACCTGTGTGTGACGCAGGCTGCTGTCATCACAGAGGGATGGAGTTATGGGTGGGGTCACCATAACCACACAATCCACCTGAGGTTTGTTATTTATTGAGTTCCCTAATGAAAGGTGCTTATATCAGGGGTGTGTGTGCATGTGGGCGTGTGTGTGTGCATCTGTGTGTGTGTGTCTGTGTGTGTGTGTGTGCGTGTGTCTGTGTGTGTGTGTGTGTGTGTGCACCGTAAGATAGAAGAGTCTCTCCGTGTTCTTTCTCTAAATCAATATCCAGGATCTAGTTTCACAGCTATGGCCTGCTTCTTCCCAGCCCCTTGACATGCTGCTCAAATTAGTCCCTCACCCTCTCACCCCTCCCCTCACAACTCACACACACCCCCCTCACCCCCCCTGCTCCCGAGGCTCCCTCCAGGTAATGTTGAACACTGTGTTCCTCTGACAGTGTTCTCTCATATAGCTGGTTTGACGACCCTGTCTTCAGCAGCGAAGCTCACCTAATTATCTCCATCCTGACAGGCAGAGTGTCTTGGTGTTTACACGTCGAGGACCAGACTGCTTGCGTGGGGGCCAAGCAAACTTCTAGAGACAAAACCATCTCGAATCAGGTGGATTCAGGCTTCTCTCTACAGAACCGGATACACACCGGTCCAGGCTGGTTCTGTTGTCTCTGACCGGAACCAGGAAGCAGAGAGTTTGAGGAACGGGTTTGGGGTGGACCTGGGCAGGGGTATTGGGTGGACCTGGGCAGGGGTATTGGGTGGACCTGGGCAGGGGTATTGGGTCTTACGAGGCCCCTGGACGTGGGGTACTCCCTGTGCATATCAGGATCAGACTTGTGTCTGGGGTGGAGCCACAAGCCCAGTTTAGCTGCCTTACTGTCCTCTGGTAGACAGCTTGGAAGAGGAGGGACGGTTATGTAAGCAAGGACAGGGAGTGAGGGTGGGGGAGCAGAGAGGGGGAGGGTGGTGGAGGAGAGGGGGGAGAACAGGGGGAGGACGGGGGGAGGACGGGGGGGAGAGTGGTGGGAGGAGAGGAGGGGGGAGGGTGGGGGAGGAGAGGGGGGAGGAAAGGGGGGCTGGATGAGCAGGTGAGGAGGACCCCCATGAGCTAATAAACACTCCCCCTCCACCCTCCCTCCTCCCCCCTGCCACCCTGTAACCCTCCCCTCCTCCCCCCTCCCCCCCTGTAACCCCCTGAGGGGGGAGGGGGGGGGGCTTTTAACACGCTAAGGAACACAGCTGTCCAGAGTATTTGGAATGACAGGGAATTTGTGGACATGTATGCTTGTCTGTGTGTGTGTGTGTGTATGTGTATGTGTGTGTGTGTGCGTGCGTCTATGGAGAGAAAGGTGTTTTACTTGTGTTCTATTTGTTCGCAGCGGGGAACAGAGATATTTCTGCATGTGACAAAGTGAAATAGTGTTCGTATGTTGATCCGTCCGTGTGCTAGGGAGAGGGTCCGGTTTCATGTCGTCCTGGGGAAGATCGTGTGTTGGAACATTATAACACTGTGCTGGCTGACTGGAACATGGAGAACTCCTATCTTTGGTCACGCAGGTCACGCAACTCATTGACCTCGAATGTTCTGATCACCGTAACCTAAACATGCTTCTATCCAACAGCATGGCAACCAGATACATCTGAAACAGTTACACCAAGGTTATAGGTGTAACGTTTGAGAGTTTTCATTGGCTGTCAAGGCCAAAACCCAGACAGGACATTAAGCCACACACACAGGAAGTTGCACACAGGAAGTGACTACCGGCTCGACTCACACCTTCTTTGGAATCCTGAGCCAATCCCTGACCTTGTGCCTTTGAGTGTGTCCCAACACCGACACTTAGCAGCAGCGAGAAAGACGCATGTTAGCAGTATGCAGGGAGCTGCAAATAGCTGCTGTTGAAATGCAACTCCCTGGGGAGGGGAGGGTGGGTAGAGGAGGAGAGGAGGGGAGGGGAGGAGGGGGGAGGGGAGGGGAGGAGGGGGGGAGGGGAGGGGAGGAGAGAGGAGAGGAGAGGAGAGGAGAGGAGGAGGAGAGGAGAGGAGAGGAGAGGAGAGGAGAGGAGAGGAGAGGAGAGGAGAGGAGAGGAGAGGAGAGGAGGAGAGGAGAGGAGGAAGGGGAGGGTGTTCAACTGAACCTTCTCTTTTAGTGAGTATGAAGATGAAGACTTCAGGCGATTCAGCTCCTATCAGCATGATCCATGATCACATCCCACAGGTAACCCTATAACCCTACACTTAACATCTAATCATATTATAACTAACACAAAAATACCAAATAAAATAATTAGGATGAGAGACACACTGATCAAGACTTAACCAGAAAGAATATCATCCACTCAATTATTAACTGTACAAGGTGGTTATGAGTTTAGATCCCTACGGGCATAGAAACTGATCCTACGAACTAAGAGAGTGGTTTATACCGAATATAAATACTGCAAATACTATCAAGTGAACACTATTACTATTACTATCAAGCTGCTGTGAGAGGACAGAGAGGATTCTGGATCACACGTCTCCTCTGGGCCCTTCCACAGATACATAACATTGGATTGGTTTATTCCAAATGGTGAGCAATTTATCTAGCCAATCAGAAGATACGGAATGTCCTTTCACATTCCTTCAGCCTATCCGATGCTTTTGGCTGAGGATGTTCTGCGTCATGCGTAAACTACACATGGTTTTGGAACGAAACGCTTGTTAAAAGAATTTCTCTTGGAGGTGGTGTGTGGGGGGGGAGGGTGGTGTGTGAGGGTTGTGAGGGGGGGGTGTGTGGGAGAGGTGTGGAGAGGTTGTGAGGGGTGTGTGGGAGAGGTGTGGAGGGGGGGGAGGGAGGTTGGATCGCGCTTCCATTGAAACCCAAGCTGGTTTTTAGACACGAGGAGACGGTTGTGGGCGTGGCTGTTCCCTTGAGGGCGGTCGGGTCGAGGTGGGGGGAGGGGTGGGGGGGTCGAGGGGCGTGGTCTATGTTTAGGACCTCGAGGCAGGACAGACTTTCCTTGGCTCTCGGCCAGCTCGGGTGATTGAATTGCATCGACTCAGCTGTCTGTCCGTCCAGATAGCCTGTCTGTCTGTCCGTCCAGATAGCCTGTCTGTCTGTCTGTCCGTCAGATAGTCTGTCTGTCTGTCCGTCCAGATAGCCTGTCTGTCTGTCTGTCCGTCCAGATAGCCTGTCTGTCTGTCTGTCCGTCCAGATAGCCTGTCTGTCTGTCCGTACAGATAGCCTGTCTGTCTGTCTGTCCGTCCCGATAGCCTGTCTGTCTGTCCGTACAGATAGTCTGTCTGTCTGTCCGTCCAGATAGTCTGTCTGTCTGTCCGTCCAGAAGCCTGTCTGTCGTCTGTCCGTCCAGATAGCCTGTCTGTCTGTCCGTACAGATAGCCTGTCTGTCTGTCTGTCCGTCCAGATATCCTGTCTGTCTGTCCGTCCCGATAGTCTGTCTGTCCGTACAGATAGCTGTCTGTCTGTCCGTCCCGATAGCCTGTCTGTCCGTACAGATAGCCTGTCTGTCTGTCTGTCCAGATAGCCTGACTGTCTGTCCGTCCAGATAGCCTGTCTGTCTGTCCGTCCGTCCCGATAGCCTGTCTGTCTGTCCGTCCAGATAGCCTGTCTGTCTGTCCGTCCAGATAGCCTGTCTGTCTGTCCGTCCAGATAGACTGTCTGTCTGTCTGTCCAGATAGACTGTCTGTCTGTCTGTCCATCCAGATAGCCTGTCTGTCCGTCCAGATAGCCTGTCTGACTGTCGTCTGTCTGTCTGTCTGTCTGTCCCCCAAACCTCGGCCAGAGGCCTGGTGTGTCTGTTACATTTGAAAACCTTTATATTAATATGAAATTAAAAACACCTTACATTGATCTCAGCCTTTAATGAGTTAAGGTAATGCCATTCTGGTAAACGTTTGATTCTTAAAACACAAAATGTTTATGATTGTAAGCTAAGTGCAACTTCTACACATCACACACGCAACCCTAAACCTCTACACACACAACAGAAAAACGACGAAAGAGGAGGATGGGTGCAAGTGAGACGAAGACAGCAGGCTGCAAGGCAAAACTTTGGAGCCCGAGAGAGAGAAGATAGTGAGAGAGCGTAGCAGAGAGAGAGAGAGAGAGAACTGAGCTCACAAGACATCCCACCCTACCGCTAAACTCATAGTCACCCTTGCGGCTCTCACGACACAAAATGAGGTTTGACCAACCACCGACACGACACAGCACTATATCTCTCTAGTTTTTAAAAAGATGACAGAGACAGACATTAGACCGAAAGAAAGAGCAGACAAGCAGAAAAGAAAGATAAGAAACGAAAAGAAAGAAACGCGAAGAGACAGAAAGGAGATAGTACAGACGAAAGAACGCAAGCGATGAATAGATAGCAGAGCGAGAAGAGTAACATCTCGCACGATAGCTCGATGAGCTCCTCATTCTCTCTCACACTCAATCACCGCACTCCACTCCCTCCGCTGCGCGGTCGCTCTCTGTCTCTCTCTCTCTTCTGCTCTCTCTCCTCGGCAGCGGTGTAGTGGTGCCAAAGCAGCCTCACACACAGAGACATTAATCCCGTTCTCTGCGCTTAACACTTGCTTCGTACAAACGTACCGACCTCTGGGTCTTAAGCTCGATGCCGACAGAGATCTGTAGCACACACACATACACCACACACAACAACACACACACACATACACCACACACACACACACACAACACACATGAACACACGTCGTTGTGAGCATTCATGAGCATAGCCTGACCAGCTAATTTATCTCCTTCACCTCATTAGGTCAAGATGACAGGAGTTGTGCCTGGTTCGAGCTCCCAGGACAGATAATGACATCAGGACAGATAATGAATCCAGGAGATGATTATCTAACGAGTTGATGGACTCTGGTAGAAATGGATATAAAGAGGAGGGTACAGTGTAACGGTCTATGAGGGAGAATGGCCGTATGAGTTCATGGGCGGTTCTGGATTAGACGACAGGTAGGAGCGAAGGATGAAGGGATAGGACGTAAAACGCAGGTGAGAGGCTGTGTAGAGAATGCGACCTTTGATCTTTGGGGGCAAAGAGGTGCTAGGACCCATGGCGGTGTGTCCTAGCGACCGACCGGTGTGTCCTTACATGGTCGAGGCCTTGCATGGTCATACACATTAGCCAGCAGCTGAATCGTCAATCAGCCTGCTCGTATAACTGTCCTGCCTCCCACACACGGACACACAACACACACCACACATACACACACACATATATAAACACACAAACAGTTGTTTAGTGCGTGCCAAAGCCCTGCCTGCTTGCCTGCCTGTTACAGGGGGACTAACTCTAACCCTTTGAGTTGCCCTAAGGGGAATGACGGAATGGATCCGGAGAGAGAAATAAATAGTGACCGTGTAGCGAGCTACAAAAGGGTTTAGCCTAGCATTAGCACTAGCATTAGCACTAGCATTAGCACTAGCATTAGCACTAGCATTAGCACTAGCATTAGCCTCTAACAAGGACAGCTGACAGGCATCATTATGTGAATACTGCCTGGGTTGCTGAATTCAGCCCTTCATACGTACAAACCCCAATCAAGTTACACTGTATCAACTAACAGACATCTTAATCACCTGCTGCATCACAGGCACAAGCATCAGGGCACTAGCATCACGGGCACTAGAATCACGGGCACTAGCATCACGGGCACAAGCATCACGGGCACTAGCATCACGGGCACTAGCATCACGGGCACTAGCATCACGGGCACAAGCATCACGGGCACTAGCATCACGGGCACTAGCATCACGGGCACTAGCATCACGGGCACTAGCACACGGCACAAGCATCACGGGCACTAGCATCACGGGCACTAGCATCACGGGCACTAGCATCAGGGCACTAGCATCACGGGCACAAGCATCACGGGCACTAGCATCACGGGCACTAGCATCACGGGCACTAGCATCACGGGCACTAGCATCACGGGCACAAGCATCACGGGCACTAGCATCACGGGCACTAGCATCACGGCACTAGCATCACGGGCACTAGCATCACAGGCACTAGCATCACGAGCACATGCACTTTAGTAGTCTCTCTAACAAGCCCATGTTCATACAGGTGAGAGGAGAGAAAACTCATCGATCACCCCGCCCATCCGTTCGTCTCTCCTCTCCAGCGTGCATCTCAGCATAGTGCAGCCTATCGGCTCGATCTGATCCATGCCCTCGATGCTCTGCTCTCGCGTCCTCCCCCCTCTCCCATAATCTATCTCTCTCTTCCTCTCCCCACTCCTCCTATTCTCTCTCTCTCTTCCTCTCCCCCTCCCTCCTATTCTCTCTCTCTGCTTCCTCTCCCCCTCTCTCCTCCAAGGGACCTGTTGTTATAATCATCCTTCACAGTCTCTATCTGTTCTGGTCTGCAGTCAGTCTAGTCTGCAGTCAGTCAGTCTGGTCTGCAGTCAGTCAGGTCTGCAGTCAGTCAGTCTGGTCTGCAGTCAGTCTGGTCTGCAGTCAGTCAGTCTGGTCTGCAGTCAGTCAGGTCTGCAGCAGTCAGTCTGGTCTGCAGTCAGTCAGGTCTGCAGTCAGTCAGTCTGGTCTGCAGTCAGTCGTCTGGTCTGCAGTCAGTCAGGTCTGCAGTCAGTCAGTCTGGTCTGCAGTCAGTCAGGTCTGCAGTCAGTCAGTCTAGTCTGCAGTCAGTCAGGTCTGCAGTCAGTCAGTCTGGTCTGCAGTCAGTCAGTCTGGTCTGCAGTCAGTCTGGTCTGCAGTCAGTCAGTCTGGTCTGCAGTCAGTCAGGTCTGCAGTCAGTCAGTCTGGTCTGCAGTCAGTCAGTCTGGTCTGCAGTCAGTCAGGTCTGCAGTCAGTCTGGTCTGCAGTCAGTCAGTCAGGTCTGCAGTCAGTCAGGTCTGCAGTCAGTCAGTCTGGTCTGCAGTCAGTCAGGTCTGCAGTCAGTCAGTCGGTCTGCAGTCAGTCAGGTCTGCAGTCAGTCTGGTCTGCAGTCAGTCGGTCTGCAGTCAGTCAGTGGTCTGCAGTCAGTCAGTCTGGTCTGCAGTCAGTCATGGTCCGCAGTCAGTCAGTCTGGTCTGCAGTCAGTCAGTCTGGTCTGCAGTCAGTCAGGTCTGCAGTCAGTCAGTCTGGTCTGCAGTCAGTCAGGTCGCAGTCAGTCGGTCTGCAGTCAGTCAGTCTGGTCTGCAGTCAGTCTGGTCTGCAGTCAGTCAGTCGGTCTGCAGTCAGTCAGTCTGGTCGCAGTCAGTCTGGTCTGCAGTCAGTCAGTCTGGTCTGCAGTCAGTCTGGTCTGCAGTCAGTCAGGTCTGCAGTCAGTCTGGTCTGCAGTCAGTCAGTCTGGTCTGCAGTCAGTCTAGTCTGCAGTCAGTCAGTCTGGTCTGCAGTCAGTCTAGGTCTGCAGTCAGTCTGGTCTGCAGTCAGTCAGTCTGGTCTGCAGTCAGTCAGTCTGCAGTCAGAGTCAGGTCTGCAGTCAGTCAGTCTGGTCTGCAGTCAGTCAGTCGGACTGCAGTCAGTCTGGTCTGCAGTCAGTCTGGTCTGCAGTCAGTCTGGTCTGCAGTCAGTCAGTCTGTTATAGTCAGTCAGTCTGTATAGTCAGTCTGACTTAAGCTGTTGAGCCCCTCCTAATGTGAGTGATGTTGATGGGATATATGTTATGTGTCACCAAATTACCACAAGCACACACTTCCTGATAACATTGCAGCGATGATGGCTGATGAATACTGGCAGAGATGGCAGAGATGTTCATAGTCATGTTTAAAAAGACTTAAAAAGTGCTGACTACACTTCACTCAAGTTCCAGTAAAGAAGTATGAACTCTGATAGGCTACTTAAGTAAAAAGTAACCATTACTAACGGTTTTAGTGTCGCTCTAAACCTTACACCTGGACCACACATCATATTAATAATTGGGATATCAAGTCCCACGTATTCGCCTTGAGACTCGCGCATTTCAACAATTTCACACATTGTATTTCTCATGCTGCCCCTCCACCAACCTAAACCGTCAAGGAAATTATACGATAAGACTATTAGTCATATTCACATCATTATGAACAGAACAAATCTGGCGTAACCTATAATGTGAATAAAATATAAATACTGCTCGAACGAGTAGCCTACATTGCTTGTAGGACGAGCGTTTTTATTTATATCGCTTTGTTTGTTTTGACTGTCTCGGTGTGTCGGTCCCGTTACCGTAAGGTTCCAGTACCGCGGCAGTTCAAAGGAGCCGCAGATAGATGGCCTTATCCCTGGGACTACATCCCGGGCCGCGGTGCATGGTGGGTATGATCAGATCAGGTAAGCTCAAACGGTACACAGACCGTCTGAGCTGTAAGAACAGGTGAATGATTTCTAGGTTCAACGTTAAAGTGGCTAGAGGATAACCGTTATCTCGGTCGCGTGAAAACCGTATAGTGGAGTCGATGTTTTGATGCGAATATGTCCGAGCAACTTTAATGGGACCACGAATTGAGAACCGGACACACGCGAATACAACACGTCGAACCCACGCCAGGAGACGGGAATTAGCAGCAGGTGGGCTATAAATAACTTTTGTTGGTGGGTTGAAACTGCGAAGCGGTTGGCTATTATTTACCTATCCAATTTAGGTTGTTTCTTCCTTTGGCCGAAGTAACGCGAGCTGGCACCAAACATGACAAGCTCGAGTTCATGCAGATAGATGTGTTGAGTTCAATGTAATTGAAGACGTCTGGATAAGCGGTGTCTGCTTTCCAGCCATTTGGTTTATCAGGGATATTAGGCTACATTATTTGTGTGTACGGCGTACTAGCATGCAGGTTATTATCAGGCTACAATATTTGTGGGAACGGTGTATTAGCATGCAGATTTCAACGCAATAGAATCACGGTGAAACGGTGTCAACATGAACTCCACCTGTCCGGTTGCACCGCCCACATCATCATTCCGCTCCCGGGACCGCTCGCCTGATGGTACATGTTCCGTACCTGGTGTAATAGGTACAAGTGTCCACACATAGTAGATTAGTTTATGTTTGATGTGCGTGATAGCCAGGAAATTAAAAGGGCTGTGCAAAAATATATATTGATTATGCCACCAACCTCAGATTAAAACTAAAGTAACGAGCCAAGCCTATTTGTGTAAAGAATTTAAGGAGTGAAAGTATAAAGAAAAATACATTGTGAAGTAAAGTTCTGATGCCAAAAAAATCTAGTTAAGTACAGTAACAAAGTATTTGTACTTTGTTACTTCCCATCTCTAGTCATCAAGTTTTTCCTTGTCTTCCTTGAGGGTTTAGGTTGGTTGAGGGGCAGCTCTATGGGCATATGTGAAGCCCTCTGCTTCATGCTTGCGTGTAAAAAGGGCTATACAAATAGATTTTGATTTGATCAGTGGATATTGTTCCACACCATGGCGGTCGTCTTTAAAACACCAAAGTGAGTGAAAGGGAATCTACTCATGAAGGTGGACTTAGATACAGCAGGGCAGACAGGAAGGTCTTCTAGGAAGGGGCTGATATTGGCCAGTGACTTCAGTTGTTCACCTCTTGTCCTCTCCTCTCCCCACACCCAACCTAATTTTCCCTCTCCTCTCATCACCTCTCCATTCCTCTCCTCATCTCTCTTTTCCTCTCACCTCTCCTCTACTCCCCCAGGGTGGAACCTAAAGCAGGAGCCATGTTGTCGGGGGAGGAGATTGTGTGCAGCACGCGGCAGGTGATCGCGGGGCTGGAGGCACTGCGCGGGGAGAACCGTAACCTGCTCCACAGTCTGCAGGGGGCGCTGGAGGGCCGGCCGGCCGCAGAGAGCGGCAGCCTAGAGCAAGAGAAGTCTGGCATCATCCTCCAGTCCCTGGAGAGGATCGAGCTGGGTCTGGGGGAGGCACAGGTGAGCAGGAGAGGGGAGGTGGAGGAGAGGGGGACTCAGGGAAATGTGGGGTGAGGAGGAGGAGGATGCACAGGTAAGGAGGGCACAGGTAAGGACAGGTGAGGGGTGGGGGACCAAAGATGAGGGAGGCAAACGGGGACATAAGGAAGAACAAACTCCCCCCCCCTCCCTCCCTCCTCCCCCAGGTGATGATGGCTCTCCCTCCCTCCCTCCTCTCTCTCTCTCTCTCTCTCTCTCTCTCCCTCCTCCCCCAGGTGATGATGGCTCTCTCGGCCCACCTGGGCTCTCTGGAGGCGGAGAAGCAGAAGCTGCGTGCCCAGGTGAGGCGTCTGTGCCAGGAGAACCAGTGGCTGAGGGACGAGCTGGCCGGGGCTCAGCAGAGGCTCCAGGAGCGGGAACAGGACCTGGTCACTCTGGAGGAACAGAACAGACACCTAGCCTTCATGAACAGCATGCGGCAGTACGACCAGGACCAGCCGGCCGCGGTGAGGCTGATGAGCAGCCTGTCTGGGAGGCATGGAGCTGTGTGTGTGTGTCGTGGAGCTGTGTGTGTGTGTTGTGGAGCTGTGTGTGTGTGTCATGGAGCTGTGTGTGTGTGTCATGGAGCTGTGTGTGTGTGTTGTGGAGCTGTGTGTGTGTGTCATGGAGCTGTGTGTGTGTGTCATGAAGCTGTGTGTGTGTGTCATGAAGCTGTGTGTGTGTGTCATGGGTGTGTGTGGTCATGGAGCTGTGTGTGTGTGTCATGGAGCTGTGTGTGTGTGTCATGGAGCTGTGTGTGTGTGTCATGGAGCTGTGTGTGTGTGTCATGGAGCTGTGTGTGTGTGTCATGGAGCTGTGTGTGTGTGTCATGGAGCTGTGTGTGTGTGTCATGGAGCTGTGTGTGTGTGTCATGGAGCTGTGTGTGTGTGTCATGGAGCTGTGTGTGTGTGTCATGGAGCTGTGTGTGTGTGTCATGGAGCTGTGTGTGTGTGTCATGGAGCTGTGTGTGTGTGTGGTGTGTGTGTGTATGGAGCTGTGTGTGTGTGTGTCATGGAGCTGTGTGTGTGTGTGTGTCGTGGAGCTATGGTGTGTGTGTGTGTGTGTGTGTCATGGAGCTGGTGATGTGGTGTCATGGATGTGTGTGGTGTGTGTGGCATGGAGCTGTGTGTGTGTGGCATGAAGCTGTGTGCGTGTGTCATGGAGCTGTGTGTGTGTGTGTGTGTCATGGAGCTGTGTGTGTATGTGTGTGTCATGGAGCTGTGTGTGTGTGTGTCATGGAGCTGTGTGTGTGTGTCATGGAGCTGTGTGTGTGTGTGTCATGGAGCTGTGTGTGTGTGTCATGGAGCTGTGTGTGTGTGTCATGGAGCTGTGTGTGTATCTCATGGAGCTGTGTGTATATTGTTGTTTATACATCTATAAGCATGTGTTTATACATATCTATAAGCATGTTGATACATATCTATAAGCATGTGTTTATACATATCTATAAGCATGTTGATACATATCTATAAGCATGTGTTTCTACATATCTATAAGCATGTGTTTCTACATATCTTAATCTGTAAACGTCTGTGTGTCAGGATGAGAAGGAGTCGGTGAAGGAGACCCTGGATGATCTCTTCCCCACCGACGAGGAGGAACAAGCTCAGAGTACGTACCCCCCTCCCGCCTAAAACACCACCCTCCCGCCTAAACACCACCCTCAATAAGGTCTGCCTTCTGTGTGTGTGTGGGTGTAGCTGCTAGTGTGTACATCCATGCCTGTGTGTGTGCCTACTTGTGTGTGTGTGTGCGTGTGTATGAACTGTGTCATCCTCCACCTAGCACTCCGTCCATAACCCCGCCCCTCTGCTGCCCCCTAGTGTCCCAGCAGCCCCATCACTGCAGCGCCGCCGCCGCGGCCCAACAGGGGGGCTACGAGATCCCGGCCCGCCTCAGGACCCTCCACAACCTGGTGATCCAGTACGCCTCCCAGGGGAGGTACGAGGTGGCCGTGCCCCTCTGCAAGCAGGCCCTGGAGGACCTGGAGAAGACCTCCGGGCACAGCCACCCCGACGTGGCCACCATGCTCAACATCCTGGCCCTGGTCTACAGGTGAGAGGCTGACTAGTCAGATACTAGCGTAGCTATGCTAGTTAGTCGCGATGCTAGGACACTGTGGAGGTTCGCAATAGCAGCGACTGATTTGGTTAGTGTCATGCTAGTTAGCCACAATGCTAGGATATGCTGGTTTGGTTAACGTCATGCTAGTTAGCCACGATGCTAGGATATGCTGGTTTGGTTAGCGTCATGCTAGTTAGCCACGATGCTAGGATATGATGGTTTGGTTAGGGTCATGCTAGTTAGCCACAATGCTAGGATATGCTGGTTTGGTTAGCGTCATGCTGGTTAGCCTTGAGCCGGTGTGGTGTTGTTCCTCCCTGCAGAGACCAGAACAAGTACAAGGAGGCGGCCAGCCTGTTGAACGACGCTCTGGCCATCAGAGAGAAGACGCTGGGCCTGGACCATCCTGCTGTAGGTCTCCCTGAGGAGTCTGGAGCGCTGGCTCACCAGCCTGTCTGTCTGACTCTGTCTGTCTGTCTCACTGTCTGTCCATTTACCAGCCTGACTGTCTGACTGTCTGTCTGTCTGACTGTCTGTCTGTCTCACTGTCTGTCTGTCCATTACCAGCCTGACTGTCCGTCTGTCTGTCTGACTGTCTGTCCATTTACCTGTCTGTCTGACGGCTGTCCATTTACCTGTCTGTCTGACTGTCTGTCCATTTACCTGTCTGTCTGTCTGTGTGTGTGGTGCAGGTGGCCGCCACTCTCAACAACCTAGCGGTGCTGTACGGGAAGAGAGGGAAGTACAAGGAGGCGGAGCCTCTGTGTAAGAGAGCGCTGGAGATCAGAGAGAAGGTAGGTCTCTCCTCCTGTCTGCCCCTCAGGAATTTTTTAATGTGTTTCTGGATGTGTCTCTGAACGCACCCCTGATGGTGTTTCTGGATGTGTCTCTGAACGCACCCCTGATGGTGTTTCTGGATGTGTCTCTGATTGTGTTTCTGGATGTGTCTCTGATGGTGTTTCTAGATGTGTCTCTGAACACACCTCTGATGGTGTTTCTGGATGTGTCTCTGAACGCACCCCAGATGGTGTTTCTGAATGTGTCTCTGATGGTGTTTCTGGACGTGTCTCTTATGGTGTTTCTGGATGTGTCTCTGATGGTGTTTCTGAATGTGTCTCTGAACACACCCCTGATGGTGTTTCTAGATGTCTCTGATGGTGTTTCTGGATGTGTCTCTGATGGTGTTTCTGGACGTGTCCCCCAGGTTCTGGGCACGGACCACCCTGACGTGGCGAAGCAGCTGAACAACCTGGCCCTGCTGTGCCAGAACCAGGGCAAGTACCAGGAGGTGGAGCAGTACTACGAGAGAGCGCTCCACATCTACCAGTCCAGACTGGGCCCAGACGACGCCAACGTGGCCAAGACCAAGAACAACCTGGTAGAACAGTAATGTGTGTGTGTGTGTGTGCAGAGTGTAATGTGTGTGTGTGCGTGCAGAGTGTAATTTGTGTGTGTGTGCAGTGCGTAATGTGTGTGTGCAGAGTGTAATGTATGTGTGTGTGTGTGCAGAGTGTAATGTGTGTGTGCAGAGTGTAATGTGTGTGTGCAGAGTGTAATGTGTGGTGTGTGTAGAGCGTAATGTAATGTGTGTGTGCGCAGAGTGTAATGTGTGTGTGCAGTGTGTAATGTGTGTGTGCAGAGTGTAATGTGTGTGTGTGTGTGCAGAGTGTAATGTGTGTGTGCAGAATGTAATGTGTGTGTGTGTGTGCAGAGTGTAATGTGTGTGTGTAATGTGTGTGTGCAGTGCGTAATGTGTGTGTGCAGAGTGTAATGTGTGTGTGTGTAGAGCGTAATGTAATGTGTGTGTGTGTGTGTGTGTGCGCAGAGTGTAATGTGTGTGTGCAGTGTGTAATGTGTGTGTGTGTAGAGTGTAATGTGTGTGTGCAGAGTGTAATGTGTGTGTGTGTGCAGAGTGTAATGTGTGTGTGTGTGCAGAGTGTAATGTGTGTGTGTGTGTGTGTGCAGAGTGTAATGTGTGTGTTTCTGTGTCTCCAGGCGTCGTGCTACCTGAAGCAGGGGAAATACAGGCAGGCAGAGTCTCTGTACAAGGAGATCCTCACCAGAGCCCACGAGAAGGAGTTCGGCTCCGTGGAGGGTAAGACAGGTTTGGCTCTGTGGCGGGTGAGACAGGTTTGGCTCTGTGGAGGGTGAGACAGGTTTGGCTCTGTGGAGGGTGAGACAGGTTTGGCTCTGTGGAGGGTGAGACAGGTTTGGCTCTGTGGAGGGTGAGACAGGAGCCGCCTGCAGCTCTGCTCCAGATTCACTCCAGGATCTCATCTGGCTAGGGGTATGGAAGCAAATCAGTGCCATAATGTTTTGAATTTTAAAAGGCATCGAATACTTAATATTGAAATTTAAACAACACTGAATTCTCATCTGAATATATTTCAATGTAAAATAAAATTCCCCAAAATCGAGCTTATAAAACTCGACCCTCAAAAATTCGAGCCTATCAAATTCAACCCAAAAAATGTGATCTTAAAAAATTCTGTCATAAAAAAATTGACCCTATCAAATTAGAGCCGAAAATTTTCCATCTGAAAAAATTCCCCAAAATCGATCTTATAAAACTCGACCCTCAAAAATTCGAGCCTATCAAATTCGACCCGAAAAAATGTGATCTTTAAAAATTCTACCATAAAAAATTAGACCCTATCAAATTAGAGCCGAAAATTGTCCAGCTGAAAAAATTCCCAAAAATCGATCTTATAAAACTCGACCCTCAAAAATTCAAGCCTATCAAATTCGACCCGAAAAAATTTGATCTTCCAAAATTCTACCATAAAAAAATTAGACCCTATCAAATTAGTGCCGAAAATTGTCCATCTGAAAAAATTCCCAAAAATCGATCTTATAAAACTCGACCCTCAAAAATTAAAGCCTATCAAATTCGACCCGAAAAAATGTGATCTTCAAAAATTGTACCATAAAAAAATGAGACCCTATCAAATTAGTGCCGAAAATTTTCCAGCTGAAAACATTCCCAAAAATCGAGTTTATAAAACTCGACCCTCAAATATTAGAGCCTATCAAATGGACCCGAAAAAATGTGATGTTAAAAATTCTACCATAAAAAAATTAGACCCTATCAAATTAGTGCCGAAAATTTTCCATCTGAAAAAAATCCCAAAAATCGAGCTTATAAAACTCGACCCTCAAATATTAGAGCCTATCAAATGGACCCGAAAAAATGTGATCTTAAAAATTCTACCATAAAAATATTAGACCCTATCAAATTAGAGCCGAAAATTTTCCAGCTGAAAAAATTCCCAAAAATCGATCTTATAAAACTCGACCCTCAAATATTAGAGCCTATCAAATCGACCCGAAAAAATGTGATCTTAAAAAATTCTACCATAAAAAATTAGACCCTATCAAATTAGTGCCGAAAATTTTCCAGCTGAAAACATTCCCAAAAATCGAGCTTATAAAACTCGACCCTCAAAAATTCTAGCCTATCAAATTCGACCCGAAAAATGTGATCTTAAAAAATTCTAACATAAAAAAATTAGACCCTATCAAATTAGTGCCGAACATTTCCATCTGAAAAAATTCCCAAAAATCGAGCTTATAAAACTCGACCCTCAAAATTCGAGCCTATCAAATTCGACCCGAAAAAATGTGATCTTAAAAAATTCTACCATAAAAAAATTTGACCCTATCAAATTACAGCCGAAAATGTTCCAGCTGAAAAGTTCCCAAAAATCTATCTTATAAAACTCGACCCTCAAAAATTCGAGCCTATCAAATTCGACCCGAAAAAATGTGATCTTAAAAAATTCTACCATAAAAAATTAGACCCTATCAAATTAGTGCCGAAAATTTTCCATCTGAAAAAATTCCCAAAAATCGAGCTTATAAAACTCGACCCTCAAATATTAGAGCCTATCAAATCGACCCGAAAAAATGTGATCTTAAAAAATTCTACCATAAAAATATTAGACCCTATCAAATTAGAGCCGAAAATTTTCCAGCTGAAAAAATTCCCAAAAATCGATCTTATAAAACTCGACCCTCAAATATTAGAGCCTATCAAATCGACCCGAAAAAATGTGATCTTAAAAAATTCTACCATAAAAAATTAGACCCTATCAAATTAGTGCCGAAAATTTTCCATCTGAAAAAATTCCCAAAAATCGAGTTTATAAAACTCGACCCTCAAAAATTCGAGCCTATCAAATTCGACCCGAAAAAATGTGATCTTAAAAAATTCTACCATAAAAAAATTAGACCCTATCAAATTACAGCCGGAAATTTTCCATTTGAAAAAATTCTCAAAAATCGAGTTTATAAAACTCGACCCTCAAAAATTCGAGCCTATCAAATTCGACCCGAAAAAATGTGATCTTAAAAAATTCTACCATAAAAAAATTAGACCCTATCAAATTAGAGCCGAAAATCTTCCAGCTGCAAAAAATCCAAAAAATCGATCTTATAAAACTCGACCCTCAAAATTCGAGCCTATCAAATTCGACCCGAAAAAATGTGATCTTCAAAAATTCTACCATAACAAAATTAGACCCTATCAAATTAGTGCCGAACATTTCCAGCTGAAAAAAATCCCCAAAATCGAGCTTAGAAAGACTCGACCCTCAAAAATTCGAGCCTATCAAATCGACCCGAAAAAATGTGATCTTAAAAATTCTACCATAAAAAATTAGACCCTATCAAATTAGTGCCGAAAATGTTCCATCTGAAAAAATTCCCAAAAATCGAGCTTATAAAACTCGACCCTCAAAAATTCGAGCCTATCAAATTCGACCCGAAATGTGATCTTAAAAAATTCTACCATAACAAAATTAGACCCTATCAAATTAGAGCAGAAAATTTTCCAGCTGAAAAAAATTTGACCCAAAAAATTGAGCCTCAAAGATTCGAGCCTATCAAATTCGACCCGATTTCGATCTTAAAAAATCGGATTTTTAACATCCGGGATATCAGGACAGGTAGAGCAATCGAGCATCAATGCAATCAAACCAACTTCTGACCTATCCAACTGCAGCGCTCCCTCCTCAGGCCCCTCTAAACCGGAACTCTCTCCTCAGGCCTCTAGATTGGAGCTGCTCAGGATGCTCGATTGCTCTACTCTATCTAAATCAGATTTTTCAACATTCAACATTTTGAGGGTCGAATTTTATAGGCTCCATTTTTTGGGGGGCTCCAATTTTTTCAGCTGGAAAATTTTCGGCTATAATTTGATAGGGTCGAATTTTTTATGGTTTAATTTTTTAAGATCACATTTTTTAAGATCGATTTTTCGAATTTCGAATTTGAATTTGAGCAACCTGAATTTTATTTTACATTGAAATATATTCAGATGAGAATTCAGCGTTGTTTAAATTTCAATATTAAGTATTCGATGCCTTTTAAAATTTAAAACATTATGGCACTGATTTGCTTCCATATAGGGGCCTGTACGGCTGCAAATGTTCACTTATGGAAAGTATTTTTTATTTTTTGTGTGTTTGAACCTGTTTGTGTGTGTGTGTGTCAGGGGACGGCCGCCCCGCCTGGTCCCACCCCCTGGAGGGGGGCTGCCAGCAGGACTCTCTGGGGGGGCTGAAGAGGAGCGGCTCCTTCACCAAGCTCCGGGAATCCATCCGACGCAGCAGCGAGAAGCTGGTCAGGAAACTGAAGGGAGGGGGGCCGCTGGACTCCCCCCCGCGCACCCCGGGGTGAGCCCACACACACACACACTCTCTCAGGACACAAACACACATCAACAACACATGTACACACACATACTCCTCTCCACAGGAAGGAGTTTTGGAAGTCTACTGGGTTTGAGGAGAGGGTTCCACACTTGGGGTTCTGATGTGAGGGTTAGGAAGCAAGGATTGACTCTCTCTCCATCCATCCCTCTCTCTCTCTCTCTCTCTCTCTCTCTCTATCTCTCTCTCTCTCTATCTATCTCTCTCTCTCTCTCCATCCCTCCCTCTCTCTCTCTCTATCTCTCTCCATCCCTCCCTCTCACCCAGGATGAAGAGAGCCAACTCTCTGAACGTTCTGAACGTGGGAGCCAGAGAGAGACTGGAGGCAGCCAGGGTGAGACACATCAGCATCACCTCAGACCTGCTGGTCTCACATCAGCATCACGTCTCAGACCTGCTGGTCTCACATCAGCATCACCTCTCAGACCTGCTGGTCTCCTATCAGCATCACCTCTCAGACCTGCTGGTCTCACATCACGTCTCAGACCTGCTGGTCTCACATCACGTCTCAGACCTGCTGGTCTCACATCAGTACTGGGCAGCACCTGAGAGGCCCTCATGCGAAGGAACTTGACATAAACACCTTTAGTAACTCAACATGAACAAAGTTACATTAACTGTAGTTGGGCATAGGTGAGTGTATTTGAGTTTGGTGAAAGTGTGTGTTGATGATGGCGTGTGTGTGTGTGTGTCTTCCAGAACCCCAGCAGCCTGACGGATTCTCGAGTCCTCAGCTCCAGCACCCAGAGCCTGGGCCTGGCACGTCGAGGCTCCCTCGCCAGCTAACACACACACACAACACACACACACACACACACACACACACAACACATGCCCTAACACACACACACACACACACACACACAACACACGCCCTAACACACACACCCACACAACACACGCCCTAACACACACTCACACACAACACACGCCCTAACACACACTCACACACAACACATGCCCTAACACACACACACACACACAACACACGCCCTAACACACACACCCACACAACACATGCCCTAACACACACTCACACACAACACACGCCCTAACACACACTCACACAACACACGCCCTAACACACACTCACACAACACCTGCCCTAACACACACAAACACGCCCTAACACACCCACACAACACATGCCCTAACACACCCACAACACACGCCCTAACACACACACACAACACATGCTTGTATGCATATGGACATTCTGCTCTTGGTCTTCACAGTTAGAAATATTTTGATATAAACTTTGAGAGCAAAGACGATCTGAGTGACTTGGAGAAGGGCTTTGAAAATTGTACTGTGTTACTTAAATAGTGTTTTTTTTAAGCTTGGTACATTCCAGTTTTATCTGCGAATGTGTGTTTCTGTTGAATGCTGTCGAGTACAGATGTGATATTTTATGATGCTGTTGTTTGCACTAGTTGATTTCCCAGCGATGAAGGTGTAAACACAATTCTTCCAAATGCTTGACATTGTTTTAGTAGGCCTTTGTGTTAATGTTTAGCGGTTTGTGCTAGGATGTTGGTTGAGTAACATTATATTTTATTTGATACTTCAATTCACTGACGTCAATTGGCTCATCAGTCCTTAATAAGAATGTGAAATACATTTTGCTAAGCATAGTTTATGCACAATTTTATATATTTATACAACTTGATCAAAAAATTATCATTAACACTAATCATTTTATAAGCTAGGCTATTTTAAGCCCCAACTCCCTGAGTAAGAGTTTTTCGGTTGTCAGGATCATTTTACTGAGGAAAATTAATCCGAACAGATCGCCAGTAAAATTATCCTGAATGTTATGCTTCATCAAGCTGCCGTATTAGCAGCCGTATTAACAGCCGTATTAGCAGCCGTATTAGCAGCGATATTAGCATAATAGCATGTGTGCTGTACTCTGCCAGAAGCACACTATGCTGTCCATAGACCTAAGCTTCAACACAGAAGCCCACTATGATGTCCATAGACCTAATCTTCAACGCAGATTCACGTCTCTAGGATGCTTCTGTTCTGATAATTAATAACTACTTACTAACCGAGAGTGAGGTCATGCCGGGAAATATCAAACGAGACTTGAACGTATCGACCGAGCGATAGCGAGGTTGATACGGCAAAGTCGAGGTTTGATATTTCCCGGCATGACCGAACGGTCGAGGTTAGTAAGTTGTTTATTATATGGCATTTTAAGCTCTTTTCATTTTGTAAATTGTAGGCTAATTGTAGCTAGCTAGGCTAGCTCTCAAGTCTTCTCACGGTGTGTTTCAGGTGTTGTCTAGCAACCAATTACTTTTGATAGAAAGCGGACAGTACGGTTCTGCTAAAATGGCTTTAATTCCAACACAAATAACGATTATTTTAGAAAGTTAACAATTTCTTCGTCGCTGTTGATGTCTTCAGTATCGTCTGGACTCAGTTGACTTCGATATCGCTAATTTGAAGATGACGTCAGAGGAGGCCTACTACGTACTAGGGGTTGTGGAATGAATTGATTCACATATGAATCGCGATTCAGTCTTCTAGCAATTCACATTCATTCACTTTTTTTTTATGTAAGCATATAGGCTACTGAATCGCAATTTGATTTAAAAAATAAATAAATAATGAGAATCGATTTTTTTTATGAAATCGTGACCCCAAGAATCGATACGTGAGCAGGCTACCAAAGATTCCCTCCCCTAATAGAAGCTGTACGTTTCTGTTTAATATGTATACGCGTGTTGCAGAAATAAATACATCTATTCAAGAAAAGTCTACTTATCGTCACTGTATTTTGTGAACGAGTTCTTAGAAATCCTTCAGCAAACTTTCACTCGTTTGTTAAGTATGTTTAGCCAAACGCTTGTTAACCTCAGGAAGATTCTCTTTAGTTAAATTTGGTTAGAAACAGAGTGAGAATTATACAATGATAATCGGGGGGGTCAGCTTCTTCTTCAGGGCGTAAAGTAATATTTACGATTACAGGTAGAAAGATATATAAATGTATCGACCATTCCGACCTGTTGTTACCTCTGTAGGGGGGGGTTCAATCAGAATCAGAATTGTGTTTAACCGCCAAGTAAGTGGTCACAAACAAGTATTGGAATTGGAACCCTGGACTCTAGAGCTCAGCTCTGTAGGCTATGACTTAATACTTTTTTGCTACTTTGTAATCACTTTCTGCGGCCAACATTTCTGGAAATGAACGAGTGTCAAACCTTTATGACATTTAAGACCTTGGATGAAAATCTGGCAGGCCTTTCATTTTAAAGTTCTGAATTTTCGTGTTTTTAAGACCTCAGATTTTTCCTCTGATCTAGAAACTATAGCAGATATTGAGACAAAGTATTTCAAGTCAGTTTAACCACTGTGTCCGTGCATGCCTGATCAAATGATGTGTCGCCATAGAGACCAAATCTCTTGAGAAAGTCAATACATAATGACAAGTAGGCTAAACAAGTATGGTACAAAATGTCAACATTTATTAATGTAACCTCCAAACGAATATAAACAAATGTATTTTCCATAAAAAAGAGGTTTTATATTTACAGCTGTAGTGCCACATGTTCAAGTACAAGGTCTATGTAACGGACGTGTTCATGACATCACGTCACGGCAGCGTCGCAGGCTGATGACATCATCTCTGAGGTGACGTCTCAGGCTGATGACGTCATGGCGGAGGGGTCTTGGACTAATGAGGTCATTACGGCGGCATCTTGGCCTGCTGGGGTTGTCACGGCTTGATGAGGTCATCATGACTGCGTCCCAGCCTGATGAGGTTGTCACGGCGACGTCTCAGGCCTGGTGTGCGATCTGAGCGATCTTCTTCAGCATCTCCTCAGACTGCAGCTGCTCCAGAGTCAACAGAGACAGACCCAACTGGTCCTCCTGGGGGGGGAGGAGGGTTTGAATATGTAACTAGTGTGTTTGTGGGGGAAAGAGAAGGTGTGTGTGTGTGTGTGTGTAGCAGCGTACCTGTCTGAAGGGCTGTGTGTGTGTGTGTGTGTGTGTGTAGCAGCAGCATACCTGTCTGACTGAAGGGCTGTGTGTGTGTGTGTGTGTGTGTGGCAGCAGTGTACCTGTCTGAAGGGCTATGTGTGTGTGTCTGTGCAGCAGCAGCGTACCTGTCTGAAGGGCTGTGTGTGTGTGTGTGTGTGTGTGTGCGTGTGGTAGCAGCGTACCTGTCTGAAGGGCTGTGTGTGTGTGTGTGTGTGTGTGTGCGTGTGGTAGCAGCGTACCTGTCTGAAGGGCTGTGTGTGTGTGTGTGTGTGTGTGTGTGTGTGTGTGTCTGTGCAGCAGCAGCGTACCTGTCTGAAGGGCTGTGTGTGTGTGTGTGTGTGTGTGTGTGTGTGTGTGTGTGTCTGTGCAGCAGCAGCGTACCTGTCTGAAGGGCTGTGTGTGTGTGTGTGTGTGTGTGTGTGTGTGTGCGTGTGGTAGCAGCGTACCTGTCTGAAGGGCTGTGTGTGTGTGTGTGTGTGTGTGTGTGTGTGGTGTGTGTCTGTGCAGCAGCAGCGTACCTGTCTGAAGGGCTGTGTGTGTGTGTGTGTGTGTGTGTGTGTGTGTGCGTGTGGTAGCAGCGTACCTGTCTGAAGGGCTGAGCCATCTGGCGCAGGAAGTGTTTGGAGAGCTGGACGGTCTCGTCTATGGTCAGGTTGAGGCTGCCGTCTGTCAGGTGCTCCTGAATCCACCGGGGGAGCTTCCCGCGCTTGTCCGCCCGCGCGTAGCGCTGGAGCCACGGGGAGAGCAAGACGGAGACCGCGTTAGACCTCGGTCTTAAGGACGGAGACCTCGTTAGACCTCAGTCTTAAGGACGTAGACGGCGTTAGACCTCAGTCTTAAGGATGGATACTGATGAGTGTCCAGTACATTACTCTCAGCAATTACACCTGTTATTTCCAACTAGTTGATCAGTTCACAGATTTCACCACACACACACACACACACACACACACCTTGTCAGCGAAGATCATGAGGCCGTAGTCCGTCTTGCCCCGGATGGCGCGGCCCACACACTGGGCGGCGTGTCGCATGGCGTCGAACGTCAGGAAGTCGTTCTCCCGGATCTGGAACTGGTCCCGGAGGTACTCCAGGCGAGCCTGCGACGGCCGGGGTCAGAAGTCATCACCACGGCAACAACAGGGAGTGTATACAGAGAGAAAGATACAAAGAGACAGAAAGAGTTTGATATAAACAGACAATATAGAAAGAGATAGCGTGAGAAAATGGGGGGACAGATTGTAGGGTGGAAGGCTCGAAAGTGGAGGTAGAGGGAGGAGAGAGAAAGAGGGATGAAGGGGGGATGAAGGAGGGATGAAGGGGGGATGAAGGAGGGATGAAGGGGGATGAAGGAGGGATGAGGAGGGATGAGGAGGAGCAGACCTTGAGGATGCGACTCTGTGTGTACACGTAGGGAACCCCGAACATGATCACCGCACGGCCAAAGTGATGCACTGGAGAAGAGAAGAAGAACCTGGTGAGGAAACAACAGCTACAGGCTGGCTGTCCAGAGACAGGAAGTGACCTCACACTGTCTCTCACACACACACACTCTCTCTCACACACTCTCTCTCACACACACACTCTCTCTCTCACACACTCACTCTCTCTCACACACACACACTCTCTCTCTGTCCCACACACACACACTGTCTCTCACAAACACACACTGTCTCTCACACACACACACTGTCTCTCTCACACACACACTGTCTCACACACACACACACTCTCTCTCACACACACACACACACCACACACACTCTCTCTCTCTCTCACTGTCTCTCACACAAACACTGTCTCTCACACACACACACTGTCTCTACACACACACACACACACACACACTCTCTCTCACCAAAGTCGATCCCCTCGGACACCTTGCCCCGGGCCACAGACAGCAGGATGGCCCCCCCTGCCGTTCTCACACGCCTGCGGAGCAGGAAGGCGGGGTCAGGGGTCAGGGGTCAGGAATACAAGGCAGCACGGCGGACATGTTGAGTGGTGAGTGTGTAGCTGCTCTCACCTCCTGGAACTTCTCCAGGGCCATGCTGGTCTCGGCAGCATCCGGGGTCTCGATGAAGATCAGCTTGTTCCTCTGGACGTTCTCCAGGATGCCCTGCACACACACATTAGGATCTCAACTTTTTTTTGTTTTTGTGTGTGTATGCGCATGTTTGTGTGTATATAAGTGTGTGTGTATATATATAGGTGTGTGTGTGTGTGTAAGTGTGTGTGTGTGTATATATAAGTGTGTGTGTGTATATATAAGTGTGTGTGTGTATATAAGTGTGTGTGTGTATATAAGTGTTCGTGTGTATATAAGTGGTGTGTGTATATAAGTGTGTGTGTCTGTGTGTATATATATAAGTGTGTGTGTGTATATAAGTGCGTGTGTGTGTGTGTGTTACACACCTGCTCGTACCAGGATGCCACTATGTTCTCCATGTAGACGTAGCTGGTGAAGAACGCCACGATGCCGTCCGGCACGATGGCAGACATCTCCAGCAGCAGGTTGCCGTAGTTACGGACGACCGCTGTTAAAACAGGTTGACAGTTGAGTTTTGAAAAAGCTTTATAGAAACACGATGACGACAGACCAGACAGCCAAGCATACACGCGCTTCCTGATGACATCATCGACCGTTAAGACAGGAACTGACCGAAGTCTTCTCGCGCCTCAAACTTGGAGGTCAAGGCCACCTGGTCGTTGCCGCGGCCAACCACCTGGGAGAGAGGTCAAGCAGCGGGTTAAAGGTCAGTCTCGGAGTTAGGGTGTTCTCTGTGTTCTAGAAGCCCCTCCGCCCCGGGTTCCGTTTCCACGGCGACGCGTATACCCACCAGCGGACAGAGGCAGGTGCGCGCCAGCGTCATGGTGAAGGACGCCACGGTGACGGGCCGGAAGTCGAGTATTTTGGGATAGATGTCCAGAGGAGACAGGGTCTGGGGACAGATTCAGTCATGTGATCAGATTCAGTCATGTGATCAGATCCAGTCATGTGATCAGAGGGACACACTGGACAGGAGGAGAAACATGCAACAGCTGCTTCCATGAGTTCATCTCAGTATTTTAAATATTCCCTGATGAGGAACAGACTACTGAGGACACCTAGAGGCCAAATGATGAACTACATCCAGTGGCACTAAAAGTTCTTGTCAGGTTTGTGGTTTAGAAGAGAAAGCCGTCTTTAGGGCTGGCGTCGTGTTGCAGAGTGCTTCAGTGTCATGAGACTGTGGTGGTGTGTTCTCTGGGCACACAGACAGGAAGGAAGGAGGCCTCAGCAGGTGGCTTCCTAATGCCCGATTAGAGGTTTAGATCTCTGCTAATCTGGAGGGAGGGACGGAGGGAGGGACGGAGAGGAGGGAGGGTGAGGAAAGGGCTGAGTGGGGAGGGGTGAGGTCTACAGACGGAAGAGAGGGAGACAGGGGAGGGAGGAGGAGAGGGGGAGAGACAGAGAGAGACAAAGAGAGAGGGAGAGACAAAGAGAGAGCGGGAGGGAGAGAGAGAGACGGAAAGAGAGAGGGAGAGACAAAGAGAGGGTGGGAGAGAGATGGAAAGAGAGAGACAGAGAGAGAGAGAATGAGGGAGGGAGAAGCAGCCTACCCCTGAGGTGATGATGACTGACTGGAAGCGTTGGAACACAGGCTTGATAGCGATGGACGGGTCCATACAACTGAAGAGAGGCAGGGAGAGAGGGCAGGCTTACCAGACGATCACAGATACACCCGATCACAGGCTTTACACCAAACAACCACATCACCACAACACCCCCCCCGCACCCCCAGCCTGCTGACCTGAAGTGCAGGACAGGGTTGGCGATGGTGGGCGTCCTGTCCTCGAAGGGCTCGATGATGATGGTGAAGCCCTTGCTGTAGGTGCTGACCAGCGTGGCGAAGTTGGAGATGAGCGTGACGGCAGAGAAGTCTGCGATGTCGTCGATCTCCAGGTCCCAGCAGCGAGCGCAGCACGCGCTCCGCACAGAACCTGGAGGGAGGGAGGGAGTGTGTTTATGTTTGTGACCTTTACAGAGATGAGGCTGGAATGTCTGTCTACACTCGCATGTTTCAAGTCGTCACGGTGGGAGGGGCAAGGAGAGAGAGGTTGAGAGGAGAGGGAGAGAGAAGAGAGGCTGAGAGGAGAGGAGAACAGAGGCTGAGAAGAGAGGGAGAGAGAGAGAGAGGCTGAGAGGAGCGGGAGAGAGACGAGAGACAGAGAGGAGAGGGAGAGAGAAGAGAGGGCTGAGAGGAGAGGGGAGAGCTGACAGAGAGGAAAGGATGAGAGATGAGAGGTTTGAGAGGGAGAGAGACAAAGGATGCTGAGAGGAGAGGGAGAAGGCTGAGAGGAGAGGAGAAGAGGGAGAGAGAAATAAGTGGTGTCCTTACCGGAGAGGCTTGCGGTCGATGCAGACCTTGTCGAGAATGTCCTTGAGACTGAGGAGCGCTCTCTCTGACCCACTGATGGACCCGCAGACGAGACTTCAGGTACTCCAGGAAGCGCTTCATGA
>CAEFZP010001369.1:0-13534 GCA_903064625.1 Mallotus villosus | reverse complement strand
TCTCTCCTTCTCTTTCTCTCGTGTCATCCTTTCCAAGCTGGGCCCCATGTTCCAGATCCATTTCCCCCCCTGGACTGAGGCTGCAATCACAGTCATCTAATGGGAACCACATGCCCTCTGATGTTCCACTGGAATCCCAAGACTCCAGCCTATGAGGGCATCAGCTAAGATCTCTCATGTGGTTCTCACTCTCAACATCACTCTCACTCACTCACTCATTCACTCATTCACTCATTCACTCACAAAAAGTCCAATATCGCTCATTCACGCACTTACTTAATCATAAAGGTCAAGAATCACTCGCTCTATCGCTTGCTCACTCACTCATGATTATCTGTGACATCGCTAGAACACTACAAGAGGTCTTTTGTGTGTAACGCTCATAAACATATAGATTGACTCCCTCAGCACTCACACCAACACTAGAGTCATTGACGTCTCTACGACAATGGCCGTCTCAAAATGTCAACGCTGTCCGGGTGGTTTGCCTCCGGCTCTCCAGCGTTATACGACTGAGCTAAAGCCAGCTATGACAAGACCCGGTCTTTCTGCTACTTTTCCCCCGTGAAAGAAACATTTCTGAAAAACACAGACACAATCTCGAATCCTGTCTCCGAACCACCTCTGCTACAGAGCCTAAGTGTGGCGCTAGGTGTCCGTCACCAGTCTGCTGCTGGGGGGAGGAGCCCATCTGCTGGGGGGAGGAGCCCAGCCGATGGGGGGAGGAGCCCAGCTAATGGGGGGGAGGAGCCCAGCTGCTGGGGGGAGGAGCTAAGATGGTGAGCCCACACATGCAGCCAGCTCTGCTGGACGTGACCCCCTCATAACCCCAGATGCTCCACTGACAGGCAGGCTGGCTTTACCCAACAAGCAGACTCCAGCTCCACCCCCAGACCCCCACCCCCAGACCCCCACCCCCAGAACTCCACCCTCAGACCCTCACTACCCACTACAACTGTGTGTGTAACTCTATCGCGCTAACTTTGCTGGTAGATAAATGCAATTGCACGCAACTGACTACCACTAATATTTATTCTATATCGTATTTTTTTGTATGTGCCCTAACTCCACCCCCAGAACTCCACCCCCAGACCCCCACCCCCAGACCCCCACCCCCCAGACCCCCACCCCCAGAACTCCACCCCCAGACCCCCACCCCCAGAACTCCACCCCCAGACCCCCACCCCCAGAACTCCACCCCCAGAACTCCACCCCCAGACCCCCACCCCCAGACCCCCACCCCCAGAACTCCACTCCCAGACCCCCACCCCCAGAACTCCACCCTCACTATACCCACTACAACTCCCCTAACTCCACCCCCAGACCCCCAGGCCAGTACCTGAACCCCCCTAGCCCTCGCAAGATACCCCAACTAGCCCTCGGTCCTTCCTGTGAAATGTGTGTGTGTGTGTGTGTGTGTGAGAGAGAGAGAGAAAAGGATGGGGATAGAGGGGCCCCACTGTTTTCCAAGAGGCCAGTTTCTCCCTGTGTAAAGTGTGTCCCCATATTACTCAAACGCTTTCATAACGCTCCCCCTCCCTGCCTGTGTGTGGCTGTGTGTGTGTGTGTGTGGCTGTGTGTGTGTGTGGTGTGTGTGTGTGTGTGGCTGTGAGTGTGTGTGTGTGTGTGTGTGTTCTAACCACATCTGTCCTCACAGGATTCGACAGAGCCATGTGTCTGTTCTGTTATCTTGTTTACAGATTTTCTCAACCCTTCAAAGGAAGGAATTGTGTGTGTGCGCGTGTGTGTGTGGGTCTGCGTGCGTGTGTGTGTGTGAGCTTGTCAAAGATTCCACTGGCAACTCTAGTTTAACTTTGATTAACATGTGAAACCACAAGACCATAAAAGTGAAATTAAGTATTTTTGTAAGA
Source organism: Mallotus villosus (assembly GCA_903064625.1). Classification (NCBI taxonomy): domain Eukaryota; kingdom Metazoa; phylum Chordata; class Actinopteri; order Osmeriformes; family Salangidae; genus Mallotus; species Mallotus villosus. The sequence goes on along the minus strand of CAEFZP010001369.1, from coordinate 11,663 downwards.
TTGTTTGGTTTTTTTACTGGTTGAAGTCAACTCAGCAAAATAAAATGTTTTTATTTGTCTTGCAGAACAGACGCGAGAGGGGCCATGCTGGATACGCAACAAAGAGTTTTAATCTATCTTGCTTGCATGCATCCGCGAGGACAACTAATAAACTCCCATGTGAATATGCAAACTGAATCCCGAGAGCCCAACGTTTGCGTTTTTCTCGTCACGTAATCGGTGCGTAATTACGCACAGCTTGCGTCCCCGGTGAGCCGCGACTGACGACTTGATGTCTGTCTTCACGGGGTTGCCAGGACGTACTTTGCAAGCAACTGCAGTTTCAGGCTCACATAAAGATCCCACAGCCTAATTTGACCGACCTGCTGACTGGATAAAGCGCGCTGATTAAGTGTAAAATGTTTATGCTGTAGTAAGTAAAGTTATTTGACTGTTAATACAAAAATAGCCACAGTAGAACGTCAAGCGTCATCAACTACAGAAATATTAGGGCTAAGTGTACATTATATCATGTTTGGTACAGTATATTCCCCACCCCCCTCCGATACACACACAGACACACGTTTTTTTTAACAGAGACCTTAAGTTAAAGAGCTGCCTCATCACCTCAGGGCGTTTCGGTAGAACCGTGTTTGGTCAGCTGTTCTGATTGCACTTGCAGTCTAAGCGTAGGTGATTTAATTGCTCGTGCTGTCATAGACGTTGCACGGACCAGGGAAGCAACGGCCGTTAACTGAGTACTGTATGCTGACATGCGTTCATTGGGGTTGGGCCGCGAAGTGGTGAGAGGGTGAGGGGCGGAGGGGCGAGGGGGGTGGCGGGGATTTAACTCAAGCATCAGTGTGTAACTCTATCGCGCTAACTTTGCTGGTAGATAAATGCAATTGCACGCAACTGACTACCACTAATATTTATTCTATATCGTATTTTTTTGTATGTGCCCTATTCAAGAGGAAGTTTACAGCGACTTGTTAATTAGCTTTGTATTCAACCAGCGCGGGCATCTGTCTTCCCTTTCACTTTCTTCATTGACGATGCTCGCGCCCCCTCCCCTTCCCGCCTCGAGCGTTTGAGCCGCTCCTCGAGACGACAGAACCAGCCTGCAGTAATAGGTTTACCTGCTTTAATAACGGGAGAAGCTCTCGTCTTAACGGTGGACTATACAGACAAACGGCTCAGCGATTCTTTCCGAGTGGAAAAGACATAGACGACCATATTAAACATAAACCAGAAGGCAAGTATTTAAAATATATATACTATTACTTTTGGTTGTTTTTACGGAGGTAGAAGTTGGAGATTACAGACAGTCTGTGGTAGATTTCTGATGTCATTGTCGTAGACAGTTAATCGATAGCCACTGACTGAGTCGGCCGTTTCTTCGTAGCCTAATACATATTTTGGTGTCGATCTGGCTGTAAGTTTTGAGATGTTTCTTTCATGAGGACAAAATGATACTTGGTTCATAGGCTACTCATTGCGCAGTTTGTAGGTCTACGTGGATCATTCACAATCACAGTGGAGTAAATTTGCCATCGCAGTATATTTAGGTTATGAAATAAATAAGACGATTAAAAGCGTAATTCAAAGGAAGTATGATATAACAGTGTGTGTGCCGTGCGTTCCGTTATCAGGGCAGGTTCTCGGTACTGTCGTCCTGAAAGAAAACACTTTAAAGTCCCAACTATAAAACTCTAACACACTTCACATCACTTCTGGGTGAACCCACCCCTTACTTCGTGTAATACAAGTCCATTACGTTAACTGACGCTATTTATAAATGTTTCAAGTCGTCGCCGTTTTGGATGCAGGCTACTATAAACCTGAATTGATGTTGGAAGAGGGCTACAGACTGTTCAGAAATAGCTCCGCTCGTGTCGGTGGGATGGATTAGCTCAGTGTCTCAGTGGTACCAAACGGTTAAACGGTGGGATGTTCGGGAATCGGATGATCTCAGAGCCTAAGTATTACATAACGACTCGGTACACAACCCAGGGAACGAATGGTCTCGAGTTGTTCAGTGATTCAAGGTCACAAGAAGTAGTGAGGGACCGTAATCACGACAAGGACCTGGAGTCTCTCAATCTCACTTCAAACCCACAGAAACCAGTTTTTCCACAAACCAGATGGCAATGACACATACCAGCCGTTTACAGGCCGGTCCATTTTGACAGGACATGACTAAATGATCACCGGTTCCCTGAGCTGATTGAATTTATTACCGTTGCTGGGCTGACTAAATGACGGTCTGTGTTTGGAATGAGCCCAGGGTGGTCCCTACAGACTACCGACAGTTAAGGGCTTGTTTTCCTGAAACGGACAGTATTGCGCCACGCCACAGAACTGGGCAACAAAACAGATTTTTTTGGGCGTTGGGTGGGCCTTGTTTCCGACTTAACTGTATAAACATTTGTGGAACAGCAGATGAGGGAGTCACTGATAAACAAAGCAAAAAGCATTTGTTACAATAACCGCCTCGGCTGTTGCGTACAAGCGTGACGCATGAGGTAGTATCCTGATGAGAGGGGGGGCTGTGTACGCGCGCCACGCTGTCTGGATGACAGGATGAGAGATGGAGGGGGGGGTTTTCACCTACCTGGCGCACACCTTCCCAGTTCAAACAAAGAACAGGATGACAGACAGTTACTTCACTGGCTCCAACAGACACCTCGAGCTGACGGCGGGAAACCTTTTAATACAAATGTGCGAACGTAGACCACAAGTGACGGAGGGAAACTCAAAACAGATGTTGACAGCACGCATTGTTAGGCCTTCGGTTCGCGTCAGCAATCCCATAAATTCCAGAGAATAGACCAGTCGTGTCTCTTCCAGGAACCAAAATCAATCTGAATTTGAATCCTGTATCAATTCACCTTTCAGCATTGTCAAGCCACACCTGTGATTGTGATATAATTTCCTCCATGGGTATTAAGAGTAAGTTAGTGTAAAGAAGTTAAACACAGGCCTTGAAATAGGAGTTGAGCAGGAGAAGATTAAGACATTGTCATGAAACCTAGACTACCTGTCTGCATGCCTACCACTGATCCAATCAGTTAGCCTGAGAGTGTCTGTCTGTCTGTGTGTGTGTGTGTGTGTGTGTGTGAGTGTGTGTGTGTGTGTGTGTGTGTGTGTGTGAGTGTGTGAGTGTGTGTGGGTGTGTCTGTCTGTCTGTGTGTGTGTGTGTGTGAGAGAGTGTGTGTGTGAGAGTGTGTGTGTGTGTGTGTGTGTGTGTGTGTGTGTGTGTCTGTCTGTCTGTCTGTCTGTCTGTCTGTCTGTCTGTCTGTCTGTCTGTCTGTCTGTCTGTCTGTCTGTCTGTCTGTCTGTCTGTCTGTGTGTGTGTGTGTGTGTGTGTGTGTGTGTGAGAGAGAGAGTGTTTGAGAGAAGGAGACAGAAGGGAGTGTGTTGGGGAGGAAGACAGATTCCCTCAGACAAAAAACTAGAAGCAGATAAGGAGACAGTGTTTTAGTGATTTTAGTAGTTCAGCTCATGGAACAGAGAGTGGGCACCAACATCATCCGCCCGTCCGTAACAAGATGAACCCTGGTAACCCTAACCTAGTACTGCCTCTATTAGGAGAGTTCCTTATCTGAAGGGAGCCACACCCCACCCCATGCCTCACTTATTCCTCCACACCATCCCCCCAGATTACCCCTCCACCTTCTCTCTCTGGTCCGTTAACACCAAGGAGACGACTACCCAAGCCCTCCTCTCACCTCGGGGCCGGGGTGGAGAGCCCCAAACCCTCCTCTCACCTCGGGGCCGGGGTGGAGAGCCCCAAACCCTCCTCTCACCTCGGGGCCGGGGTGGAGAGCCCCAAGCCCTCCTCTCACCTCGGGGCTGAGGATGGAGGGCTCCAGGGCCCCTGACATGTGAAGACCGTGTGTCAAACTTCACACAGCAGCCAGGGGGAACTGGGAGCCAGGGTGGTGGGGTGTGTGTGTGAAACCACACACTCACATGGGAAGAAGATGTGGATTGGTATTTCATTACAGGGAGACGTGTGCTGGGACTGTATCTGTCCTCTCTCTAACTTGCTCTCTCCTTCTCTCCATCACTCATCACACAAGTGACATGCATAATGAGTTCATTTAGAGGTTGCGTTTGTCCGAAGCAAAATGGGGGGGTTTTGAACCTGGGACAGCTTGATCTCTAGTCAAAAACTTTACCTCTGAGCTATACCCATCACTAAATATCTACATATATATATATACTGTATATATACATATTTCCATTTTAATATGTGTCAGTAAAATGTATTTTGTGTTAAGTGATTGGTAACGGAAACAATGTTTGGTAACCATCAACACTTCAGCAAGCTGAAAGCCGTTTTTCCTGGTTCAGCTTGAGGCTGAGGTCTAAAGTGGTCCGTTCCTCCTGACCCATGTCTAACCTGGGGGCTTCCCTGTGCCTCCCTGGGCCCCAGCCCCCTCCCCTGGGCCCCCTGCCCCCCACTGCCCCCCCCCCTGCCCTCCCAGGCCCCTGATAACAAGCCAGCTGCCACACACAGAGCAGAGGAGACACGAGCAGCAAGCTAAACGGCTACCTGACTAAACGTGTGTTTTTACAAACACGTCGTAAGTAGCAGAGTGCTCTTCTTGGAATGTGTGACTGCAATTCCAGAAAACCTATGATTCAGTGTGTGTGACTCACTGTAAAAGCCCTTGGTACACCAGCACACACACCGCACACACACACACACACACCGCACACATACCCACAGACACACACATAATCAGTACATATCTACCTCAGTAAGGAAAAACGGAGGAGGAATGTCTGTGTGGTAACAGGCAGGAAGGCAGAGTGCCCTTCAGCAAACACTCAGATTCCTCAAGTGTTTCTTCCTATATTTCTCTCCTCTGCCTCACTAGTCCCAGGTTGTAAATCTGTCTCTTCTCCCCCTTCCCCCTTTTCTCTCTCTCTCTCTCTCTCTCTCTCTCTCTCTCTCTCTCTCTCTCTCTCTCTCTCTCTCTCTCTCTCTCTCTCTCTGTCTGTTTCTCCACAGACCTCCAGGACTAGCATTCTGATGTCACATTCCAGAAGTTTCTCAGCCGAGGTCCGGTCGTAGACCTCAGAAGGCGCAGCAGACCCAGAGGCAGCCAGACGGGACTCTTCATCATCCTCGTCCTCTTCATCACCAGAGAGGCAGAGTGCCAGAGCGTGGACTGAGGGGGATCTGGACAGAGGTCTCTTTGTGGCTATGCTGACCCTCTGAGTGGGCGTTGATTTAAGCTGAAGGTTTTCTCCTCTCCAGCTTCACCACATAACTCTGTGATCACTAAGAGATCCTGCTGCCACTACTGACCCTCGCAGACAGACTGGTGTGGGACGGCTTCTGAAAGACTTCCAGGAAGCACCTCCCCCTCGTGGCTTATCTCAGCGAGTAGCAGCCAATCAAATGCCTCAACTGGGACTACTTTCTCCGTACTCCTACTAAAAATATAACGATTCCGGTGACCGACGAGGAAGCAACTCCTGCACGCGCGGAATTCTGGGAAACAGGATGCCGGCCAAGACGCCCATGTATCTAAAGACTACAACTCCCAAGAGGGGCAAGAAGCCCAAGTTGCGGGACGTCCTGTCAGGTGACATGATCAGCCCTCCGCTAGGGGACGTGCGCCACAGTGCCCACGTGGGGCCTCACGGCGAGGGGGACATGTTTGGAGACGTAGGCTTCCTGCAGGGGAAGATGGACATGCTTCCCTGCCTTGAACCGCCTGCCAGGCCACGCCCGCTCCCACAGCATGGAGAGACACCTGGACGAGGCCTACACGGGGGCCAACGGCCAACACCACCCCTACGGCAGCAAACGCAACCCCCACCACCACGCCAGCACCACGCTGAAGACCACCATCTCCATGCCCGTGTTCCTCGCCCACGAACAGGCGCCGCCAAAGCCGCCGCGCCTCCACTTGGACGACCCCGCCCCCGGGACCCACCAACAGCCCCCCGCGCCCCAGCAGAACAACCACACCCACCACAACAACGGCCACGCCCACAGCCACGCCCACAGCCACAGCCATCATCATCACATCCAGCAGCAGCTGGAGCAGCAGCATCGCTCCGTGTCCGTGTGCGACGAGGGCCAGGGCCGCTACGTCGACCCCCGCCACGAGCTCTCTTACTCGGCCTCCTTCCGCCACCTGGTCCCCTCCTCCGGCTCCTTCTCCGAGGCCTCGTCGGAGGACTCCATGTCGGAGACGTGCGGCCCCCTGGACCCCCGCAGGGGGCTGAGCCTGGACTCGGACGCGGGGCTGAGCAACGAGGACCTGCGGAGCGAACGCAGCGAGTCGCCGGCCGTCACGGGGGTCTCCCCGGGGGGGCGCTTGTCTCCCGGGGTGTCCCGGTCCGAGTCCCTGGCCGGGCTGGATCTGGACCTGGGACCCTCCATCCTGGACGATGTCCTGAGGATCATGGATCGCTACAAGACTGTGGACGACCTTTGTGAGTTGTGAGACGCGGGGAAGAGGTGGGAGGATGAAGGAGGGGGAGGAGGAAGGGAAGAGACTGCATCGTGCAACCAGGCGCTGTGAACACTTGACTTGGCTGCCCTCTTGGGGCTGTGGCGTGTTGGGATTGGGGTGGTCCACCTTGGCTAACTGACAGACAGAGACTGAAGACATGGTCCACACTGGCTGTGACTGTTGGTCACTGACCTAAATGGACTGAATGACAAAACACTGCAGGTTGTCAACCAAGGGCTGTTTCCTGGGGCTCGGGACCTGGACAACAAAACGTCTCTCCCTCAGAATGGACAACTTGATCAGTAGATCATGACGGTTTATGAAATCCGTTTTTCATCTTTGCTTCAAGGACAAAGCTTTTCTGAATGCATAGGCTTATCTGTAGCCTAATCAGTTAGCCTGTGTAAACCAAAAGAGGGAGACCACAAAAGATGTATTCTACTTCTGAGTTGTTTGTTTTGCAACTGTCAAAATATCGTTGGTGTTCTTCGAAGTGCTTAATCAAAGTGCGTAGGCCATCTGATCGAATTATACAATATCCTTCCAAGAACAACACTATCAAGATTGGACTGTTTTAGAATATGCCGCCATCTACTGGTTATTTTATCAAATGAGATTATTCTACTAAGTAGAGAGAAAACAAGTAGCGACTTTTCCGAAGATACGTGAGAATAAAGTGCATATCCTCAAAGTATGTTTAATGCACAGCTTTGTAATTGCCTCGTTGAATGATATAAATAAATGATCGGTCTGAATGGCTGTGCATCAACATGATATTGGACCTTCACTCCGTCATCTTCAATCAATATCACAGTAGCCTACCGTTCTAATGTCATGTATGTCTGTCTGAAAAATATGGACCAGAAAATAAAAAGATTTATGAATGAGGATATTTGTTGACTTTCTACTTTTTTTAAAGGCGACGAGATGTTAGCAATATGATGTGGTCTTAATAACTGTAGCTAAATAAACATAATCTACATCTCTGACACGAATCACTTTGAACTAGTGGGATGTCGTTTAGTCTTTCTAATGAATTCATTCTTCACTCTATATTCCACTCTATATTCCCAATTGTTGGCGTTTAGACCATAGATATATATAAAGCCTTTATCTAAACTTTAGACAACCAGAATTGAACTGTCGTTGACTCGTACAGTCTGTTTAACGGAACGTGAGTTGATAGGCGTAGACCTCGTCTAATAAAAAAAGAGAAAGTGACACCCACAAGATCAACAGCCAATCAGTTAAAGGAAGGCGGGTCTTAGGCGGCCGGAGCGCATGGACTGAGAAAGGCGCAAGTAATCAAACAGGATCAAGACAGTCTGTTCAACTGAAGTTGGTCAACAGAGCTAAGTCACTGTTACAACATCTCTTACGAGAATGAAGTAAGTATTTGTTTGTCAGTAAGATCCGTGATAAATACAGTACCAACTTAGCGATGATCTTAACCTAAGATAGCGCTAGCTGGTTGGCTAGCTGGCTCTGATGTGTGTAACTTCAACGTTTCTAGGTAGCTCTAGCTAGCAATGGCATATAGTCAGTGGATAGCTGTCCGGTTGTTGTACCTGTTACTGACAGCTAAACACGTTATTTGCATTAATTAAAACGCAATAAGTTTGTATTAACCATTAAAATAAGAAAAATGCTATTGCATCATATTGTGATACAGAGCTAGCTGTCTACCTTTATTCATCAGCATCAGCGTAACCTTAGCATGTAAGCTAGCTCCCATGGCTTGCCACCTAACTTGATTTGCTACTAGCTAATAATAACAATGATAATTGCAATTTATTAGTTCGCATAATCACATATCCCAGTGGGCATTTATAGTATTTTTGAATTCTTGATTTCAGGTTGAACATCGAAGGGCTGTTGGTGTATTTCCCGTATGACTACATCTATCCTGAACAGTATTCCTACATGCTGGAACTGAAGAGAACGCTGGACGCCAAGGTGAATTGACAGGTCCCCAACAGCCTGATAGATTAATTTCCTAACCATGTCCACTCCCATATTCGTAAACGTTTAAAGTGCCGCCTGCTATCACGATGAGAAACCGCGTTTATTGAGGCAATGCTACAGTTAAGTTTATTTGTTGTAAGCTAAGTTGTCTTTTCTAAAAGGGACATGGCGTTCTGGAGATGCCATCAGGAACGGGGAAGACGATCTCTCTCCTGTCTCTAATCGTTGCCTACCAGCGGGTGAGTGTCTGCACCTGGTGAGATCTATACGGCAGCTGTAGGATTTCTCTAAAGAGACGATTGTAACTCTGGGCCATGACATTTACATTACATTACATTTAGTCATTTAGTTGACGCTCTTATCCAGAGTGACTTGCAGTAAGTACAGAGACATTCTCCCCGAGGCAAGTAGGATGAAGTGCCTTGCCCCAAGGACACAATGTCATTTGGCACGGTCGGGGAATCGAACCAACAACCTTCTGATTTATAGCCCGACTCCCTCACCGCTCAGCTATCTGACCCACGACAAGGGCACTATGTAGCAAGCGTCATGATACCATGCTAATGATATCATCTGTCGAATGTGACCATGGTTTCTCTTGCTCTGTTTGTTTCCCCTCTCCTCACCGCCTCCTCTCTCTCCGTCAGACACACCCCCTCGAGGTCACCAAGCTCATCTATTGCTCCAGAACCGTTCCTGAGATAGAGAAGGTAGGAGGACACACAGCGTGTTTTTCTACCTCCCCTCCTACTGCAGAAAGGAGGATTTAGGCTTTTCAAGGGTGTAAACACTGTAGTCAGTCGCTGCACCTCACCGCTCAATCTCTGATTATCTGTGTGTTGTTCGTCTGTCTCTCTCTCTCTCCTCTCTCCTCCCTCCCTCCTCCCTCCCTCCTCCCTCCTCCCTCCCTCCCTCCCTCCCTCTCCTCTCTCTCTCTCTCTCTCTCTCTCTCTCTCTCTCTCTTCTCAGGTGGTGGAGGAACTGAGGAAGCTAATTGAGTATTATTCCAAGGAGACGGGAGAGAAGAACAACTTTCTGGCCCTGGCCCTGTCCTCCAGGAAGAACCTGTGTGTGCATCCAGAGGTAGAATTCTTCTGTTCCTGCCAGGAGAGTCTGCATCATCTGACCCCTCCCCTTCACATCTGATTGGCTAACTTATCCACTGTGTGGGTTAGAGTACAGACAAGTCATGGAAGCTGCACACAGAAGGTTTATTGTTTGTGTGTGTGTGTATGTGTGTGTGTGTGTGTGTGCTTGTGTTTGTGTGTGTGTGTGTGTGACTTTGTCCAGGTGAGCTCCTTGCGCTTCGGGAAGGAGGTGGACGGGAAATGCCACAGTCTGACAGCATCCTACATCCGTGCTCAGCGCCATAGCAACGCCAGCCAGCCCCTGTGTCGCTTCTATGAGGTGAGATCTCCTTTGTGTTTCTCTCTCTCTCTGTCTTTCTCTATTTCTCTTTTTCCTCTCTCAATTTTTCTTTCCATCTATCACTGTCTCTCCCTCTCTCCTTCACTCATTTTATCTCTCAACCCCCCCTCCCCACCATTTAATCTCTTCTCTCTCTCTCTCTCTCTCTCTCTCTCTCTCTCTCTCTCTCTCTCTCTCTCTGTCTTTCTCTATATTATATTTTCCCACTCTCTCATTCTTTCTTTCTTTCCATCTATCACTCTCAACTCCCACTCTCTCTTTTACGCTCTACAGTTCTAGTTTTCTAATTCTTGCATTGAATCTCTCTACTCTCTCTCTCTCTCGCCTCTCTCGCTCTCCTCTCTCTCTCTCTCGCTCTGTCTCTGCTGCTATGGTCCCTCTCTCTCTCTCCATCTTCTATCTCGCTCTCTCTCTCGATCTCATCTCTCTCACTCACTCTCTCTCTCTCTCTCTCTCTCTCTCTCTCTCTCTCTCTCTCAGGAGGTAGATGCGGTGGGTCGCCAGGTGCCCATCCCTCTGGCGTCTCTACACCTGGACGACTGAAGAGTTCGCAGGCGGAAGGGCTGTGCCCGTACTACATGGCACGGTACGCGTCACGTAGCCAGACTCAAACAAAACGACCGGATCCGCTACTCTATCAGCTCAGAAACACCTCTCCATGGGATCAATCTGTGTCCGTGACGAGTTGTCTGTGTCTCCCTAAATGACCTGAGGAACTTCCTGTCTCAGATCTGCAGGCCAACATTGTGGTCTACAGCTACCACTACCTCTCGCCCCACGATCGCTGACCTCGTCCTCCAAAGAACTCACCAAGAAATGGTGGTCGTCTCGCGAGAGCTCACTAACATAGGTCAGAAACTGTCTGGTGTCCACTCCTGTCTGTGTCCCTCCTGTCTGTGTCCCTCCTGTCTGTGTCCTTCCTGTCTGGACCCTCCTGTCTGTTGGTCCGCTCTGTCTGTGTCCTCCTGTCTGTGATCCTGATGTCAGTGACCCTGATGGCTGTGACCTGATGGTCTGTGACCCTCTGTCTGTGTCCCTCTGTCTGTGACCCTCCTGTCTGTGACCCTGATGTCCCCTGTGGCCTTCCATCCGTCTGTGGCCGACCTGTCTTGTGTCCCTCACTCTCGTCTGTGCCCGCCTGTAGTCTGTGACCCTCCTGTCTGTGACCCTGATGTCTGTGGCCTTCGCTGTGGCCGTTCTGTCTGTGACTCCTCCCTGTCTGTGTCCTCCTGTCCCAGGTGACTTCCTGTCTGTGTCCCTCCTGTCTGTGACGTCCTGGCGCAGGTACAGAGTGGGATTGTAAAGTTAATTTTTGTAAACACCATATTTCAGAACCTACATACTTAACTGTCTCCCTCTCTCTCTCTTCTCTCCTCTCGTTCCCGTAGACAACGTGTGCATCGACTCCATGAGTGTCAACATCACCAGGCGCACTCTGGACCGTTGCCAAGCCAACGTGGAAACCCTCCAGGCCACCATCACAAGTAAGAGTCGCGACCCGTCACGTTCACCTTCGCGTCGCCGCGCTCTGTGACGTAGCCCCGCCCCCCCTCCTCTCTGATAGGATTCAACGAGAGGACGCCGCCAAGCTGAAGGCACGAGTTACAGGCGATTGGTGGAGGGCTGAAGGAAGACGCCAACGTCGCCAGGAGAGACGGACGTGTACATGTCCAATCCGTGCTCCAGCATAGATGAAATCCTCCCAAGGTCAGATCGAGGCCTTCGACTCGAAGGAATTACTCTTAAAAAGCAAAAGTTGTCACTATCTCTGTTCTTGCTTCACATCCCTACTCCTCTTACCTCCATAAA
>CAEFZP010001368.1:0-30847 GCA_903064625.1 Mallotus villosus | reverse complement strand
GGGGGCCCTAAGAGAGGGCCTAAGAGGGGGGGCCTAAGAGGGGGGGCTAAGAGGGGGGCCTAAGAGGGGGGCCTAAGAGGGGGGGCCTAAGAGGGGGGCCCTAAGAGGGGGGCCTAAGAGGGGGGGGCCCTAAGAGCCTAAGCCCTAAGAGCTAGAGGGGGCCCTAAGAGGGGGGGCCTAAGAGGGGGGGGCCCAAGAGCCCTAAGAGCCTAAGAGGGGGGGCCTAAGAGGGGGGGCCCTAAGAGCTAAGAGGGGGGCCTAAGAGGGGGGGCACTAAGAGGGGGGCCCTAAGAGGGGGCCCTAAGAGGGGGGGCCCTAAGAGACTAAGAGGGGGGGCCTAAGAGGGGGGGGCCCTAAGAGGGGGGGGCTAAGAGGGGGGGCCCTAAGAGCCTAAGAGGGGGGGCCTAAGAGGGGGGCCCTAAGAGGGGGGGGCCTAAGAGGGGGGGCCTAAGAGGGGGGCCCTAAGAGGGGGGGCCTAAGAGGGGGGGGCCTAAGAGCCTAAGAGGGGGGGGCCTAAGAGGGGGGGCCTAAGAGGGGGGGGCCCTAAGAGGGGGGGCCCAAGAGGGGGGGCCTAAGAGGGGGGCCTAAGAGGGGGGGCTAAGAGGGGGGGCCCTATAGAGGGGGGGGCCTAAGAGGGGGGCCCTAAGAGCCTAAGAGGGGGGCCTAAGCTAAGAGGGGGGGGCCTAAGAGCAGAGCCTAAGAGGGGGGCCCTAAGAGGGGGGGCGTAAGAGGGGGGGCCCTTAGAGGAGGGGCCCTAAGAGGCCCTTAGAGGTTTGAGCCCCTGTTTTACACAGGGAGGAGGGGGACAGTGAGAGAAATAAAGAGAAACACATATATACCACACCCCTCCACACACACACACAGTCACATCTGTACAGTGGCTTCACACCCACTCACACACACACACAGTCACATCTGTACGGTGGCTTCACACGCACTCACACACACACACAGTCACATCTGTACAGTGGCTCACACCACACCCACTCAAACACACACACACCACAGTCACATCTGTACAGTGGCTTCACACCCACTCACACACACACACAGTCACATCTGTACAGTGGCTCCACACCCACTCAAACACACACACAGTCACATCTGTACAGTGGCTCACACCCACTCACACACACACACAGTCACATCTGTACAGTGGCTTCACACCCACTCACACACACACACACGTCACATCTGTACGGTGGCTTCACACCCACTCACACACACACACAGTCACATCTGCACAGTGGCTCCACACCCACTCACACACACACACAGTCACATCTGTACAGTGGCTCCACACCCACTCACACACACACACAGTCACATCTGTACAGTGGCTCCACACCCACTCACACACACACAGTCACATCTGTACAGTGGCTCACACCCACTCACACACACACACAGTCACATCTGTACAGTGGCTTCACCCCTCACACACACACCAGTCACACTGTACAGTGGCTTCACACCACTCACACACACCAGTCACATCTGTACAGTGGCTCCACACCCACTCACACACACACACAGTCACATCTGTACAGTGGCTCCACACGGCTCTGGAGCGTCATCACACCAACACGGGAGCTCTTAAGAAACACTTTCTTATTAAACAACTTCTTCACTGGGTTTCTTTGTGTTTGTGTTGAAAACACGAATGAGGCAGAAACAGTCAATATCTCAAGTGGAAAACAAACTTATCAATATTTACAAGAACATGAAGAAACTGATGTTCTTGAGAGACATCTAAATATAGATTTGCATTTTCCCTCCTCTTATTAAGTCATATTTAATGACATCCTCAGTCATTTAAGGACAAAAGATTAAATGCCCACACACACACACACACACACAACCACGCATACACATCCCTGACTCCCTCCCTCCCTCTCTCTCTCTCTCTCTCTCTCTCTCTCTCTCTCTCTCTCGCTCTCTCTCTCTTCTCTCTCTCTCCTCTCTCTCTCCTCCCTCCCTGACTCCCTCCCTCCCTCTCTCTCTCGTTGTTTGGATACAGGTCTGTTATATTCTCTCTAGTCCAGCGATCTGGGCTCAGACCTCTAATTACGTTGGGGACTCGTCTTTATGGGGTTGCTATGGCGACCGCTAGAACCCAGCTATCTCACAGTGCCTCTCTCCTCTCTCCTCTCCCGCCTCTCTTTCCATCTCTCCTCTCTTTCCTCTCCTCATCTCTCCTCTCCTCTCCCTCTCTCTCCCTTTCTCTCTCCCTCTCTCCTCCTCTCTCCCCCTTCTTCCTCCTCCTCTCCCCCTTTCCTCCTCGCTCGCCTCTCTCTCCCTCTCTCTCCTCTCTCATCCCTCTCCTCTCGCTCTCTCCCTCTCTCCCTCTCTCTCCCTCTCTCCCTCTCTCCTCCTCTCTCCCATCTCTCTCCCTCTCTCTCCTCTCCTCTCTCGTCGCCCTCCATCTCTCCCTCTCTCCTCCTCTCGCCTCTCTCCCTCTCTCCCTCATCATCCCTCTCTCCACCTCTCTCCTCCTCTCTCCCTCTCTCCCTCTCCTCCGCTCTCTGAGGTAAGGTATTTGAGGTAACAGTATTTGAAGTAGGGTATTTGAGGTAGGGGTATTTGGGGTATTTTGATGGTGAAGCATAGATATTTGATCCCGTCTTCTCTTACCCCTGTCAAACAATGCTATCAATGTACAATATCCTCTCTCTCTCTTCCTCTCTCTCTCTCCTCCTCTCCCTCTCTCCTCTCTCTCCTCTCTCTCTCTTCCTCTCTCTCCTCCTCTCCCTCTCTCCTCTCTCTCCTCTCTCTCCTCTCTCCTGCTCTCTCCTCTCTCCTGTCTCTTCAACATAATTGATCAGGAGCGACAGCCTATTTCAAACATGATGCTATTTTCAGTTATTGTGCATAAATCATGGCCCAGTGTAGCAGACATACTGTAGTTATGAAGACACTGCTGCTCTTCTCATCTCTATGGAAATATAAAGCAACTGTGTTGGAGATGAAGCTCTGAAACATGTTGGATCTGTTATCATGTTCAGAACCAGATCCTGATGTCTGTTTCAGACTCACCATGAGCTCCCGTTTACATCTGCCTGAGACTGTAAGGTTGTTTACATCTGGCCTGACACTGTAAAGGTTGTTTACATCTGACCTGAGACAAGGCTGCTGAGCCATGTCAGCACCGCCTCATCACATGACCGCCTCATCACATGACCGCCTCATCACATGACCGCCTCATCACATGACCGCCTCATCACATGACCGCCTCATCACATGACCGCCTCATCACATGACCGCCTCATCACATGACCGCCTCATCACATGACCGCCTCATCACATGACCGCCTCATCACATGACCGCCTCATCACATGACCGCCTCAACACATGACCGCCTCATCACATGACCGCCTCATCACATGACCGCCTCATCACATGACCGCCTCATCACATGACCGCCTCATCACATGACAAATGATCAGCTGACATTTCAGCTTCACCATCATCATTAGGTATTTTAATACAGAGGGCTTCAAATGAGGGAGGGAGACAGGGAGACAGGGAGACAGGGAGACAGGGTGACAGGGAGACAGAGAGACAGGGAGACAGGGAGACAGGGAGACAGGGAGACAGGGAGACAGGGGAGACAGGGAGACAGGGGACAGGGAGACAGGGAGACAGAGAACAGGGAGACAGGGAGACAGGGAGACAGGGAGACGGGAGACAGGGAGACAGGGAGACAGGGAGACAGGGAGACAGGGAGACAGGGAGACGGGAGACAGGGAGACGGGAGACAGGGAGACAGGGAGACAGGGAGACAGGGAGACAGGGAGACAGGGAGACAGGGAGACAGGGAGAGACAGGGGAGACAGGAGACGGGAGACAGGGAGGAGACAGGGAGACAGGGAGACAGGGAGACAGGGAGACAGGGAGACAGGGAGGACAGGGAGACAGGAGACAGGGAGACGGGACAGGGAGACAGGGAGACAGGGAGACAGGGAGACAGGGAGACAGGGAGACAGGGAGACAGGGAGGAGACAGGGAGACAGGGAGACAGGGAGACAGGGAGACAGGGAGACAGGGAGACAGGGAGACAGGGAGACAGGGAGACAGGGAGACAGGGAGACAGGGAGACAGGGAGACAGGGAGACAGGGAGACAGGGAGACAGGAGACAGGGAGAGGACAGGGGAGACAGGGAGACAGGGAGACAGGGAAGGGGAGACAGGGAGACAGGGAGACGGGAGACAGGGAGACAGGGAGACAGGGAGACAGGGAGACAGGGAGACAGGGAGACAGGGAGGACAGGGAGACAGGGAGACAGGGAGACGGGAGACAGGGAGACAGGGAGACAGGGAGACAGGGAGACAGGGAGACAGGGAGACAGGGAGACAGGGGACAGGGAGACAGGGAGACAGGGAGACGGAGGAGACAGGGGAGACAGGGAGACAGGGAGACAGGGAGACAGGGAGACAGGGAGACAGGGAGACAGGGAGACAGGAGCAGAGGACAGGGAGACAGGAGACAGGGACAGGGAGACAGGGTGACAGGGAGACCGGGTGACAGGGTGACAGGGGAGACAGGGAGACAGGGAGACAGGGTGACAGACCGGGAGACAGGGAGACAGGGAGACAGGGAGACAGGGAGACAGGGAGACAGGGAGACAGGGAGACAGGGAGACAGGAGACAGGGAGACAGGGAGACAGGGAGACGGGTGACAGGGAGGAGACGGGAGCAGGGAGACAGGGAGACAGGGAGACAGAGGGAGACAGGGTGACAGGGAGACAGGGAGACAGGGAGACAGGGAGACAGGGAGACAGGGAGACAGGGTGACAGGAGACAGAGAGACGGGAGACAGGGAGACAGGGAGACAGGGAGACAGGGTGACAGGAGGAGACAGGGTTGACAGGGAGACAGGGAGACAGGGAGACAGGGAGACAGGGAGGAGACAGGGAGAGACAGGGTGACAGGGAGACAGGGACACGGGGATGACAGGGAGGACAGGGAGACAGGGGAGACAGGGTGACAGGGAGCCGAGAGCAGGAGACGGTGACAGGGAGACAGGGAGACAGGGAGAAGGGAGACAGGGAGACAGGGAGACCAGGGAGACAGGGTAGTGACAGGGAGACAGGGTGACGGTGAGACAGGGAGACAGGGAGGACAGGGGGACAGACGGGAGACAGGGTGCGAGACAGGGAGACAGGGAGACAGGAGACAGCGGACGAGACAGGGGGTGACAGGGATGACAGGGAGACAGGGGACGGAGGGAGGCAGGAGACAGGAGACAGGGGAGACAGGGTGACAGACCAGGGTGACAGGGAGACAGGGAGACAGGGGAGACAGAGGAGACAGGGAGACAGGGAGACAGGGTGACAGGGTGACAGGGAGGACAGGGTGACAGGGAGACAGGGAGACAGGGTGACAGGGAGACAGGGGAGACAGGGAGACAGGGAGACAGGGAGACGGGAGACAGGGAGACAGGGAGACGGGAGACAGGGAGGACAGGGAGACAGGGAGACAGGGAGACAGGGAGACAGGGAGACAGGGAGACAGGGAGACAGGGAGACAGGGAGACAGGGAGACAGGGAGACAGGGAGGACAGGGAGACAGGGAGACAGGGAGACAGGGAGACAGGGAGACAGGGAGACAGGGAGACAGGGAGACAGGGAGACAGGGAGACAGGGAGACAGGGAGACAGGGAGGGAGACAGGGAGACAGGGAGACAGGGAGACAGGGAGACAGGGAACAGGGAGACAGGGGAAGGGTGACAGGGTGACAGGGTGACGGGAGACAGGGAGACAGGGAGACAGGGTGACAGGGAGACAGGGAGACAGGGAGACAGGGAGACAGGGATGACGGGAGACAGGGTAGACGGGGGACAGGGAGACAGAGAGACAGGGAGACAGGGAGACACGGAGACAGGGAGACAGGGTGACAGGGAGACAGGGTGACAGGGTGACAGGAGACAGGGAGACAGGGAGACAGGGAGACAGACAGACCGGGAGACAGGGTGACAGGGAGACAGGGAGACAGGAGACAGGGAGACAGGGAGACAGGGAGACAGGGAGACAGGGAGACAGGGAGACAGGGTGACAGGGTGACAGGGTGACAGACCGGGAGACAGGGTGACAGGGAGACAGGGTGACAGACCGGGAGACAGGGTGACAGGAGAGACAGGGAGACAGGGAGACAGGGTGACAGACCGGGAGACAGGTGACAGGGAGACAGGGAGGACAGGGAGACAGGGAGACAGAGAGACAGGAGAGACAGGGAGACAGAGAGACAGGGAGACAGACCGGGAGGACAGGGAGACAGGAGACAGGGAGACAGGGAGACAGGGTGACAGGGAGACAGGGTGACAGGGAGACGGGAGACAGGGTGACAGGGAGACAGACCGGGAGACAGGGAGACAGGGAGACAGGGAGGCAGGTGACAGGGAGACAGGTGAGACAGGGAGACAGACCGGGAGACAGACCGGGAGACAGGGAGACAGGGAGACAGGGTGACAGGGAGACAGGGTGACAGGGAGACAGGGAGACAGGGTGACAGGGAGGCAGGGAGACAGGGAGACAGGGTGACAGACCGGGGTGACAGGGAGGCAGGGTGACAGGGAGACAGGGAGACAGGGAGACAGGGAGACAGGGAGACAGGGAGAGCAGGGAGACAGGGTGACAGGGAGACAGGGAGACAGGTGACAGACCGGGAGACAGGGTGACAGGGAGACAGGGTGACAGGGAGACAGGGTGACAGGGAGACAGGGAGACAGGGTGACAGGGAGGCAGGGAGACAGGGAGACAGGGAGACAGTGGTGACAGACCGGGTGACAGGGAGGCAGGGTGACAGGGAGACAGGGAGACAGGGAGACAGGGAGACAGGGTGACAGGGTGACAGGGAGACAGGGTGACAGACCGGGAGACAGGGTGACAGGGAGACAGGGAGACAGGGAGACAGGGAGACAGGGAGGACAGGGAGACAGGGAGACAGGGTGACAGACCGGGAGACAGGGTGACAGGGAGACAGGGAGACAGGGAGACAGGGAGACAGGGAGACAGGGAGACAGGGAGACAGGGAGACAGGGAGACAGGGTGACAGACCGGGAGACAGGGTGACAGGGTGACAGGGTGACAGACCGGGTGACAGGGTGACAGGGAGACAGGGAGACAGGGAGACAGGGAGACAGGGAGACAGGGTGACAGGGAGACAGGGTGACAGGGTGACAGGGAGACAGGGAGACAGGGAGACAGGGAGACAGGGAGACAGAGAGACAGGGAGACAGGGAGACAGGGTGACAGGGAGACAGGGAGACAGGGTGACAGGGAGACAGGGAGACAGGGAGACGGGAGACAGGGAGACAGGGAGACAGGGTGACAGGGAGACAGGGAGACAGGGAGACAGGGGTGACAGACAAAGAGAGATTGTGTGTGTGTGGTGTATGTGTGTGTGTATGCATGAGAGGGTTTGTGTGTGTACATGTGTGGAAGTGAGAGAGAGAGAGAGTGTTATGTGTGAGAGCGAGAAGGGTGTGTGTTTGAGAGAGAGGGGGGTGTGTGTGACCGGAGGGGGGGGGGTGATAGAAAGGGTTGTGTGCATGTTTGAGAGAAAGGGTTGTGTGTGTGTGTGTGTGTGTGAGCGAGAAAGGGTTGTGTGTGCTGAGTGTGCGGAGAGTATGTGTGTGGGTGTGTGTGTGTAAGAGAGGGGTGGGTGTGTGTGTGTAGGGGGGACATCTAATCGCCCCCAACTTCAAAAGCATCGTCTCCTCTTTAATCTTCTGCAACACAAGCAAGGCCTCCTCTCTCCCTCACCCACTTCATCTCTCCCTCCCTCTCTCCCCCTTTTTCCATCTCTCCTCTCTTCCTCCCTCTTCGTCATTCTCCTCTCTCTCTTCATGACTCTCTTCATGACTCCCTGATCTCCTCTGTTCCTCTATCTCTAGCTCCCTCTCTCGATCCCTCCCTCCTCTCTATCCCCTTCCCTCTCTCCCTCTCTCTATCCCTCAAAGAGATCATCGAATGCCAAGCTGACATAACTCTCTCTCTCTATTCCTGTCTTCCTTTTCCACACACACACACACACACACACACACACACACACACACACACACACACACACACACACACACACACACACACACACACTGCATGCTAAAGTGATGGTGCAGAGGGGTAACGTACCAGCCATAACAAGGAGGAGTGAAGGAATGAGGAGAGGAAGGGAATGTGTGTGTGGGAGGGACATCCTCTTCACCCTCTCTCCCACATCATCACCCCACATGTACACACTAAACATGAGGACCAGGACCACATGAGGACAGGGTTGAGAACCACTGTTTTAGATTCATCGTCAATAACTTCCAACTTCCAACCTCCACACTCACTCCCCCCCCACCCGCTCTCTCCCCCCACTCACCCCTCACCGCCCCACCGCTTTCCCACCCCCACTCACCCCCTCCCACCACCGCTCTCGTCCCACCCCCCACTCCACACAGCTCCCCCCCCACCTCTCTCTCCCACCCACAACCCCCACGCACCCCCTCCCCACTCCTCTCATCACTATCCAGCAGGGAGACATTAGCCAGTCAGGACCCAGACTGGTAGAGGTCTTGTTGGGGTGCTACCCTGTGACATCTGGACTGGGAGTCTTGACAGACACATTTAAACTGTGTAGTACAGTAGACAGTGTGCACATCGGGTTAAGAGCAGACATGCACACAACAGCTCCTTCTGTAAGGTAACCCCTCAGAGACATGTGCCTCAGGAGTGAGGGAGAGAGAGTGAGGAGAAAGAAGATGGGGGAGAGAGATTGGAGGGAGAGAGATGTTTGTTGTGGTGTGTGTAGAGAAGCAAACACTTCAGGTTTATGTGTAACGTCAAGGATAAGAGGGTATCCTTGTCCTCTGAAACTTGTTGAATCTCCTTATCTCCTCCCCCTTCTCCCCCCCCTCTCTCTTCCCATATCTCTCTCTTGTCCTCTACCTCTCCTCTCTCTCTTTTCCTCTACCTCTCTCTCTTCTTTATGTTCTCCACTCCTCTGAACAGACTAAATCCCTCCATCACAAGCATCCCACTGTGACTCAGCACCTCACTGATCAAACCTCCCCCCTCCTCCCCCTCTGTTTCCCCTCTCCTCTCCCCCCTCTACCTCCCCCACTTCCTCTACCTCCCCCACTTCCTCTAACCTCCCCCACTTCCTCTACCTCCCCCACTTCCTCTACCTCCCTTAAGTACCTCACTTCCTTCACTTCACATTTCTCACTTCCTGTGTGTTTAAATATCGTAATCATTCTGGACTTCATGTAGTGTGTATTTAAATGTATGAACTATTCTGAGACAGTATGTTTTTAGGGGTGAAAGAACAGGAACTATTTGGCCAAAAGTCATTTTAATTAAGCTTTTATTAAAAGTCAAAGAACGTCTAAAGATAGCAAGGTTTCTCTCTCTCCAAACCTTCTCTCTCTACCCCTTCCTCAGTTTTCCCATCTCTCTCTCACTGTCTCTCTCTCACTGTCTCTCTCACTGTCTCTCTCTCACTGTCTCTCTCTCTCACTGTCTCTCTCTCTCACTGTCTCTCTCTCTCACTGTGTCTCTCTCACTGTGTCTCTCTAACTATCTCTCTCACTGTCTCTTTCCTCACTGTCTTCCCTCCTTCTAGTCCCCCTTCTCTATCCATGTCTCTGTGTATCAATATTGCAGACATGAAAGTGCTGGCGTAGTGCATGTCAGCCATGAAGCACAACAATGCCTTCAGACCCACCTGCATTATTCAGCAGCCTAACAAGCACGAGGAGCAACATGATCTATTTACATCTGAGTGCAGGGACCTCCCTCTGTGCCCCGTCCAGCCATCCCCCTTCGCATCCTTTCTTCCCTTCTTAGTTTCGCGCTTTGCCGCGCCGCACCAGCCCTTCCCTCCCTTTTCTTTGTCTCGTCTGCTCGTCGCGCCGCTGCGCCGTGCCCCGCTTGCGCGTCGGGCCCGCGGCTCGGCTGCACGCTGCGCTTCTTCCCAGCGTCGCTTCGTGTTCCCTTTCGCCTGTCCTCCCTGCGTTTTGTTGTGCTTTCGCGTGCCGGTGGAGGCGGGCTTGCGCGGTGCCGGGTCGGTCTTGCGCGGCCGGGGCGGGTCTTGCCTAGTCGGCGGGGCGGGTCTTGCGCTGGCCGGGCTTGGCTTGCTCGGCCGGCGGCGGTGGCGTGCGCGGGCCGTCAGGGCGGGGCCTTTCGGCGGGCCCGTGGCGTGGGGTTCGCGCGGGCCGGTGCGGCTTGCGCGTGGGCCGGGTCGGGGTCGTTGCGCGGTGCACTGTGGGCGGGGATTTGTGTAGAGGGAAGGGGAGGTGATGAGGGAATAGAATAGTAGAAATGGAGGCTCGAGAGTAGTAGATAAAAACCAGGTGAGAAAAGACCATCCCCCACTTAAACATCCTGCTCTTGTTCCTGCCTCATCCTCTCCTCTCCTCTAGTTCTCCTGCCCTCATCCTCTCACTCTCCCTCTAGTTTCCTCCTCATGCCTCATCCTCTCCTCTAGTTCCTGCCTCATCCTCTCCCTAGTTCCTGCCTCATCCTCTCCTCTAGTCCTGCCTCATCCTCTCCTCTCCTCTAGTTCCTGCCTCATCCTCTCCTCTAGTTCCTCCTGCCTCATCCTCTCCTCCTCTCCTCCCCTCCCCTCCCCTTTCCTCCTTTTCTTAAATAGTTGTATGTACATTAACAACATAGAGCTCTGAAATAGAGCACCTTAGTATGTGGTGTAATGTAAGGTAAGGTATGTTAGGTAATAAACATGTTTTATTGAGTTAAGACGCTCTCAGTGTGCAGCTGGTTTCCAGTGTCATACAGCACACATGTCACATGATGCAGCTATGATTCCTAACCACTCGTAAAACATCATTACACACACAGGGAGGAAGGAGTTGCATGATTCATGAATACTCAATGAAACTACTTCCCAAGACTTGCACCATCAGAGAAGGAGAAGAGGAAGAGGAAGAGAGGAGCAAGAGGAGGAAGAGAGGAGGAGAGAGTAGGGGGAGAGAGGAGAGATGGAGTGGAAGGAAGAGAAGAGGAAGAGAGGTGAAAGACAAGCATGATAAAACACTATTACACACACTCTCTCATGTGAAGCTCTGCCATCCTCACAGTTGGCTACGCAGTCCATAACCTTTCAGCACTCAGTCAGTCAATCAGGACACAGGGCCCGCTGCCCTAAAAACACACACTAAGAGATATGTACTAAATGTGTATCACACACACACTAAGAGATATGTACCAAATGTGTATCACACATACACTAAGAGATATGTACTAAATGTGTATCACACACACACTAAGAGATATGTACTAAATGTGTATCACACACACACTAAGAGATATGTACTAAATGTGTATCACACACACACTAAGAGATATGTACTAATGTGTATCACACACACACTAAGAGATATGTACTAAATGTGTATCACACACACACTAAGAGATATGTACTAAATGTGTATCACACACACACTAAGAGATATGTACTAAATGTGTATCACACACACACACAGGCCTCTATGCTCGCATGCCCTTGCAGGACCGGGAAGGCATGAGCAAACATTTTTCCCGCCCATTTAAGTTACAGCGATTACACTCGCGTCTTCAGGCTCACCCCTCTCTGCCCTTTAGCCCCACCCCTCTCTGCCCTTTAGCCCCACCCCTCTCTGGCCTTTAGCCCCACCCCTCTCTGCCCTTTAGCCCCACCCCTCTCTGGCCTTTAGCCCCACCCCTCTCTGGCCTTTAGCCCCACCCCCTCTCTGGCCTTTAGCCCCACCCCTCTCTGGCCTTTAGCCCCACCCCTCTCTGCCCTTTAGCCCCACCCCTCTCTGGCCTTTAGCCCCACCCCTCTCTGGCCTTTAGCCCCACCCCTCTCTGCCCTTTAGCCCCACCCCCTCTCTGGCCTTTAGCCCCACCCCTCTCTGGCCTTTAGCCCCACCCCTCTCTGGCCTTTAACCCCACCCCTCTCTGGCCTTTAGCCCCACATCCCAGTGAGTGAAATTGTTCTCTTTCCCCTCTCCTCCTCCCCTCCTCTCCTGCTCACCCTCCTCCTCCCCTCCTCTCCTGCTCACCCTCCTCCTCCCCTCCTCTCCTGCTCACCCTCCTCCTCCCCTCCTCTCCTGCTCACCCTCCTCCTCCCCTCCTCTTCTGCTCACCCCCCTCTCCTCTTCCCCCACATCCCTGCTCACCCCCCTCCTCCACTCCTCTCCTCCCCTCCTCCCCTTCTCACACTCCTCCTCCCCTCCTCTCCTTCTCACCCTCCTCCTCCCCCTCCTCCCCCTCTTCCCCTCCTCCCCTCCCTCTCCTCTCCTCACCCTCCTCTCTCCTCCTCCCCTACAGCCCTGCTCACACTCCTCCTCCCCTCCTCCCCTGCTCACTCTCCTTCCCTCCACACTCCTCCTCCCCTCCTCCCCTCCTCCACTCCTCTCCTCCCCTCCTCCCCTGCTCACTCTCCTTCCCTCCACACTCCTCCTCCCCTCCTCCACCCCTCTCCTCCTCTCCTCCTCTCCTCCTCTCCTCCTCTCCTCCTCTCCTCCTCTCCTGCTCACCCCTCCTCTCCTCCTCCCCCTCCTCCCCTGCTCCCTCTCCTTCCCTCCCCACACCCTCCTCCCTTCCTCCCACCCTTCCTCCTCCTCTTTCGATCTCAGTTGTGTCTTTCTCACCATTACATCATCTGATACAGTCATGTGATACAGTCATGTGATACAGTCATGTGATACAGTCATGTGTGAAACTGAAGACGATTCTAAACACACGCACATACACACACATGCACACACACAAACGCACATACATACACACACACACAGACACACATGCACATAAACACAGACACACAGATACACATGCATGCATAAACACACACACAGACACACATGCATAAACAGACCAGAAGAGACATCAAGTGGATGGGGAGCAGGATCTCTAGATGTGATCATGTGACCGTGTGATCGTGTGATCGTGTGATCGTGTGATCGTGTGATCGTGTGACCGTGTGACCGTGTGACCGTGTGACCGTGTGATCGTGTGATCGTGTGATCGTGTGATCGTGTGATCGTGTGATCGTGTGATCGTGTGACCGTGTGACCGTGTGATCGTGTGATCATGTGATCGTGTGATCATGTGATCGTGTGACCGTGTGATCGTGTGACCGTGTGATCGTGTGATCGTGTGACCGTGTGATCGTGTGATCATGTGATCGTGTGATCGTGTGATCATGTGATCGTGTGATCGTGTGATCATGTGATCGTGTGTAATACGAGAGGTTAGAAGAGAGACAGAGAAAGTGAGAAAAAAGAGAGCGGAAGAGAGGAAGAGAGGAAGAGAGGAAGAGAGGAAGAGAGGAAGAGAGGAAGAGAGAATCTCTCTGTCAGGCCAATACAGCTCCTTTGAACAGAAGACGGAAAGGATTTATGGCCTTTTTATGTTCACATGTGCATGTGTTTGTGTGTATGTGTTTATGAGTGTGTGTTTATGTGCAATGTGTTTGTGTGTATGTGTGTATGTGTTTGTGTGTATGCATGAATATTCAAATGTCATGTGTATGAGTTTGTGTGTGAATGATTTAAACTCCAAAATAATATATCACAACAGAATGAGATGTTGTTCAGTCCATAGGGTTGTCTGTATGTATGAGCTCACCCTGTACACATGGTGCTATGCTCACCCTGTACACATGGTGCTATGCAGCTCACCCTGTACACATGGTGCTATGCTCACACTGTACACATGGTGCTATGCTCACACTGTACACATGGTGCTATGCTCACACTGTACACATGGTGCTATGCAGCTCACCCTGTACACATGGTGCTATGCTCACACTGTACACATGGTGCTATGCTCACCCTCCACACATGGTGCTATGCTCACCCTCCACACATGGTGCTATGCAGCTCACACTGTACACATGGTGCTATGCAGCTCACACTGTACACATGGTGCTATGCAGCTCACACTGTACACATGGTGCTATGCTCACCCTCCACACATGGTGCTATGCTCACCCTGTACACATGGTGCTATGCAGCTCACCCTCCACACATGGTGCTATGCAGCTCACCCTGTACACATGGTGCTATGCTCACCCTGTACACATGGTGCTATGCAGCTCACACTGTACACATGGTGCTATGCAGCTCACCCTCCACACATGGTGCTATGCTCACACTGTACACATGGTGCTATGCTCACCCTGTACACATGGTGCTATGCTCACCCTCCACACATGGTGCTATGCTCACCCTGTACACATGGTGCTATGCTCACACTGTACACATGGTGCTATGCTCACCCTGTACACATGGTGCTATGCTCACCCTCCACACATGGTGCTATGCTCACCCTGTACACATGGTGCTATGCAGCTCACACTGTACACATGGTGCTATGCAGCTCACCCTCCACACATGGTGCTATGCTCACACTGTACACATGGTGCTATGCTCACACTGTACACATGGTGCTATGCTCACCCTCCACACATGGTGCTATGCAGCTCACCCTGTACACATGGTGCTATGCAGCTCACCCTGTACACATGGTGCTATGCAGCTCACACTGTACACATGGTGCTATGCTCACCCTCCACACATGGTGCTATGCAGCTCACACTGTACACATGGTGCTATGCTCAAACTGTACACATGGTGCTATGCAGCTCACACTGTACACATGGTGCTATGCTCACACTGTACACATGGTGCTATGCTCACACTGTACACATGGTGCTATGCTCACACTGTACACATGGTGCTATGCTCACCCTCCACACATGGTGCTATGCAGCTCACACTGTACACATGGTGCTATCAGCGTGAATGTCTGAATGTCTCATTTCCGGTCAAGCCTCCTCCTTGGCAACGCCTGGATGTCTATACTGGTAACATTACAATGTTGCCAAGGAGACACTAATTACCAACTCCAACATATGGAGATGGTTAATGTCCCCATCACTGCTGGTACAAGACTATACACCTATACACCCCTGGTACAAGACTAGGGCTGGATTCCCCAAGCACAACATGTTGTATGATCATGTTAAAGCCATGTTATAGATGTGTGTCCTGAAAGCCTCTAATGAAGGATGTTACTATGGCTCCCAACATGCATCATGCATGGTCTGGAATCTGGGCCCTCGGCTATACACTTGTACACAACTGGTATAGGACTATATACCAGGATAGTACTGGTATAGGACTATATACCAGGATAGTACTGGTATAGGACTATATACCAGGATAGTACTGGTATAGGACTATATACCAGGATAGTACTGGTATAGGACTATATACCAGGATAGTACTGGTATAGGACTAAATACCAGGATAGTACTGGTATAGGACTATATACCAGGATAGTACTGGTATAGGACTATATACCAGTTTATAGAGGAGAACCCCAAATCATTTCAGTGCATATATCAATTTGTTTCTCCTTGCCTGCACGTGAAAGGAGCACCTTAGACAAACACGCAGTGGAAAGGCTTAATCCTGAAGGCCTGTGGTTAGATATTACAGTGCTCTTTATGTGACAATGAAAAGAATTAAGAGGATTGCGCGAGGCGTGCAGATACACGTAAGTGGCGGCAAATTTCTTATTATCTCTGGCAGCACGAGGAGGAGCACGTTGATGTTTAAACGTAACAGACATGTTGAAGATACGTTCTTTACTAGTTTGCAGATGGTTGTTTTCATGAATGGACAGGCTGGTGAATGAACTTAAGTTGCCCCTTGTGAACCGACAGCCTGTCCTGATAGCTGCGTCTAAATGTGAAGCCACACTCAGGCACAGCGGTCCGTTGCCTCCGCTAACAAAATACATCTCTTACTGGGAGAGGTGGTTTATCTTCCTGGTTCAGTTAACATTCCACTCGAATGTCTAAATCACAACAGAAGAGTCGAAGCTGATTGGTCCTCTAAAGCGCACACTCTCAATATAGCCCCCATACATATCATATATATGGGCCGAATCATACAGTTTGAAACTGGATCAAATGCGTTTGTGCGTGAGCTCTGCACCCCATACATGCAACCTCCACCAGAGAGAGAGAGAGAGGAGAGAGGGGGGGAGAGAGAGAGAGGGGGAGAGAGAGAGAGAGAGAGAGGCAAACCGGCAAGGTTATCAATCAAGCTAAAAATCAATCGGCCAAAGCGTTGAGTCTCCTCCAATCATACTGCATAACCCTGTTCGTCCTCCCGGTGTCTCATCTTTACATGTGCACGGCTCGCGGAGGCTTTTAAGTCTGTTGTGACAGGCTATAGTCTCAATTGCTGACTGTTGGTTAACAACTAGGTATTGTCAGAGTGCATGTTGCAAACCTTTAGGTTACACGATCTTATGCTCCAGCTGTTTTGCGGACGTGAAAACTGAATGTTAATAAGATGAGATATTTAGTACTCGGGGGAGATAACGGTCATTCAAGATGTCACAGACGTGATGTAAAAAGGAGAAGCTACACTCTCTAATTAGCTGGATCCTTTAGTCTCATGTAGCAGCACACAGTTCATAATGCCCCTATTCCTGCCTTCCCTCGGAGAATATAGCCAGGGTGGTCCAGCGGAATCATCACATCGGTGTCCCTCGCGACTCAGTCGGTTTACACGGGTCTCATGTGATTAATTAAGCCTCGCGTCACTGCTTTCGCGGTAAACTAGATAGATAGCCTAGCTACAGTATCTCTCTCTGGTACCCACACTCTTTTGCGGTGAGTGAACATTTTACGCACCAGTGTCCCTCGTTCCCAGGCAGACTAGTGATGGAATCTGATTGAGACCGTGATGGACGGGCCTTAGTGTCTCCCTGCACGAGCTGTCAAGTTGATACAGCTGTGAGACTAATTACCACGAACCCGCAGCCGGGAGCTGCTGTCTAATTCTGTGCTGCTGCCTAAGACGTCATAAAAACATATTTCTTTTTCATGTTTTGTTTAAAAACGTTATTCGCGTAGTCTACTACAAGGCAGGTAAAACCACGTCACGTGGGTGTTCCGTTCCGCTATACACACAGTGGATGTTTCAATGCGCAGGAGCACCTGCTTTGCGCCTCGGTGTTACTGCAGCGCAGTCGGTCTTACCTTCAAGTGGAGTAGTGCCGTTTACTCTCGTATCCTCGAATGAATCAACACTCCTATTCCTCAGCGGGTGCGTCGCATCAGGAGGGCTGAAAGAGAGAAACCTGGCGATCAGTGACGCGTTAGGAAGCTCGTGTCCTTCTCTCCGTTCCGCTGCTTGATCTCTGAGTTCGTTTGCTCGCGTACACCGAGGGGGCAGGCTGGGTTCCCCTCCGAGGCAGCGCTGGCGCGCGATTGGTCCACAAGACTGCTCACGGCCCCCTGCCTGTAGGAGGGGCCAACGATGCTACTGGGACCCCAGCAGTGCGCGCACGCCAAATCTATCTGGGCCTGCGAGATTTGACAGCCTCGAGACACTTTCTGATTAGGCCTATACAGTTCCCTCAGTAATCTGTCGCGTGCAGTTCTAAAACTAATTGACGGACGAGCACGCCGCGACGCGCTATGACTAAAAAGCATCTAAAGGAAGAGTGGGTTTGATAGAGACAGAAGGCTTCCGATAGTCCGCTTCTACACAGGACGAGTTAATCTCTCTCTCTCTGTTCCTCTCGCTAAGCGATGCTGTAGAAGGTGTGCAGCTGGCGAGAGAAAGCTCGCTGAGTTCAATGACGGGAGTTCCAAGCACGCGAAGCCGACTCTACCCGGATGGCCGCAGTCAGAGCCTCTAATTTGACTTGGGGATTGTGTAATAGCTCGCTCTGCTGCAGGGCAACAGTAACTCTACTGCTTTCTGCCCAATTAAATAAAGCGGAGAGGGTAGGGAGCGTGACGCCGGCTTCACGATATCCACCCAGAAGACCGTCGTCAGAAACGTTTAAAATGGTCACCATCTCCAGTTGTACATGCATGGCTGAAGAGACCATAGTGTCGAGACTAACACAAGGAATGCTCACTCTTGTTCAAGCGTGCACTCGCCCATACGTGAACACAAAACACGTGCACATGAATTAAGTAGATTGATATAATTTAAACAATTCTCTGCGTTATTCCCGCTCAGAATACGTCATTGCGTAGCCTACTGGGCACTCAGTATTTAGTAGCCTACCGTAAATGGGTCAGCATGGTTGGCTGCCTGCGCCGGAGAGAGAATACAGTTGATATACAAAAGAACCTTGACTTAACCCTAACCCTGTAGCGAGAGTGAATCCCGCTGTGTGTAAAAGTTGTGGATGTGACAGTAGGCTATTGCACTGTAAAAAAAAACAGGCGTTAAAACAGAAGGCTACTTTACTGGTACTCCATTTCTACATTTATTTTTGTTAAATTGCATAAACATTTTAATACACCGTTTATTATGATTATTTTAATATGATTTGCTTGTCATTTTGAAATAGGCCTACAGGAAACATTTGTAAAATATAATATTAGGGATAAACATTGAAAATACAAAATAATTTACAATGATTGAGGGCCGGTTGTAGTCAGGTTAAGTGGTGCAGATGCTAGAGAAGTGAATGCCAGATTGAATCCCCACCAATGTTATTACTTTAATTAATTAGTTTTAACCCAGATGTTTTTCCAGAAAAGTAACCGTGAATGTACCATAAAAAGTAACTTCAGAGGGTAACATTTCTGGGGACATTTTGAGGTGTGCTAGCTGGGGCAATTTATTTTTATATCTTTCACTTCCTGATCTCTCAATACAGCGTCACTTCCTGATCTCTCAATACAGCGTCACTTCCTGATCTCTCAATACAGCGTCACTTCCTGATCTCTCAATATAGCGTCACTTCCTGATCTCTCAATACAGCGTCACTTCCTGATCTCTCAATACAGCGTCACTTCCTGATCTCTCAATACAGCGTCACTTCCTGATCTCTCAATACAGCGTCACTTCCTGATCTCTCAATACAGCGTCACTTCCTGATCTCTCAATATAGCGTCACTTCCTGATCTCTCAATACAGCGTCACTCCTGATCTCTCAATACAGCGTCACTTCCTGATCTCTCAATACAGCGTCACTTCCTGATCTCTCAATACAGCGTCACTTCCTGATCTCTCAATACAGCGTCACTTCCTGATCTCTCAATACAGCGTCACTTCCTGATCTCTCAATACAGCGTCACTTCCTGATCTCTCTCACTGTTGAAGAGTTGGGCCAAAGGACAGAACCAACGATCCCCAAAACCCTGTGCGTCCCAGAGAGTGACTAACCTGTCCAAGTACAGTAAGGAGCCTCACATGACGTCGTGCACCACTGACCACTGACCACTCGCCACTCGCCACTCGCTCTGCCTTCAGTACAGAGAAACTGGACGTGTCATTATAACAGCCATAGTGGCTTCAGCATTAACTGACAACGGAACTGTCTGAATTGGTGCAGACTATTCTTTTGCAAAAAACACACAGATAGGGAGAAAGAGAGAGAGACGAGTTTTCACACTTGGTAACAGTGGCAACGATCACGGGAGTGTCATTTTCACAGGCGCTTTGCAACGCCTTCAGTGTTAATGTCTCAGATTCTGTGTAAATTAATTCAGCGCTACTTCGCCCACTGAGGCTCAGAGCTTCTCCGACGACGTCAGAGCACGACCATGCTGTGTTAGTGTTTGGTTAGTGCTGTGTTAGTGCTGGGTTAGTGCTGGGTTAGTGCTGGGTTAGTGCTGGGTTAGTGCTGGGTTAGTGCTGTGTTAGTGCTGTGTTAGTGCTGGGTTAGTGCTTGGTTAGTGCTGGGTTAGTGCTGGGTTAGTGCTGGGTTAGTGCTTGGTTAGTGCTGGGTTAGTGCTGGGTTAGTGCTGGGTTAGTGCTGGGTTAGTGCTGGGTTAGTGCTGGGTTAGTGCTGGGTTAGTGCTGTGTTAGTGCTGGGTTAGTGCTGGGTTAGTGCTTGGTTAGTTCTGGGTTAGTGCTGGGTTAGTGCTGGGTTAGTGCTGGGTTAGTGCTGGGTTAGTGCTGGGTTAGTGCTGGGTTAGTGCTGGGTTAGTGCTGGGTTAGTGCTGGGTTAGTGCTGTGTTAGTGCTGGGTTAGTGCTGGGTTAGTGCTGGGTTAGTGCTGGGTTAGTGCTGGGGTTAGTGCTGGGTTAGTGCTGGGTTAGTGCTGGGTTAGTGCTGGGTTAGTGCTGGGTTAGTGCTGGGTTAGTGCTGGGTTAGTGCTGGGTTAGTGCTGGGTTAGTGCTGGGTTAGTTTTGGGTGAATATTGTGTTGTTATTGCAGGAGTGTGCTCATAGATCTCTACCATTTTGACAGGGCTTCTCTGGGTTTAATTAAAGAGGAACCTTACAGTGATGCATCCAGTAGGTCATCAGGAAGAGAGAGAGGAAGAGAGAGAGGGAGAAAGAGAGAGAGGGGGAAAGTGTGATCACAGCATATCAACGGCATATGATGGGTTAGGGTTCAATATAATAGGGTTTGATATGAGAGGGTAAGATACGATAGTGGCCAGAAGGTCCATTTCTGCTGATTCGTTGACTTACATTTTTCAGCTAATTTAGGCCTACGTGAGCCTTCACTTTCCCACTCACTAACCGTAACTAACCAACTCACTAATCCTAACTAACCCTCACTAACCCTAACTAACCCACTCGCTGTCAGAGCCCTCCAGGCTGAAGGCGATTGGGATGGTCACTGCCAGATCATACATGCTAACTCGTGCGAGGGAGGCTGAGGCTATTCAACCCTAAGCCTGACCCTGTTCAAGAAGAACAGTCTCCATTCTCTCTTTCAGCATCATTACCGCCCCTTCCTAAGATCTAACCCCGTTTGAAACATCTCAGCCACCAGCGGCTTTTCACACGCAGCTGCACACGAGTTCAACAAGACCGCAGGGCTCTCTCTGTCTCTGTGGGCTGGAAGGACATGGAGGCCTGAGGGGAGAGGGGAGTCTGTCTGTGTGGGCTGGAAGGACATGGAGGCCTGAAGACTACACCCATGGGATTAGAGTGGAGTCTCCATGAGGGGAGAGGAGAGGAGGAGAGGGGAGATAGGTGAGGAGAGGGGAGAGGAGAGATAGGTGAGGAGAGGGGAGAGAGGGGGAGGGGAGAGATAGGTGAGGAGAGGGGGAGAGGGGAGGGGAGATAGGTGAGGAGAGGGGAGAGGGAGAGATAGGTGAGGAGAGGGGAGAGGGGGAGGGGAGAGATAGGTGAGGAGGAGGGGGAGAGGGGAGGGGAGATAGGTGAGGAGGAGGGGGAGAGGAGAAGGGGGGGGGGAGAGAGGGGAGAGAGGTGAGGAGAGGGGAGAGGGGAGGGGGTGGGGAGAGAGGTGAGGAGAGGGGTAGAGGGGGAGGAGAGGAGGAGGAGAGGGGAGGTGAGGAGAGGGTAGAGGGGAGAGGAGGAGGAGAGGGGAGATAGGTGAGGAGAGGGGAGAGGGGAGAGGGGAGAGGGGAGGGGAGAGAGGGGGAGGGGAGAGGGGTGGGGTGGGGGAGAGGGGAGGGGAGGAGGAGAGGGGGAGAGGGGTGGGGTGGGGAGAGGGGAGGGGAGTGGGTGAGGAGAGGGGGAGAGGAGAGATAGGTGAGGAGAGGGGAGAGGGGCGGGGTGGGGAGAGGGGAGTGGGTTGAGGAGAGGGGTGAGGGGGTGAGGAGGAGGAGAGGGGAGTGGGTTGAGGAGAGGGGTGAGGGGTGAGGGGTGAGGAGGAGGAGAGGGGAGTGGGTTGAGGAGAGGGGTGAGGGGGTGAGGGGGGGTGAGGAGGAGGAGAGGGGAGTGGGTTGAGGAGAGGGGTGAGGGGAGAGGGGAGAGGAGGAGGAGAGGGTGAGGGGTGAGGAGGAGGAGAGGGGTGAGGAGGAGGAGAGGGGAGAGGAGGAGGAGAGGGGTGAGGGGTGAGGAGAGGGTAGAGGGGAGAGTACTGACCTTCGTACTGACTGATGGCATCACCTCTAAACCCCAAAAAGAAGACAACCCTTTGCACACACCTGAAGAATCAATACTTTAAAAGCTGTTTCTGAAACAAGGGCAAGACAAACAGACGATACCCCATATCTGCATATCTATGTTTTGTCAGTGACTTCTTGTAAGTCGTAAGTTTCTCAGAAATGTGGTGACTAGCGCCATCGTCTGGTTTAACAGAAAACTACACACGGTTAGGGTTAGGCTTCTTAAGTACTTTGAAGACTCAAATCAGTTATTTTATTTCCCAGTTCCAAGTCTTAAAATAATTAGTCTAAAATAAAGAATCAACTATTATATAGACATATAGTTCTTTCTTCCAGGTTGGTATCCTGAACAGGTTAAATGTCCCCAGTCTCCAAACCTTTCCTCTGCTTCTCAGAGCTCCTATTTAAAGCTCCCCCTTCCTGGACTGGTTCCTGTGGGAGGTTCTGGAAAGGCATGGGAAAGTTTCCTGTTTTTTTCCGATTACATTGCTGGTTTAAGAACGCAACACACAACTTGCCTCGAGTGCAGCAAACACACGGAGCATACGAACACAGACCCAAACAGAGCAAAGTCAAGGAGCATACGAACACAGACCCAAACAGAGCAAAGTCAAGGAGCATACGAACACAGACCCAAACAGAGCAAAGTCACGGAGCATACGAACACAGACCCAAACAGAGCAAAGTCACGGAGCATACGAACACAGACCTAAACAGAGCAAAGTCACGGAGCATACGAACACAGACCCAAACAGAGCAAAGTCACGGAGCATACGAACACAGACCTAAACAGAGCAAAGTCACGGAGCATACGAACACAGAGGTAAAAGAGAGACAAAGAGGCAACTTTACAACAGAGACAGGTAGGGAAACAGCAGTTAACCCTTGTCCAGTAGATATGTTACCTGGTACAGGCTGTGTTGTCCAGTAGATATGTGTTACCTGGTACAGGCTGTGTTGTCCAGTAGATATGTGTTACCTGGTACAGGCTGTGTTGTCCAGTAGATATGTGTTACCTGGTACAGGCTGTGTTGTCCAGTAGATATGTGTTACCTGGTACAGGCTGTGTTGTCCAGTAGATATGTGTTACCTGGTACAGGCTGTGTTGTCCAGTAGATATGTGTTACCTGGTACAGGCTGTGTTGTCCAGTAGATATGTGTTACCTGGTACAGACTGTGTTGTCCAGTAGATATGTGTTACATGGTACAGGCTGTGTTGTCCAGTAGATATGTGTTACTGGTACAGGCTGTGTTGTCCAGTAGATATGTGTTACCTGGTACAGGCTGTGTTGTCCAGTAGATATGTGTTACCTGGTACAGGCTGTGTTGTCCAGTAGATATGTGTTACATGGTACAGGCTGTGTTGTCCAGTAGATATGTGTTACCTGGTACAGGCTGTGTTGTCCAGTAGATATGTGTTACCTGGTACAGGCTGTGTTGTCCAGTAGATATGTGTTACCTGGTACAGACTGTGTTGTCCAGTAGATATGTGTTACATGGTACAGGCTGTGTTGTCCAGTAGATATGTGTTACCTGGTACAGGCTGTGTTGTCCAGTAGATATGTGTTACCTGGTACAGGCTGTGTTGTCCAGTAGATATGTGTTACCTGGTACAGGCTGTGTTGTCCAGTAGATATGTGTTACATGGTACAGGCTGTGTTGTCCAGTAGATATGTGTTACCTGGTACAGACTGTGTTGTCCAGTAGATATGTGTTACCTGGTACAGACTGTGTTGTCCAGTAGATATGTGTTACATGGTACAGGCTGTGTTGTCCAGTAGATATGTGTTACCTGGTACAGGCTGTGTTGTCCAGTAGATATGTGTTACCTGGTACAGGCTGTGTTGTCCAGTAGATATGTGTTACATGGTACAGGCTGTGTTGTCCAGTAGATATGTGTTACCTGGTACAGGCTGTGTTGTCCAGTAGATATGTGTTACCTGGTACAGGCTGTGTTGTCCAGTAGATATGTGTTACCTGGTACAGGCTGTGTTGTCCAGTAGATATGTGTTACCTGGTACAGGCTGTGTTGTCCAGTAGATATGTGTTACCTGGTACAGGCTGTGTTGTCCAGTAGATATGTGTTACCTGGTACAGACTGTGTTGTCCAGTAGATATGTGTTACCTGGTACAGGCTGTGTTGTCCAGTAGATATGTGTTACCTGGTACAGGCTGTGTTGTCCAGTAGATATGTGTTACCTGGTACAGGCTGTGTTGTCCAGTAGATATGTGTTACCTGGTAGAGGCTGTGTTGTCCAGTAGATATGTGTTACCTGGTACAGGCTGTGTTGTCCAGTAGATATGTGTTACCTGGTACAGCTGTGTTGTCCAGTAGATAGTGTTACATGGTACAGGCTGTGTTGTCCAGTAGATATGTGTTACCTGGTACAGGCTGTGTTGTCCAGTAGATATGTGTTACCTGGTACAGGCTGTGTTGTCCAGTAGATATGTGTTACATGGTACAGGCTGTGTTGTCCAGTAGATTGTGTTACCTGGTACAGACTGTGTTGTCCAGTAGATATGTGTTACCTGGTACAGACTGTGTTGTCCAGTAGATATGTGTTACCTGGTACAGGCTGTGTTGTCCAGTAGATATGTGTTACATGGTACAGGCTGTGTTGTCCAGTAGATATGTGTTACCTGGTACAGGCTGTGTTGTCCAGTAGATATGTGTTACCTGGTACAGGCTGTGTTGTCCAGTAGATATGTGTTACTGGTACAGGCTGTGTTGTCCAGTAGATATGTGTTACCTGGTACAGGCTGTGTTGTCCAGTAGATATGTGTTACCTGGTACAGGCTGTGTTGTCCAGTAGATATGTGTTACCTGGTACAGGCTGTGTTGTCCAGTAGATATGTGTTACCTGGTACAGGCTGTGTTGTCCAGTAGATATGTGTTACCTGGTACAGGCTGTGTTGTCCAGTAGATATGTGTTACCTGGTACAGGCTGTGTTGTCCAGTAGATATGTGTTACCTGGTACAGGCTGTGTTGTCCAGTAGATATGTGTTACCTGGTACAGGCTGTGTTGTCCAGTAGATATGTGTTACCTGGTACAGGCTGTGTTGTCCAGTAGATATGGTTACCTGGTACAGGCTGTGTTGTCCAGTAGATATGTGTACCTGGTACAGACTGTGTTGTCCAGTAGATATGTGTTACTGGTACAGACTGTGTTGTCCAGTAGATATGTGTTACCTGGTACAGGCTGTGTTGTCCAGTAGATATGTGTTACCTGGTACAGGCTGTGTTGTCCAGTAGATATGTGTTACCTGGTACAGGCTGTGTGTCCAGTAGATATGTGTTACCTGGTACAGGCTGTGTTGTCCAGTAGATATGTGTTACTGGTACAGGCTGTGTTGTCCAGTAGATCTGCGACATCTGAGACTATGCAGCTCTGAACTGTGACTATGCAGCTCTCAGATGGTTACCGTCTGCGTGTGTGTTCCCTGCTAGGTGCAGAGGATGTCCAGGGCAGACTGGTCGTTCCTGGAGCACCTCCTGGAGGAAGGGCAGGGAGTACTCCACAGGCGTGGGCCGAGTGTGGCTCACAGTCCTCTTCCTGTTCCGCATGCTGATCCTGGGCACGGCAGCAGAGTCAGCCTGGGACGACGAGCAGGAAGGCTTCCTGTGCAACACACGCCAGCCGGGCTGCACCTCGGTGTGCTACGACAAGGCCTTCCCCATCTCACACTTCCGCTACTTTGTCTTGCAGGTGGTCTTTGTGTCCACACCCACCATCTTCTACTTTGGCTACGTAGCGGTGAGGGCAGCCAAGGACAAGAAGAACCCAGGAAGAGGGGGAGAGGAGGAAGACTGAGGGGGGGGGTGGAGAAGCAGCAGAGGGCCTGAGAGAGAAGAAGATGGAGGAGAGGAAGACGAAGAAGAAGAGGTGGAGGAGAAGGAGGGAGAGAGGAGAGGAAGGAAGTCTGTGAAGGTGCTTCCAGAAGCTCCCAAGCTGAAGGGGCGTCTGCTGTGTGCGTACGCTGCCAGTATCCTCCTCAAGCTGCTCCTGGAGGCTAGCTTCATCGCTGGACTCTGGCTGCTCTACGGCGGCTTCGTCATCCACGCCAGGTTTGAGTGTGTGCGTGAGCCCTGCCCTCACATGGTGGACTGCTTTGTGTCCCGTCCCACTGAGAAGACCATCTTCACCATCTACACCCAGGTCATCGCCGCCATCTCCCTCCTTCTCAACCTTGTTGAGCTCTTCTACCTGCTCCAGCTGGCTATCACCTACCGGCTGGAGAAGTTCTACCGCATCCAGGATCAGTGCAGCATGCCTGGGATAGGAAGAGCCATGGCTTGCCCTGTGGCACCAATCCTCCAGGCATCCTCCTACCAGAGCCACCTCTACCAGCCTGAAGGGAACCAGGCTATCCCCAGCCGTGTGAGAGCTACGCTGCAGCCGAGGTGACCTGGGGGCCTGGGGACCCCCCCAACACAGGGGACCCCCCCAACACAGGGGACCCCCCCAACACAGGGGACCCCCCCAACACAGGGGACCCCCCCCCAACACAGGGGACCCCCCCCAACACAGGGGACCCCCCCAACACAGGGGACCCCCCCAACACAGGGGACCCCCCCCGACACAGGGGACCCCCCCAACACAGGGGACCCCCCCAACACAGGGGACCCCCCCAACACAGGGGACCCCCCCCAACACAGGGGACCCCCCCAACACAGGGGACCCCCCCAACACAGGGGACCCCCCCAACACAGGGGACCCCCCCCAACACAGGGGACCCCCCCAACACAGGGGACCCCCCCAACACAGGGGACCCCCCAACACAGGGGACCCCCCCCAACACAGGGGACCCCCCCAACACAGGGGACCCCCCCCAACACAGGGGACCTGCTGCCCAGCTACTGACCTGTATGGGGGGGTTGAGGACTACACACACCCCTGGAACCCAGGTCAAGAAACACACACACATCACACATGATGGCACACACACAAAGGGTTCCCATAAGGGACATTCCAAACCGAAGCATTATGTTTGAGAAACCCATGGACCGTACCATGTCGAGGAGGATAGGGGTGTGGAAGACTAACAACGGCAGGGGCGGGTTTTAGGCACGGGCGACCCGGGCAGCCGCCCGGGGCGGCACTTTTTCATGACACGTGGGGGGGCGGCACGACCCACTTATCATCTGGGCCGCGAAGCGGTTTTCCATTATTTATCATATAACTGTGTGGGGAATTGGCAAATTAGCGCCCCCTGCAGCTGCAGGCGCCCCTGCTTGCTAAGAAGGTGCCGTCTACAGCTCATGTGTGAGAAGGGGGAAGGGGGGGAAGGGGAGGGGGCGCGGGCGCGGGCGCGCGGGCGAAAAGTTCACCTCTGGGTCTCCCAAAGGGAACGGACAAGGGGGGGGACGGGGGGATCCACTGTAGGCTATAGAGCAATACTCTAATGCAATTAGTGGGCTTAAGTCAGTCACACCTCGACTTTCTTCCAAATAACGTACATTCATAACATTATAATTACAGGCCTATAATCCTGCACGTTTTAGTTTTTCTGAATTGTGTGAAATGGCTAATACAAATAAGTAGGCCTAATACAGAACGATTATGTGTCACCAAGGGCAAGGTGAATTGGTTTAGTCTTAACTTCTGTACGAGTGACAGTGTTGGGGGATGGGAAATTTGTTGATTGTCGAGTGCAAAATAAGCACAGAGATGGACAAGAAAAGGTCAAAGCCGTCAGGTGCCCAATTTCGAAAAAAAGAAAAGAAGAGGAGAAACGAGAAAAAACATAAAGGTATGCCACTATGTTCTCTCTGTATGATTACGGTATCAATGTCATGAATTAAGGGCTAATGTTAATTGATGGGTATAACTCTTACTTTTGTTAGCCTGCTATTATGCTGCCTATGCTTATACAACAATAATTCGGTTTTAACTCAACAAACACGAGATCTAATTTCACGATAAGATTGTGCTTTGCAACAAAACTGTTACAAGTTCAGTTATTATTTATTTCCATCATTTGGGTTAACGCTGGGGCCCTGTAATTAGCCAACGGAATGTTCATATCTTCTGTAGGCAGTTTCAAAGACGAACATTTGCGTTTTGCTACAACTCTATTTCGTGACAAAGTATAGTTTACCAGTCATAACTTGAAGTGTGCCATG
This sequence comes from Mallotus villosus, assembly GCA_903064625.1. Lineage (NCBI taxonomy): Eukaryota > Metazoa > Chordata > Actinopteri > Osmeriformes > Salangidae > Mallotus > Mallotus villosus. The sequence continues at coordinate 2,873 of CAEFZP010001368.1, read as the reverse complement.
CATAGAATTCGAGGCAGTAACCAAGCAGCTAATTGTTCCTCCCTGAAAGATAGGTTAATATAGCATCTAATGCCAGATATTTAGCATGTAAGGCAGTAAGGGCATGTTTATTTTAATTTGTAATACATGGATGTTTTGTCTAAGAGTTATATTGTAGCCTGTGGTCTTTTGATGTCAATTTCAGGGGCACTTCTAAAATATTTTGGAGCATCCTCTGCCACTGGTCAGGATGAGCCACCCACCTCCCCCACTAGACAGGACTCTGCTGTAGTCTCACTGCTTCAGGATGGGGAGCAGCCATCTACCTCATCAGCTACACAGGCCTCTTCTGGAATGGTCTCGACCCTTCAGGATATTTGTATTTGTATATTATTCTTAATATTTTATATTATTGTATCTCTGCTCTTATTTGTATATTATTCTTAATATTTTATATTATTGTATCTCTGCTCTTGTTCATTTTTTTCTATATCTGATTGTATATATTTTTGCCACTCTTATGTTCTAACTTATACTGTGTTGTGTTTCTCTTTACTTATATAGTTATAATAAAAAAATAAAAATAAAAATAAAAAAAAATTTTTGCCAGCGGGGGGCGCGCGCGCGCTCGGAGGGGGGGTCTCGCCCGGGGCGTAATTCCATGTAGAACCGCCACTGAACAACGGCTACAATATGTGGACAATGAGTTCTACTGCATTGCGTGACTAAGTGATGTGAAGATACCTAAAAGGAAGTGACAGTAGCAGAAATGGAAAATACATGGATAAATTGAATTTATTCAAAACCAAATGCAGGGAGAAAAAGTTTCTGAAAAAAGTGTCTAAAAATGAATGAAGGCAAGTAAGGGACACTTTGACTTGACATGAAAGTTTTGATGAAATTTGACAATAGAAAACACACCAACTATAGGGGACATTTGTGAATATGTTTACTGTGTATATGTGTGTGTGTGATGATATGTTTACTGTGTATATATGTGTGTGTGTGAATATGTTTACTGTATATATGTGGTGTGTGTGAATATGTTTACTGTGTATATGTGTGTTGTGTGAATATGTTTACTGTGTATAGTGTGTGTGTGTGAATATGTTTACTGTATATATGTGTGTGTGTGTGAATATGTTTTACTGTGTATATATGTGTGTGTGTGAATATGTTTACTGTATATATGTGTGGTGGTGAATATGTTTACTGTATATTGTGTGTGTGTGTGAATATGTTTACTGTGTATATATGTGTGTGTGTGAATATGTTTACTGTATATATGTGTGTGTGTGAATATGTTTACTGTGTATATGTGTGTGTGTGAATTGTTTACTGTGTATATGTGTGTGTGTGATATGTTTACGTATATATGTGTGTGGGGATATGTATGTGTATATGTGTGTGTGAATATTTTACTGTAATATGTGGGTGTGTGAATATGTTTACTGTGTATATGTGTGTGTGTGAATATGTTTACTTGTATATATGTGTGGTGTGTGAATATGTTTACTGTTATATGTGTGTGTGTGAATATGTTTACTGTGTATATATGTGTGTGTGTGAATATGTTACTGTTATATGTGTGGGTGTGATGATGATAGTGTGATATGTTTACTGTGTATATATGTGTGTGTGTGAATATGTTTACGGTTATGTGTGGGGTGGTGAATATGTGTGCTGGGTCTATTGTGTGTGTGTGAATATGTTACTGTGTATTATGTGTGTGTGTGCATTTTACTGTCTATATGTGTGTGTGTGCCTGCTGTTTCGTGTCATCTGTGTGTGTGCTGCCTATGTCCTGGTGATCACTGTGTGTGTGTGAATATGTTTACTGTATATATGTGGTGTGTGTGACTCCATGTTATACTGTGTATATATGTGTGTGTGGAAGATGTTTACTGTATCTCTGTGTGGTGTGACTATGTTTAACGGTGTATGTGCGTGTGTGTGACTATGTTTACTGTGTATAGATTGTGTCTGTGTGTGAAGATGTTACACTGTATATAAGTGTGGTGTGAATATGTTTACTGTGTATATATGTGTGTGTGTGTGCATATGTTTACGGTTAATATGTGTGTGTGTGAATGATGTTTACTGTGTATATATGTGTGTGTAGGTGATATGTTTACTGTTTATATGTGTGGGTGTTTGATGTGAATTGTTACTGGATATCTGTGTGTGGTGCCTAGCTTTACTGTATAGTATGGTGTGTGGATATGTGTCTCTATATACATGTGGTTGTGTATGACTAATGTCTATTGTATGTATGTGTGTTTGTAAATATGATTTTTTGACTGTGTGGTGTGAACATGAGTGGCCTGTATGCTGTGTGTGGTGCGTGTGTGTGTGGGGTGTGTGTGTGTGTGTGTGTGTGGGTCTGGTGTGTCTGTGTTGTGTGTGTGTGGGTGGTGTGTGTGGTGTGTGTGTGTGTGTGTGTGGGTATGGTGCCACAGACACACGCACACATATACCAACACACAGGCTGGCCTCTTCAAGCAGTGTTTGGCCAATGAGGAGGGAGGAGGGGGAGGACCATGCTGAGGACCACGGCTGGTGGGTGATGATGCGATGAGGACCATGCTGCGGTGTGATGATGAATGATGATGCTGTGATGATGCTGGGGGGTGATGATGCTGTGATGAGGCTGTGATGATGCTGGGGGGTTGATGATGCTGGGGGGGATGATGCTGGGGGAGGACCATGCGGCGGGGGGGGTGATGATGCCGGGGGGTGAGGACCATGACTTGGGGGGGTGATGATAGCTGGGGGTGTTGACCTGGGGGGGATGATAGATGATGGCGGAGGTGATGATGTGATGGGGAGGAGGAAAATGATGGGGGGGGGGATTGATGATGGGGGGTTCGGTGGGTGAGGATGAATGGGGGGAG
>CAEFZP010001367.1:0-10353 GCA_903064625.1 Mallotus villosus | reverse complement strand
GACTCAAGATAAGCCACCCAGGGTGATAGGTCATCATTAATGCATGTCATCCTCATAATGGACTGATGGCTGCCGGTTCCCCGTCTTTGGAGAGGGGAGATAAAGAGCGTCTGGAGGCCAGGTGGACGACTGAGGCCAGGTATAAGACCACTGTGGGACATAGCAGAAGAAGGGAAGGCAGAAGCTGACGTTACATCTCTTACATCTCTCAGGTAAGTGTCTCGTCGTGGTCAAAAAGAAGCCCTCTAAATGAAAATGAATACCAAGCCTGTGTAAACTCAAATTAATAAATAAAGTTTAGGAAACCGATGTAATGTTTCATAGAACCCCACTATAAAACACAAAGCTTTAGTATCCACTGAATTCTTCTTTTTATTTTCACAATTCTTCCTCACACTGTCAACCCCTTTCATGCAGGTACTTATTGAGACAAGGACGATCATCTGTTCCTCCCAGCATGGACTGTCCAGTGTTCTACTGGGGGCTTCTGTGTGTGCTGTTTCAATCTGTGTCCCCACCGACTACACCGTGTACGGTGAGTATAGCTATACTATAGCCCCAAACATTGCGGGTAGCCAAAACATGAGGCATAGACTGGAAAAAAAACAAGTGCCAAAGGGAAGAACCATAAGAGCATGTCGTTAAACAATTTACAATCCTCTCAGCACCAGAGCTGCAGAACACCTGTTGAGGACGCAGTATCCTGACCCCGTCTTACATTTACATTTAGTCATTTAGCAGACGCTCTTATCCAGAGCGACTTACAGTAAGTACAGGGACATTCTCCCAGAGGCAAGTAGGGTGAAGTGCCTTGCCCAAGGACACAACGTCATTTGGCACGGTAGGGGAATCGAACCAAAAACCTTCTGATTTATAGCCCGACTCCCTCACCGCTCAGCCATCTGACCCCCGTCTTCACATCTTGGTGACTTTCTCCATGTCTCGGTCCGTTATGTCCAACACTGAGACTGCGAAGGCGGGGTTGTCAGTGCCCTTCTTCAGCTCTGATCCATCCTTTTCCACCAGCTCTGGTTCTGAGTCCTGTGGGGATGGAACGCGGTAGTTATGATGAAATCATGCAGAGGTTGGTCAGTCATCTTTATGTGAATGTAGTTTGGAGTTAGACCAGGCCCAGTATGTGATACTGCTGGGAACCAGTGTGAACCTTTCTCTCACATACAGGCAACCTAGACATACCTGCATTCAAACCTAGTCTGAACCTGCATTACTAGAACTTAGACTGAACCTGAATTACTAGAACCTAGACTGAACCTGCATTACTAGAACCTAGACTGAACCTGTATTACTAGAACCTAGTCTGAACCTGCATTACTAGAACCTAGACTGAAGCTGCATTACTAGAACCTAGACTGAACCTGCATTACTAGAACCTGGGATTGAACCTGGGATTGAACCTGGGATTGAACCCGGAAAAGCAAACAAACCTGGGCGTGTCGTCCACAGTTGAAGCAGATCAGATCATTCTTCCTGACAAACAGATCGGAGCAGAGCCTCTCCTGCTTACAGCCACCTGGACACACACAGACACACCATCGGTGATTCTAGGTTTTAAAACTAGGAGTGCAAAGGGTAGAAGTAGGAGGGGCCAGGAGGAAGGAGGACTCACCTGTGATAGCGCTCACCAGCAGGCCAGACGTCATGGTGACGAGAGTGCCAAGCACGCAGAAGTAGAGGTAGGACAGGGAGTACCAGGAGTCAGCCAGCGCTGGACGCTCTCTAACATAACAAGGGGACCAGTCAGGACCAGTCAGGACCAGTCAGAAGCAGAGTCAGAACCAGTCAGAACCAGTCAGGACCAGTCAGAAGCATAGTCAGAACCAGAGAATTGTCATGTTATCAGAACATGAATCTCTGAAAGAGTCTTTTGCTCTTTTGGATTTGAGTGTGTTTGTCTGCTTCCATGTGTGAATGACTGAACATGTGTGAACATCTACTGTAGGTCCTGACTAGACACCATGTATCACCCACTGTAGGTCCTCACTAGACACCATGTATCACCCACTGTAGGTCCTGACTAGACACCATGTATCACCAACTGTAGGTCCTGACTAGACACCATGTATCACCCACTGTAGGTCCTGACTAGACACCATGTATCACCCACTGTAGGTCCTGACTAGACACCATGTATCACCCACTGTAGGTCCTGACTAGACACCATGTATCACCCACTGTAGGTCCTGACTAGACACCATGTATCACCCGCTGTAGGTCCTAACTAGACACCATGTATCACCAGCTGTAGGTCCTGACTAGACACCATGTATCACCAGCTGTAAGAGGTCATACAGAGCTGACTCACTCTGGCAGGGGGGAGAATGTGATCGCGCTGGTCCAGGGTGCCACCGTGGTGGTGTTGAAGTCGACCGTGCGGTTACACCCGGCCGTGCTGAGGGGGAGGGGGTTGGTCTTGTCGGGCATGGGGGGGTAGATCTGGGCTCCGATCCCCACCCACAGGGTGATGACCAGCCCCAGGATCAGGCCTGTCAGCCCTCCCTGTCACACAGACAGCACAAACACACACTTACTTCATCTGGGATTGTTTGCATGTCTACATTGATTGGATCGAGTCTCAAAAACCAGGCCACAAATACTGTGTATGTAACAGATTGAATGTCAACTAATAAGTCACAATTTTCATCCCAGCTTTGAATATTTTGTTTAATCCATATGACCTACGTATTTTCAATAGATTTAAACAGCGACTAAAGAGATCATATGTGAGGATGCAGCTGGAGGCCACAGGAGAACATACAATCACATCTGGAACAGGACTTACAGTGGAGTTTGTGGTACGGAAGAACATGCCGAGCAAGTAGAGACCGAGGAGAGGACCACTGATCATCCCAAACACAGAGAGGGCGGCCTAAGAACACACACACACACGTTAAGACACACACACACACGTTAAGACACACACACACACGTTAAGACACACGCACACGTTAAGACACACACACACACGTTAAGACACACACACACGTTACGACACACACACGTTAAGACACACGCACACGTTAAGACACACATACATTAAGACACACATACATTAAGACACACACACACATTAAGACACTGAAATACATACATCCCAACACACAAACACGTTAAGACACTGAAATACATACATCCCCACACACACATACACACATTAAGACACACCCACACATACCCACAAACAGACAGACAGATACCCACAAGCACACACACACATGCATAACCAGACAGGGGGCGCTAGAGAGCAGTGCTTCAGAACAGGCTCACAGTCACACAGGGGCACAGTGAGAGGTTAGCAACCTGTAGGATGCTGCCCATCAGAGACGCCACAGCAGCCATCCCTATGCACACCGCTCCAAAGAACACACCTGTAGGAGGTCAGTTACCGTTAGACCAACACGTCATCACTACAAACACAGATACATAATAAACACAGCATTCATACACTGTCATTGATATTTATAAATAAATATTTGACAATCAGAATCAGAATGGGCTTTATTCACCATCTAAGTTCACACAAACAAGGAGTTTTCTGTGGTAGGAAGGTGCAATACTTATAAATGTGGCTTATGTCATATGGTATATCAAGGTTTATACCATGGTCTGGGTGAATACTCGATTCTGATTGGCTGCAGGGGTGTACATTATTAAGTGATATACGGACACCTACTAGTGATATTGGACACCTACTACGTCATTTCAGCAAAACTGTCTTTTCACCGTTCTAAATGATTGCGCCGGCTACATAGTATATGAGCCTGTACAAAGTGTCTGAAATAAGTAACAATAACAACAGGGACGCAGTCCTCCATTTACAAGCCTCCATTTACAATTTTGAAAGACTTTAACAAGCCAACATGTCATTACCACAATGAGTGACTTCAATATGTCTTTTAACCTATTTGCAAAATTGTACTTTTCTGAATGTAGCCTGTGTCTGTGTCACGTAACCGCTCATCTCACATACCATTCGCTATTCACCTCGCTAGTCGATCTACTTCTACTGCGGCCAACACGACAGTAGCCAACACACATGGCCGATTATTTTATTCGTAAAACTCTTTATTTGATTTGGTAACAATGACTTGGCTGGATAGCTGGCTAGTGTTGTTGTTAAACGTACTGTCAAATTATAATTATTGTTTGGAGAATATGTAAACTTTAATGCGATCATCTCACATCCATTTGCTATTCCACTCTCTACAGTCACAGGCTGCGGCCGTAGCCTAGTCTAGTAGCTACTTAGCACTAGTTCGTGAAAATCTTGATATTGATTTGGGAGCAATTACATGGCTGGATAGCTGGCTAGTCTTAATGTTAAACATATTGTCAAATTATATTTACGGTTAGCAGATTATGTCAATTTTGACGCGATCATCTCACATCCATTTGCTATTCAACTCGCTGCAGGCTGCGGCTGGCGACAGTGGCCAAGACTATGGTCGATAAAGGCTACTTTGTTCGTGAAAATCTTGATATTGATTTTGGGACAGTGACATGGCTGGCTAGCTAGCTAATCTTCTCGTTAAACATGCTGTAATATTATATTTACTGTTTGTCAACCGTACACAATGTTATTGACTTTGAATCTTGCTAGCATAACGTTAGCTTTCGGGCTAATAGTTCAGCCAAGGGAAAGCTGGTGTTGGGTTCTATGAGCTGAGCGGACTATAAAATATCAGAGTTGGTCGACGTTAAACAACGTTAGATTTCGATTGCAAAACGAATTAAAACATAGATTCATATTTGTAAAAAAAAACGTTGGCAAGTGACCATGGTATAAGCGGGATAATGCCCTTCGAGGTGTCCAATATCATCTGATAATGGACTCCGCGGAAGCAACCGTCCTCCGCTGCGCGTCGGACGGTTCACGCCTCCGCATCGTCCATTATCAGATGATATTGGACACCTCGTCGGGCATTATCCCTTACATATATATATATCATTTATATGACAAATGAAGTATCTTCTGTCAGTCTGGCTCGCTGCAGGGTGGAGGCACTCACTCAGTCCCATATTGATCCACAACACCTGTTTCTCTGTCAGGTCTTTCCACACCGGCTTCACAAAGTCCTCCACGGTGACCGCCACCAGGGCGTTGATGCTGGAGGACACTGTGCTGGGGGGCAGAGCACAGCATGACACGCTACACGCTCCTGCATGACATGCTACACGCTCCTGCATGACACGCTACACGCTCCTGCATGACACGCTACACGCTCCTGCATGACACGCTACACGCTCCTGCATGACACGCTACACGCTCCTGCATGACACACTACACGTTTCTGCATGACACGCTACACGCTCCTGCATGACACACTACACGTTTCTGCATGACACACTACACACTCGATTTTTCTACATAAATTGGAAGTGTACTTAAAATGTTGTCAACAAACTTGGCTGTCAACTTTAATATGTATGTTTGTACATGCACTTTGCAAGTGTGCTTGAAGTTCAGTTTAGTTTTGCTTGTGAGTTGATCGACAAAATGTGAAAGGCTGTAAACTAGTCAGAGATGTGTATCAGCAGGTTCATGTGACTAGTTGTAATGTGTTTTGATTGGTTCTGGTTGGTGGTTGGTTGTGATTGGTGGTTGGTTGTGATTGGTTGTGGTGGAGGGGCTGGAGTTCTTTTCTCACCTCAGGGTTCCACTGTAAGCTGCTGCCACAAACAAGCCAGGGACCCCAGGATAGGCAGCCAGAATGTCCATTACCAAGTATGGAAGTAGCTTTCAAACACACACACATACACAGTTACACACACACAAAGATACATAAACACATGCATATAATATTAATGAATTAACATCAGTGAAGTGAACGTCAAGGCAGTTAGAGAAGTTAGTGTGGATGCAGAGAGTGAAGTGAATCCTGCAGATCTACCTGGTCCAGAGCCCCCACGTCTCCGTTGCTGAGAGGGTCACAGTCCTTGTAGATGGAGAACATGGTGATACCAGAGAACACAGCCAGGCTCACCGTCACCCAGAGACCCACCATGTTCACGTAAAGAGACCTGGGCACACAGTGAACTTAGTCCATCTTTTATAAGCATTTCTAGGCAGATATAAGAACATAAAACACGATGCGTGCAGCTGAATGGGTCACATGCGAGACGTGAACGTACTCACATCTTGGCGTGCGCCAGGCTCTTGCAGGAGATGTAGCGCTGCACCTGTGATTGGTTGATGGAGTAGATGGAGGTCCACATGACGCTGCCGCCCACCACGATGGTCCAGAAGGTGTGACGCGTCAGGGGGTCGGGGTTGAAGCTGCGGAACGTACACAGGAAGTCAGAGAAGAGTGTGTGCGTGTGTGTGTGAGAGAGAGAGAGAGAGAGAGAGAGAGAGAGAGAGAGAGAAAGAGAGAGAGAGGGTTAGAGAGCCTCTGTGTGTGTTTACATGTGTGTGTGTGTGTGTGTGTGTGTGTGTGTGTGTGTGTGTGTGTGGTGTGTGTGTGTGTGTGTGTGTGTGTGCTTACTTGAAAGCGTCCAGCCGCCCCCCCTTGGAGGCGTCGTCCCAGATCTGGCCCAGCCCCCCCTGGATCACCGCTCCCCTGGCGATGACGGCCACGAAACCAGCCAGCATGATCACCATCTGGAACACGTCTGTCCAGATCACTGCCTTCAGACCTCCCTGGACACACACACACATATACACACACACACATAAACAAAGATACACACACATACTCAACACACAGATAGACACAAACACCAACAGTAGGTCAGAGAGAGAAAGTTTCAAGACGTTAGCATCTGTATTGAACGGAATATTTTGCAACCCTGTGCAGAATGGGAGGGAGATAACGGACAACATACTGACCAAGGTGCAGTAGATGATGCACACCACTCCTGTGGCCACTAACACGCCCCACAAGTTCAGCCCTGTGACTGAAACACACAACACACGCTTTGATCCGGGTGTCCACTTCACTCACAACTAGCCTATCAGGAGACAGACATCACCCGACAAGCATCTTTGATAGATAACCTTTAAAGGCAGCGTAACATCTGCAAACGCAGCACTGATAAAAGTATGCACTCGGCATGTGTTATCTTATCTCCTTTCCTACATTTTTACAAAACTGTCTAGTTAAGAGATACCATGAGGTTCAAGTGTCCAGTCAGCATTTTTTTCAGAGCGCCAAACTGCGTCTTTTTTTCTATTCCGATTGAGGAAAGTTAGCGCGCAAACGCCTAAAGAGAAAAGGCGATTCACTCTCTCTGTATTCAAGATGAAATATTCAGATTTTTTAGTGCGGACACACATAGAAAATCTCTGAGCTTTGCAGAAAGGCGCTGGTGTCGTCACTGAAGCTCGATCTTAAATTAGCCAATATTTTACAAAAATATTAAACTATAGCCTACTAGCTAGCAGTCCAGAGCTGATGAGGCTGGGAAGTGCTCCCCGGCCTGAGAAAAACACCATGGAAACGCACCCTGAGAGTAACTATTTTGCATATGACTTACTTTGATTGAGGGCCAGAGCTGGTGCGTAGATGACCATGCCGGTGTACAGAGCCTGGAACATTCAACATATTCCATTAGCTGATTAAATCAGAGGCACATGTGCACACACATGCACACACACAGCAAGTTAAACATTCATGATAGTAATCAGATAGCCCTTGATAAGCACATCATAACCAAGACTAGATGTTCCTATGACAAGTTAATTTATTATGCATCCAGCGATGCACTCAGAAATCTAACAGCAACAACAAACAGCATTTTGATGAGAGGTTTGTTGATATGGAAGAATTGTATGTTCGTCATGTTGTTGAAAGCCTTCTGTAGTTACCGTTTGTATGATATACATGGATGTCCCAACCACACGAATCAACTTGTTGTAGCGCATCTCCAGATACTAGGGAGAAAAGAGAAGATTTTAGTTTCAAGTTTCTGTGTTTTTGCCATTTGTAAAAAGGTAAACAGGTAGGCTAGAGCTAGCCTATATTGGAATGATTTGGTCCCGCTCCTCTTGACAGTTGCCTAGCAGCCTATTCCAAACCATTAAAAAATAAGTCTGAAACATATTCTATCAGAACACAAACAACTGCATGGAAAAAAACAAACTCTGCTTTGGTTGTTAGCTAGCGTAATTGTTAGCTAGCTAGCCTAGCTAATGTTACTGCTCAAATCCGGCATTAGAGACTTAGTGATAGCTAGCTACTTAGTTAGATAAACCTTACCTTCGCAAATGTCAATGTAGCTAGAAACATTAACATTAACGTTAATTGTCATTTTGGGAAGATAACCCGAACACCTCGTAAAAACACGCATTTTGTGTGCGAAAACGTATAAAACTGCTTGCTACCGGAAGTTGTTGACCTGGATTGTGCAAGCTGTGGAAGTGATGAGTGCATTGTGGGCCTAAAGTTAATGCGGAAATGTCAATTGGGCTTCCGTCAACGTGCCAAACGTAACTATTAGTGTTCTGGTCATGATGAATTAAAGGCAAAATTATGTTTTAAAATTTGAATTAATTTGATTAATAATTTAATTGATACATTTTTTATATTTTCGTTTTCATTGGTTTTGCAGCCCACCTGCATTACCCACACACAAATCATAAGAGGGTCAGTGCCTCCATAAGTTTCCGCCCTCAAATTGTCAAAAGTAATGTAAACTCGCGCTAGCAGAATTCAGCTGAGCAAGCAGAGAAAAATTCCACTCTGCGACCAGAACCCCACTGCACGCAAGCAGTATTTCACTGCGCAAGGATATTTGACCTATAAGTGGATGCATATAGTTCTCACTTGCAGCTACCTGTACAACTCCTGATTTCTGAATTTGACGGATCTGAGGTCATAGTTTGTGACCTCACTCACTGTCCAGTTCTCTCACCCTGTCCAGGTTCTCTCTACGGTACCCACCCTGTCCAGGTTCTCTCTACGGTACCCACCCTGTCCAGGTTCTCTCTACAGTACCCACCCTGTCCAGGTTCTCTCTACAGTACCCACCCTGTCCAGGTTCTCTCTACAGTACCCACCCTGTCCAGGTTCTCTCTACAGTACCCACCCTTCCAGGTTCTCTCTACGTACCCACCCTGTCCACTCAGTACCCATGTTGTCTCACCTCGTAGGTGCTGGTGATGCCCAGACGGTAGAAAAGGGGGACGAAGATCTCGGCCGTGATGACGGACATGATGGCGTACGAGAAGCCGAAGATCCAGAAGGCCGCTCCGTACAGGTAGGCTTCGGCTGGAGTGCCGATCACGGTGATGCCGGACATGAAGCTGGCGGTGAGCGACATGGCCACCGGCACGGCCGACATCTGCCGACCTCCGAGCAGGAATTCCTCGCTACTCGTGTTCTTGCGTCCTCGGATGGCCTGGAAAAGGCCGATGCCGGCGGCTCCGAGGACCGTGCCAGCGAACACCACGTAGTCCCACACGGAAAAGGAGGCCACAGGTCCGCCGGTACCCGTCATGGTTAATCAGTCCAACAGAGAGCTTCCAACTACTGTGTCATCTACGTTCACCTTGCTTTACTATGTAACTCACCTCAAGGCTGTAAACACTCACTGCTTCCTCAAAGTCCAATGGAAACCCAAAACGATTCTTCCAGGAGCCAAGAATTATCAAACCTAAATTCACCTTAACCTCGCCTAGGTATCTAAATGCAGTCCTCAGAACCTGTTTAATTTGACAGACTTTGTAGTTATGAAATATTTCCAGGGTTTGAATTTGCGTCTCAGAAACACCTGGGAATACGTTTATAAAAAATAGAAATAAAAAGTTTCAATATTTCATCACAGGTGTAGGCAGGTGTATCTTCAAAAACGTTGCCCTAAGATCAACGTCTAAAACAAAGTGTTCAAGCAAAGTCAATTGTACCTGTAGTAGAAACAATTTGTTACGAGTGTTACACAAGAAGGTGACAACAGCTTTTAGTTAAGTTCACCTTCTTTAAGAGCGCTCAATGAATCCTTTATACTCCTCGTAGAAGAATCCCAACATCAAGCTGCCGGTTCTAGCAGCTTTCTGTCTTTGCAGGCTTCACTCATTTGAAGATTAGTGAATGATCAGCACGGTCCTCGTTTGTGGACCAGGAAGACTACTCCTAGCTTCTACAGTTTAAGAACCTTAACACTGAAGGTATCTACCCTCCATAAAGACGGTTTAGTTAATCATCTCTCAAGGACAGAACATACCAAGGCGACTCCTATAAAACTTGCTTGGAAGAACACTTTATATACCAGAACGGATGTTAATCATCGTTGACTAAAAGCTTTAGTATGACATTTTGTGTGATCAAGCTATCTCATTTGTGATGAGAGGCTACGTTAAGCATCAAGGTCATTCTCTTTGTTTTGAATTTCCAGTAT
>CAEFZP010001366.1:0-44142 GCA_903064625.1 Mallotus villosus | reverse complement strand
TTCTCTCTCTGAGAGAAAGTCCTCATCTCGTCCGTCTCTCTCGCTTTTAAACAAATGAAGTTGTACGGAGTGAAGACTGTAGGTTAAATGTGGGGGGAGTAGTGGTGAGCCTGTATTCCCATATCTGTTAACTGCTGTCTGACCTTCTCTCTTTCTCTCTTTCACACACACACCAACTCTGAATCACAGTGGTATGAGGATGAGTGAGGATGGACAAAATAGGGAGGACAGAGACAGACCCTGACGGACCCCTGACCCTAACAGACCCCTCGTCCCTCTCTCCACCCTCCATGCCCATCTCCCAGCTTCCTCGTCCCCACTCTCAAACACCTGAGCTGGATGAGCACACCCTGCAGCAGCTGAACTTTGACCCCTACTGACTCTTCCTACATGCGCTTGTTCACCTTATCGACTCACACTTCACCACAACTACCCAGACTGAAGTCCCACTCAACAACACTGACCCTAACTTAATAACTCACAGCGTTCATTCATCTCAACAGCTGTCTGTAAAAATCGAGTGTTGTCTCTCTCTCTCCTTTCTCGTACATTTCTCGTCAGCATCCCCGCTCTCCTTCCCTCCTCCCTCAATCTCCCTCACTCCTATCTCTCAATCTTTTATCATGCTCCAATGAGCCTTCACCCTCCATTAACCCCTCCATCCGCTCAATACAACTCAGACGCCAAACACACTTCCTGTTCCTGAGAAAGATCAGGAGGGAGGAGGGAGGAATGAAGAGAGGGGAGAAAGGGAGGTCTCTTTCCATCTCTTCTCCTGTAAAAACTACAGATGAGGAATGAGAGAATTAACTACAGTTTTGTACGCACGTGTGAGGGTGTGTAAGCGTCAAAATGTGTATGCGTGTTTGAGGTCCATACTCTTTAACATATGTCTTTCATATCACACACATCACAGCAGCATGACCTTACCTTGCCAGTAGTAGCTCCCTGGTCCTCCCACCACCAAAGTTCCTTCCCTGTAGGAGAGAAGATCTGGATCAGGACAGGAGGATCTACACTTTGGTCTGGAACTTGGATGCATGTTATTGCACACACACACACAAAAACACTATCTCCAGCCACCATAGAAGCAGAAGATTAAATAAGGCAGGAAAGAAACAGGAACTGGACTCGGCCTGGTGTAGGGTGAAAGGGCACACAGATTGAAGCTGGGTTGGTAAATTGGGGTTATAAGACAGTGTGTAGTGTGTGAGTGCATGACCAATGATAAAGAAGAGGCTTGTGTGAGTGCCTTTCCTGTCATCACTTAAGTAACAAATGTACACATTTATGTACAGTAGGGTTGAGTTGGATGGAAAGACGGGCGTGTATGTGTGTACGTGTGTGTGATTGTGTGTATGTGTGTGTTTAGCCTCTATTGTCATCAACGTGAGGGGTACACTCAAAGGATAACAACTCTAAATCCTCACACACACAAACACACCAAAGCTCCCCTAATATCTTCCACCTACACATTTAACTTCAACATTCTGCCTGTGAGGGGAATGGCTCTGTGCTTTTGGGTTGTCATGGATACAGAGGGGCGTTGATTATGTCATATATGCTTTTGCAGTGACAGTCGTTACCCTTGGTGAAGTCCACACTGAATCCAGCCTGGCAGAACCCCTGTCCCTCTGGGTCTGGATCATCTGATGAACACCACGCACAAACTTCTGGATTATTTTACATTCTCCTTCCACCCTCCAAAACAAACTCAACCTGTTCAGCAGCATAAGGTATGCTCCCAGGATTAATGTACATACATACGTGTGTGTGTGAGTGTGTGTGCGCGCACACATGTGTGCATAAAAAGACTGAATCCGGACGCATGATGAATGGCCTCTCAATTTCAGAAGGACCCTGGGGTGAATCTAAATGACTCGTGACAACACACAGATGTGCACGTGCACACACACACTCCCATTACATTTAGTCATTTAGCAGATGCTCTTATCCAGAGCAACATACAGTAAGTACAGTGGCATGTGCCTTGCCCAGTTCACAACGTCATTTTGCTCGGCCGGGAATCGAACCAGCAACCTTCTGATTAATAGCCAAATTCCCTAGCCGCTCAGCTATCTGACCCCCACACATGTACATGGTGGTACACACACACATGCAGGCTGTGTGCGGAGAGGCTCAGCTACAGTGTTTTGAGACCCTCTGGTCATAAATCCACATTAACATCTGAAGCTGGGAGAAACACTGGCTTAGATACATTACAAAGCTGCACACCCCCTGCTCCCACTGTGCGTGCGTGTGTGTGTGTTTGCACTTTTATATAGCTGCAATATAGCTGTGTGTATTTAAGACTATTTTCCTCTTGGGAACAATAACGTTTTCAGTGTGATTACTTTAACTGCTTGATTAGACTATTAACATACATAACTAAAACAACCCCTAAGGAACCTTCCGACAATCATTAATTAGTTTGCGTGTGTCTGTCTGTGTGTGTGTTTGTGTGTGCTTGTATGTTTTGTGTGTGCTTGTGTGTTTGTGTGTGTGCAACAGCAGAGGGTGTGTCTGTAGGGCAGATGATAGAGCTTTGTTTGATCTTGTGTTTATGATGTGCCACTTGATAGCAGCCATAACTCTGAGAGAGAGAGAGAGAGGAGAGAGAGAGAGAGAGAGAGAGAGAGAGAGCGCGAGCTGATAGCGCTGAGCGCGAGCGATAGAGCGCTAGCTCTATAGAGCAGAGAGTAGAGCTAGAGCGCGAGCGATAGATAGAGAAGACAAATAGAGGCGAGCGAGAGCGATAGCTAGAGATCTCGCGCACGCGCTCGACATCGATGCTAGCATCGATCGCTCGATCTATCTCCGCGCGCAGCGCGCGCTCTATGCTCTCTCTCTCTCGCTCTGCTCTGACTCTCTCAAAGGACTCATCTCTAGCTGCGACTCAGTGTAGCACGACAGTGCGTCTTGACGACATCTTGCTACCTGTCTCTCAATCTATACCCTAGTTCACAGCATCCCCGTCTTTTTGCCCTATTCGCCGCTTGCTCTCTCTACTCGTCTCTCTCCTCTCTATCTCTCTCCTCTCTCTCTCTCCGCTCGCTCTCTCTCCTCTCTTCTCTCTGCTCGCTCGCTTTGCTCGCCGCTCATCTCGCTCTCTCTCTCTCGCTGCTCCTCCTTTTCTCCCCTCTTGCTTTTCTCCCTGTTCTCCCTTTCCCTCTCTCTCCCTCCTTCTCCCTCCCCTGCTCTCGCTGCCTCTCTCTCTACTCTCTCTCTCTCGCTCTCTCTCTCGCCCTGCTCACGCTCTCGCTCGCTCTCTCTTTCTCGCTCTCTCTCTCTCTCTGACTCTCTCTCTCTCTCTCGCTCTCTACGCTCTCTCTCTCTACTCTCGTCCCCTTTCTCCCGCTCTGTGGTGCCCTTTGCGCGGTCTGCGTCTACGCCCTCTCGCCCTCCCCTCTCGCCTCGCTCTCGCGCTCGCTCGCGCAGACGCCCGTAGCGCGTGGAGCCATCGCTCGCGCGCGGCTCCCGCACTACCCCGCTCCCTTGTCCCTCCATGCCAGGGAATATCTCAGCGTAGGCGCTGAAGTCTGGACGCCACGTAGCACGTCACCCGGATCCTCTCTCCCGTTACGACCTTCAACCTTCAATCACACCTGTCCTCCAGTGGTAAAGAGGAGCGCAATCAGCTGCGAGGGCCACGCAGCAAGCAAGCAGCTCGGCTCCGTCCACATGATCTCATACACCCGGAATACACCAGCAGATCCAGATCACAGAACACAATACAGACGGATCACGTTTCAAGTATTATTTTTGTTTTGTTTCCGCAAGTCCAGTGGTTGTTCTGTGGAACGACTCACCACCACTTTGCCCTTGTGTGTCCTGACTGAAGCACCAAACCACTGGTTAGACTTGAACTCCAGGGGCTCTCTGGTCCCGTTCACCTTGATCATCCTGTTATCTGCAGAGAGAGAAGGAGGGAGAAGGAGGAGGTGAGTGAGAGAGAGAGGAGAGGAGCGAGAGATGAGAGAGAGAGAGAGAGCGAGAGAGAGAGAGAGAGAGAGCGCGAGAGCATAGAGAAAGCGAGCGAGAGCGCTAGAGAGAAAGAGAGATGGAAGACAGGGAGAGAGAGAAAGGGGGAGAAAGAGAGAGGGGGGACGAAATGTGAGAAAGGTACGATAGAGAAAGATGAGAAAGGGGGAAGAAGAAAAAAAGAGAGGAGAGAGAGAAAGAGAGAGAGGAGAGAGACGAGAAAGCGAGAGAGAGAGAGGAGAGTTGCTCAGCAGGGGTGCGTTGACTCTAGTGCAGATCCTTCTCGAGTTATTGAAGACCAGCTTGCGTCGGTTTAGAGGGGTTGCAGTCCACACCTCATAAAACACCTTCCTCTGACACACAAAAACCATCCTACACAAAACCAACTGGGCCTGTGAGGTATTTGGTCCATCCATCGTCTCCTCTGTAAACAGAAGGTAGTCTTGAAGTGACATGCTGCTGGAGACAGCCCTGTTAGCTGTGTGGGTTATGTAGCTATGTAGCTTAGTATGTTGTAAAGGCACCATGTCTATCACAAGGTCAATTGGCAGAAAAGACAGATTCAAATCAGCCGTCATATGATCAGTTTGTACTGAAACCAAAACGCCCCCAGACACACACACACACATACATGCACACTCACATGCACACTGGCATGACCTCACACACGTGCACACTGTCACTGAGCGCAGAACATACATGCACACACACGTCCACGTGCTGCAGAGCAGGACACAGAAAGAAGCACATTGGTTGAACACTGACACCTTACACAGTATTCTGACGGCTTTGTGAGAGTGTGTGTGAGTGTGTGTGCCACCAGTCTCTGGTTTGTACCTATTTTAATAGCCCTACAGTAACTCTAGACATATCCACCGTATCCTCAGTAATCAATCAAACACATACACAAACACGCACACAAACGCACACGTCCACAGAGACCTCCTGTGCCGTGCCCATCACTCACAAATCCATTCTAATGGCATTCTCCACCCTTTCAGGACAACAGCATATGTGACAGCGAGAGAGAGAGAGGGGGGGGGAGACTTGGATGATGTGAGGATTTACTATAATAAAAAGCAGACCTCACCCAACTTCTCCTCAGTCTGTGAGGGGAGCTGAATTCCCACGTGCACACAGTTTACCTCTCCTCTCTCTCGCTCTCTTGATGAGTACAGCCTTCTTCACTCTCTACCGTCTACTTCCTCTCTCTCTTTCCTCTATCTTGTTCTCTCATTCTCTAATGTAATTTACGCAACTATCTTCGAAGTGAGGACATTTTTGAAAGAAGGAAGATTTTGAGCTAGAGTGCATTAAGAGTCCATCAACCAAGCAAATGCTGAGGCCAGGAGACCCAATATCAGTAACCAATCTACATGTGTTTCGATAACTATGATGTTATGTACATGGATTATGACTGATAATGCAAACAGAAACATACAGTATACTCGTTGAACACTAGTCATCTTGCATCAGATACACATTTCAGCTGATCAGCCCAATATGGTATATCACACAACACACACACACATATGGCTATACACGCACACTCTCATTCTCAAACGATACATAAACTCCAGCTCCTGAAACCCAAGGCAAACTACACTTTAACTCTTCGTTGAGATCAAATGTATCACAAACATACGGGCGCACGCGCGCGCACACACACACATTGAAGGTAGAGTTTCTTACTGGCGCTGTCGAAAGGTATCTGTCTGCATCCGTCTCCCTGCTGAGGCCAGGAGCAGTAGTAGACGGCTCCAGCTTCTATGATGCCTGGCTGAGACGTGTTCGCCTTGGGAGCCCCGACCAGCACACTCAACCTGACAGCCACAGAGGACACCCACAAACATGCGTAATAAACTTTGGGCATTCTACATTTGATCATGTTGATCAATTCAAGTCAAAGAAGGACAAAAAAGTTCAGGTGAAGAAAAAGCGGGATTATAAGGTTACGATTATGTTTTTCTTTAACTAATAAAGTGGCACCATCAGATCTCTGATATCTATATTGTATTCACCCATTAACTCTTTTATCCACTATTCAACGGATGGCTATAAGTATCCAGACATTTAAGAATAATCTAAGATGCCGTTACTCACGTGTTGCTGTCGGGGGTAGCTTGATAGAAGTCTACCGAGTAACCGAAGTAGCTCCCCTCCGGTCCGCGGTACACGGCGGGATTCTCCGTGTGCAGGTTAAAGCCCCATACTCCTAGGACCGACCACAGTAGCGACAGTCCCCAAAGTAACATCCCTGCGGCAGACAACGTTCTACTGAAAGCGCGTGCCATCCCGCGAGCACACACAGTTCTTACAGACAAGTGCTGTGCCACTGTTATCCGACAATTAGAAATAGAAGAGAGAGAGAGAGAGAGAGAGAGAGATGTTCCCGGTTCTTCGTCCGTCCAGGTGAGGGAAGTAATCCAGGTTCAATTCCGTTGCTGCGCCCAGTTCTCGCGCCGTTGTCAGTCACTATAGATTCTAGACTACTCACACACTCACACTCCTTGGGTCGGCTCCTCTTGACTTTACCCCTCACACAGTCCTCCAGCTACGCGCCACTCGGCGCGCCCCCGTCCGCGGAACAAAACTTGGAGCCCCCCACCACATACACTTCTTCTAGCACAGTCTCCAGACCACATCAGAGCGCGCTCCATGCAGGCGCGTCATCAGGCCCGTTCCTTTTATGGGGGGAAAAAAGCAATATCTGTTTCGCGCGAGTTTGGATCCTAAAACAATAAATATCTAAAGAGCGAATTAAATACCGACATGTGACATCAGTATGTCGAAATTAAGCACACACGGCACACAGCACATGGTACACCACACAACCACACAGGCTATATACACAGAATATTAAAAACCAACGTTGGGTTCATTTCTCTTTATTGGACCGTTTACTCTGACCGCAAGGTTTTAGGAGGCGCGTTTACTTCCGTATTGAGAATAATCCCATGCAATTATGTCGGTAATTATTATCTTGATAACTGAGAAGTCTAAAGTTAGACTTTGGTCTGCAGGCACTGTAGGGTGACTTTCGCCAGTTGGTTTATTTTATTTAACCTTTATGAAAGTAGGCCTACGGAGGCGCACTGAAACCAGACCCTCGTTTTTAGTGGTACCCTGGCTGCAATACAATACAAACAACACCTAATAAAACACGTCAAATGATTTTAAGGTCCGGCAGCTGCACAGCACGCGCTCACACACAAGCGGATAGAATAGTAGGTGTAGGCTCAAGACAATTAAGTCTATTATATTCGAGTTCGACACTTAAGGGTCTCTCCGCGGGAGAGAGCGCGTGTGTGGAGATTATTTATCCTATCGAAGTGTGGCACATTCCACAAGATCCCAGTAGTCTGTGTGCACTCGAGAGTTTCGGTGCCAACTATCTCTTCATAATCAGCACCAGAACATTTCTGCAATTAAAGCGTTCCATAATAGGCCTACACTGTATAATTGTCACCGTATTAGAGTTGTTTAACCCCACTGTGGAGTATGACACTGGAGATGTGAAGGGGAACAGGTGTGTTGGTGTGTGTGTGTTTGACTCTGGATCCAGAGTACTGGTGAGGAGGAGTGGGAGGTTCCTGGTGAGTAGGCTAACCTTGACCTGCCAGATGGAGAATTCAAGTTTCCCAACCTCACCCTCCCTCTCTCCTTCAGCCCCCCAGCCCCAACCCTTTGTTTCTTTCCATCTCTCTTCATCTCCTCTCGTTCCTTCTGCCTTTCTGAAGCTAGGGACAGGCTGGTTCTACATCAATGAACAGCACATGGTTTTGGTGTAACCCTTAGCGTGAGTGCGTGCACACACACACACACACACACACACACTGACTAACACACACTTAGAATGCAGGAGGTGTGTGTGGGTATGTACACATGCAGGATCATGTATGAAGATGTTAACGGTTTGAACTCAAACAGCCTGTGTGTGTCACACATGTTGAGCAGGTGTGTTCATTTTGGTTCACACTGTCCAGGAACTGTGAGGTGAAGGACAGTTTACCTCAAGCCTGGTTTATGCTTCAATGTCAAACGCGTCTGTGTAGGGTCCACGGACGTCGCAGAGAGCGGCACAGGGCCACACAGCTAAAACAAGGTATCCCCTGTGGGACTTGAGAGTGATGGGGGGCGGGAGTGGGGCTATGGACTTACTTAACTCCTCTCTTACAACTCCAATATGAACAGAGCAATACCTCTCTCCCTCAACACACACGCACGTTAGTGAATTTGAGGATGGAGGAAGAGCAGAGGTCTCATTTATTTCTCTTCTGTTATGACGCCTGTTCTCAGCTTTGAGTTGATCTGGTTTCACCGTGTGTGTGAGTCTAAAGACTCATGCTGCCCTGAACGTTTCAACCATCGGTTATTGTTTCTCCTCTCTCCGTGTCTGGCATCCAATAAAAACACGCAGACAGATATCCCCTTTCCTGCAACACACCCACACACACACAGTGATCTGATGACACTGTCCAGAATCTGCCCACCCTCCCCTGCTTTCCAGTTACGCTGGGATTTAAATACCTCAGATCGTGCAGCTCATAACATTGAAGAGGCCCAACCCCACCTTCATCAAGCTCCACACATCCAACATGAAAAAGGACTCAAGACACTCCCTGGATTAATGCTAGTAGATCATGTTGATAGACTGACTTCTGCTGTTAGTTCAAAACCCGTTTGTTTGTGATCCACTCCGCACCGAGCCGGCCAGACTGTATTAGACGATCACTGATCATATCCTGTCTCCATTAGGCATTTCCATTAGACACAGCCCTGCATTATGACTACTGTCTCCATACACAAATACACACAATCCAGGTAACGCAGTCAGACTCAGTATGTGTGCGTCTGGCTGAGACATACTGATGGATGCAGCCAACTAGCTGGTGTTCATTTCAACACTGAAGGTGAACTGAGATGTTTATAGTTTCTCTCTTCCTCACTCACACAAACGCACTGACACACACACTAATGACTAAAACAGACACATTCCTTGATCCAGTCCCTTCTTGTTAAGCCTCATATCCAACTCTACAATGCCGGAATGATTAGAGTAACTTATTTAAACTCAAGAAAAAAACTGAAGTGTGTGAAGAAAAAAACATGTTTTATTTCTGAACCTCATAACTGTGGAAATAAATACAGGAGTATTCTGTGGAAATGTGTAAAAGATAACACACCACCTTGACCAAGCCTGGCGCGGGGTCTACTTCCGGGTCAAACACCAAAAAGACGGTGAGACACTTCCTGCTAGCTGACAGACTTCCTGCTGGCTGCTCCGCCTCCAAAGACTGACGAGTGATCCCTTGAAGCTGTAAACGGCAGGTAGATTTTGTAGAAGAGTGTGGTAGTGTGTTTACAGGGTGTATGTGTATGTGTTTCATGCAAAAAGGCTTTGGTCATTACTCTCTAGAACAGTCACAGGTGGAGTGTTGGTTTTCAAGTCACTGGGGACGACGTTAGGTGGAAGGCAGGAGAGACGCTGGTAGCCGGGGGAACCAATCAGCCAGGCCAGTGCACCAGCCAGCCAGCCAGGCCAGGGCACCAGCCAGCCAGGCCAGGGCACCAGTCAGCCAGGCCAGGGCACCAGTCAGCCAGGCCAGTGAACCAGTCAGCCAGGCCAGGGCACCAGTCAGCCAGGCCAGGGCACCAGTCAGCCAGGCCAGTGAACCAGTCAGCCAGGCCAGGGCACCAGTCAGCCAGGCCAGGGCACCAGTCAGCCAGGCCAGTGAACCAGTCAGCTATGCCATGCCACCAGCCAGCCAGGCCAGATGTCGTACCAGTGGGCCATCAGAACCCAGAGTCCCAGCAGAACCAAAACACGCCCCTAGCCCAGACATCCATTCTGCTGAGTCATCCAGTTCTTACATCACACCACTTAACATCCTGTGTGTCGATTTACAAGCTGTGTACAACAGACCATAGAACAAACAGTAAACGTGTGTGGATCCAAAGTGTGTGTGTGTGGGGGGGCGGGACTGTCGTGTGTGTGTCTCAGTCTCTGGGACCTTCTGACCTCTAGTGTCAGACTGCAGGTTGGTATGGGGGGGGGCTGTCCTTACATTCATACTCATACACACACACACACACACACACGGCCGGGCTAGTTGAGTGACGGGGAGCGCTCGGTGGTCCACAGCAGCTCCACATAGGGCCACTTGGTCTGCAGGCAGCGCTTGACTGGGGTGTCGTCTGTACGAACCATCTGGTCCTCAAAACCTAGAACCAGGGCTGTCCCCTCCACGTACTCCACCTGAGGAAACACACACAATCAGCACAGAGGTATCACATAGTCCAGTCAAGTGCCCAAAGTATACCCGAGACCCCATCGGAACTAGGCCCGGCTCCGTTAAATAAACAGAGTACTTCCAGCTTCAGCTGTGTGTGAGAGGGAAAAGGTTGGCAGGCGTCACCTCTATCAATCACACACTTCCTCTGGGGGGGGCAGAGTTGAGACGCACACATAGGCAAACACAGGTACACACACACACACACATACAGTACATACACAAATACAGAGGTAAAGCACACACAAACAGAGGTACAGTACACAAGCACAGGTACTCACACACAAGTGCGCAGTACACATGCACACACACAAATTGTGAGGTACAACACAAACACACACTCAGGTACACACACTCAGGTACACACACTCAGGTACACACAGGCCTTGAGGAAAAGGGTCAGTGCAGAGCGCTGTCAGCAGGGCTGATATTCCCATCAGGAATATGAGACTGGGAATGCCATCACAAACCTACAGGCGCCATATAGACTGTGTCTGTGTGTGTGTCCTGTACCTGTGTGTGTGAGATGTCATTCATCCTTTTAAAGGGAGTCCTTTGGAGAAAGGTATGGTTTTACAGACTAAGTCTGAACAGACTGAATAAGTGATATTACTGATATTAGTACCAGTCTGCCAAACACACCTTCGGGTATGACCCCAGGCTCTCACACACACACTCTCACCTCCACCCTCGTACACACACACTCTCACCTCCACCCTCGTACACACACACTCTCACCTCCACCCTCGTACACACACACTCTCACCTCCACCCTCGTACACACTCTCACCTCCACCCTCGTACACACACACACACGAGCTGGCTGTGTCTCACATACATACTGTAGCCATACATCCTGATATACAGTCAAATGTGTTAGCTACAGCTACAGCTACTGCTTATTCTGGAAAGATGTGTGTATCTATGTAGTGTACCTCTGTGTGTGGGTGTGTATATGTGTGTGTCTCTGTATCTATGTAGTGTACCTCTGTGTGTGAGTGTGTATATGTGTGTGTCTCTGTATACATGTGTGCCTCTGTATCTGTGTGTGTCTCACCCTCTCATTGTGGTTGGACTGCTTCAGTCCATTGTAGTGGTAGACAGGAAACGAGTCTGGGATTCCTGAGTCCTGAAACACACACAGGGCAGTGTTAGAACACGAAACAAGCAGTGTGTGTGTGTGTGTGTGTGTGTGTGTGTGTGTGTGTGTGTGTATGTGCAAACTTGCTATGGCAACCCACAGACTGAGATGAAGGCAGAGAGAAATGGAGGAGAGAAACCGACAGAGCAGAGGGGGGGGAGCAGAGAACATTCTCCAGCCGACAGACAAACCAGCATGCTGTACCGCTGCCTAAAACCCTCGCTCGAATCCAGTGTGTGTGTGTGTGTGTGTGCGTGTGTGGTGTGTGCGTGTGTGTGTGTGTGAGAGAAAGAGGCTCCATGTACGTGTGAGAGCTTAACCCCAGAACAGCCATGATGCTGAGCCAAAACACTTCCCCTTTTCCTCAGCTGGAAGCTACAGAGGCTAATAGTGTGTGTGCATGCATACATAATGTATGTGTACGCCTGCATGTATGAAACCTTAACCCCAACACAATCCCACATGTGTGTGTGCGGGTGAGTGTGGTATCTTTGTGTACAGTACATGAGTGTGTGTGTGTGTGAGAGAGGGAGAGTGTGTCCAGTTGGCTAATGGCAGTATAATTTCTCTGCGGCCAAGGGCCATTCCTCTGGTGAGTCTCTAAAGCCCTGATCACTTTAACACACTTTGCTCTCTACCTCTCTCTCTCTCTCTCTCTCTCCCCATGGTCACTCAGGAGCCACTCTGCCCCTCTGTCTGTGCCCCCCCCCCACACACACACACAGCTGTGTCACTGCAATTTGTATCTTTCATGAAAAACAAGGGTCTCTCAGCATGTGTGTGTGTGCCAAGCCTGTCGACATGTATGTGTATGGAATGGATGAACATCAGTATGTGCTGACTGGTTGCAGCCCTCAGTGATGGGATACATCTGTGATGAACTCAGCACCAAACAACGGTCGTCATGATGAGCCATGCACGGTTACCTGATCAGGGAAGAACTCGAGGAGGAACGGGCCCAGGAGGATGACTCCCAACCCCTCAGGGTCCAGCTTACTCTTCATGAGGCTCACGCTGGCGAGACACAGGAGTGGAGAGTGGAGAAAGAAAAGAGAGAAATTGAGAGAGAAAGGGTCAGAATACGGTCTCGTAAATTTTAATGTGAGAGGTTGTGTATGAAAACCAAACCGTGGAGTCATTTACGACACCAAACTGAGGGTGTGTGTGTGCGCCAGTGTGTGTTTGTGTGTTCAGAAATAGTTGTGTAATACTAAATATACCTCTCAAGACAGACATTCCTGTGTGTTAGCTCTGTAATATTAGTATTATTCCTACAAGATAAAAGCAGACACAGATTTGCCTTTTAAGGCAGAAAAGAGAGGAAAGTCTTATTTTCAGACACTGGGACTGATAACCCTGTAGCCTTGTCTGTGTGTGTGTGTCTGTGTGTGTGTGTGTGTGTGTGTGTGTGTGTGTGTGTGTGTGTGTGTGTGTGTGTGTGTGTGTGTGTGTGTGTGTTAGTGAGAGGGAGTGTGATTTAGTAGTGTTAGTGTGAAGTTAAGCTATTAGCTTAGCTTGGTTTGGCTGCTTCTAACTTCCTCTGAGCTAACCAAGATAATGTAGAAATCCCCAAAAATGACAAACAATTGGGAGGATAAGACTAGAATTGCCTGGGCTCGACAAAGATGGGGTAGACTAGGGAGACCTGGGCAGGACTACAGTGGACTAGACTAGAATGGGCTGGACTAAGGTGGTCTGGACAATACTAGGGTGGCGTAGACTAGAGTGGTCTGGGCTGGGAATGTCTCAAATAGACTGGGCTTGTATAAGCTAGACTGGGATTTGCTGGTCTAGGCTAGCGGGCTGGGATCATTCAGACTGGTCTGGGCAGGAGTCGGGACCCTGGCCACGTGTGCCTGGCTGGGTTAAGATCAACCATCCCATCTGGACCTGTGGTCTGGAGAGCAGCTTCACATCCCCGCCAGGCCTGGTTCCTGGGCCACGCTAACGCTAGCTGTGCTAGTGGCGCAGCGGCGGCGAGATAAAACAGGCTTCTGTTTGAAGCTTTAGGGTGTTTCCTCCCTCTCTCCTTCCTGCTCTCTCTCCTTCCTGCTCTCTCTCTCCTTCCTGCTCTCTCCTTCCTGCTCTCTCTCCTTCCTGCTCTCTCTACCGCTCGCTCTTCCTGCTCCTCCAGGAGCTTTATGAGCCGGCAGTGAAACATGAGCTCTGTCCACTGACCTGGGCCTGCACACTGCCACTTACAGGTGCTGAGCACACACACGTACAAGTATACACACAACATGCAAGTTTACACACACACACACTAAAATGTACACAGAACGTACACAGACTGACAGACACGCACACACCAATGAAGTTCAAACACAAACACACTTACTAGTCGGGCTCAGAGACAAGGTCAAGGGCCTTCATGACATCTTCCAGCATAGAGTCAGGTACGAAGCCATGATCTGGAGACAGAGAGGACAGATGAGAGGAGAAAGAAGGAGGAGGAATACAGAGACAAGAGGAGACAGGAGGAAAGGAGAGGAGGGAGGGGGGAATACAGAAGGGAGAGAAAAGGAGGAACGTAGAGAGCGGAGAAAGAGATGAGACATAAGAAGGAGAAAAGGGAAGAATACAGAGGGAGTAGAAGAGGATAAAAAGGGAGGCAGAGAGGACAGAAGAAGAGAGGAACATGAAAGGAGGTCCCAATGACACGGAGGTGAAGCCTTCCACCGACACACACGCAGGAGGCACACCGTTTAACCTACGCTGCTCTGGACACACACATACAGACCTTGTCCTCTCTTCTCTCTCTGACCTACATTCCACAGCCATGATGAGCACTCTACCTGCGCGCACCATGTTTAAGCACTACCACATGTGTGTGTGTGCACACTCATGTCTTACCTGTCATGTTTAAATGCTAACACATGAGTGTGTCGATGCCTTCAGTACAGTTACGTGCAGCTCCCACAACAACATGCTCTGAGTCACAGTGTCACCAGTTCAGGTTACACACACACAAGGACAGCAGGAGAATGGGGAACATGTTCAAGGAGTGTGTGTGTTTATGCATGTGTGTTTGTTTGCTCTGGCGCCTCTCTTCTATCACAGTGAGCTATGCTGACTCTACATGCGACAAAGACAGATTTATAGGCCTTTTACTCGGCACTCACTTGTGTGTGTGTGTGTGTGTGTGTGTGTGTGTGTGTGTGTGTGAAAAGCATCCATATGGCTCGCAGAATGTCCTGCACCAGCAGAAGTGTATCAAAGCCAGAGAGAGGAAGAGAGACAGATGGGGAGAGAAAGAGATATGGGTGAGAGAGAGACAGAGGAAGATATGGAGAAAGAGACAAAGGGAGAGTGAGGGTGGAGAGAGAGTCTACCCTTGTTCTCTGGTCTGAATAGCTGGACACACTCTCGTTGTCACACACACACACACACACACTATGAAACATATTGTTCTTATGAAGAGGAATGTTGTTTACTGCATCAGAAACACTTCCAAGTCCTCTTTGAAGACACAAATACACACACAGTTATGACTACAGTGATCGTATCAGTGATTGCTGACTGCACACATGCATTCAAGCACACACGCGCATACACACAAATACTTACAGCAGAATAGCGATCAACCATATCATGACTCATGTGTGACCCCAATCTCTCCATCTCTTCCCCACCCCACCCATCTCTCCATCTCTAACCCCCCCCCCATCTCTCAACCCTCTCTCTACTTCCATTCTTTTTCTGTCTCTCTCTCTCTCTCTATAGCAGAGGAAAGTGATTAGAGAACAGATGCTCTTAAAAGCTTCCGACCCCCCCCTTCCAATGTCTTACTCTCTCTCTACCCATTTTGTTCTCTCTCTCTCACTCACTCCTCCCTTTCCTCTCTCCTCTTCCCTCTTTCAACAACCCTGTCTACCTCTCTAGTGTTAACAGAGGCCTAAGAGAGGCCAATCTCTTCTTACCATAACTCACTCTTTTTGAAATGCTTCTCTTCTGTCTATCATTCCATTTTTGCACTTCTCTTAGCCTTTCCCCCAGTCACCCCATCCAAAAGAGGAGGAGGAGGAGGAAGAGGAGGTTGACTCAGCTGTGTGTGTGTATACGGGAGGAGGGGGCTTTAACAACAACAACCGCAGGGCAGAGATGAGAAGTGAGAGGACCCCCAGTCCTCCAAGCACAGAGCTGGAGAGGAGGATGGGGGGTTTAGAGGGAGAGGAGAAGAAGAAGAGGACAGGGGAGGAGAGATAGGAAAGGAGGATGTGGGAAGGAATGAGAGGAGAGATTAGGGGAGTGGAGATGAGAATAAAAGGAGAGGGTAAGAGAGGAGGATGGGGGGTGAGAATGAGAGGAGAGAGTAGTAGAGGAGGATGGGTGGTGAGAGTAAGACGAGGAGGATAGGATGGGGGGTATTGGAAGCACCTGCTCTTCCAGGACGGAAAGAAGGGAAGAGACGACTGTACCAGGATATTGTTCTGAGAGAGTACGTGTGTCTGGGTGTGTGTGTCATCATAGGTTAGGATTGAATTGCATAGATCAAATATTTGGGTTGGGGGATGAGGCCCATCTAAACATGACTAATGTCATTATGGTCTTCAACAGTATGGTTACCTTCAGGGTCAAAGGTCTGGAACACTCTCCTGGCTTGCTCTGAGGCCGACTCTGGGGCCACCAAGGACATCTCCTGGAGAGGGGGGGAGAGAGAGAGAGAGAGAGAGAGAGAGAGAGAGGATACATGTATATAGATAACAAATATAAAGGATTCAGAAGTTTAATAAGAGAGAAAATACTAATAAGTTTGACTTGTAACTGTTTGGCAGCAAATGATGTTTCAACCTGCTATAACCTTAGGAACAGAAGGTAACATCATATTACTTGACATCTCTGTATAATGCAGGATCTCTGTCTGTGCATTTTATTGGAATGGGATTTTAGGGCAGCGAGTTTCAATTATGACAACTTGCTCAACCATTGTCCATGTAATGTCTTCTCTTATGAACTAAATGTCTAGATGTTTGTGGTGGTAAGACAATTTAACAGAGAACCAATATAATACATTTAGATCAACATAAAATAAGCAATTGATTTACGTAGGAAACAGCAGACAATTGAAGGCTACATAATAATTAGCATGAATGTACCACAGCATTGGCAATTTGTTTAAAATAATGAATATAAGCTTTTATGATGTGCCTACGTGACTAAGTGATGTGGAGGTTGAACAAGCACAGTAGCCTATTTCAGAGAATTTCAATTGTGATCTGAGAAATATAGGTACCAAAGCCACTAAGAAGAACTGTCATCACCAGCTGCATCATGGGCACTACACATCGATCTATAATTCCAGAAATATGTGTGTGTCCCCGACATCATCGCTGACACTGTGCGCTATCTATAATTCCAGGAATCTGTGTGTGTGTGTGCCACCAACTTTATCACGGGCACTGTGCACTAGTTTAAAAATAAATAAAAATAATGATTGATGATGATTAAGCAATGTGTGTTGATAATATGCATGTGTGGTCCCTTCACGGTGGACTTCTTTTGCAAAATTGCTTAACCTGAACACTTGGCAGTACAGCTATTTAATTGAATTTGAGATGAGGGGGGGAGAGGGGGAGAGAGAGAGAGAGAGAGAGAGAGAGAGAGAGAGAGAGAGAGAGAGAGCGAGAGAGAGAGAGACGAGAGAGAGATGGAGTAATGGGGGAATGAGAGAGAGCGGGGGGGCAAGAAAGAAAGACAAAGGGACACAAGGCTGGATAAAGGAGAAAGAGAACTTTCATTAGAAGACAAAAAGAGCTTCTGCACTGAAACTCTAGAACTCTCCTCCTTTTAACTACAAAGACTGAGCAACACTGATTTGGAACATCCGAATCAGAATTCGGTTTATTCGCCATGTTTGTTACACAAACACAGAATTTACTGTGACAGGGAGGTGCAAACAACAAACATATACAGATCTTAAATTAAGGAAAAGTACCAAAGTTAAACTATTTCTAAGAACTAAACAATCTAAGAATACACATGAAACACACACATCCAGCATGTCTGCTGAAACACACTGTGTGTGTGTGTGTGTGTGTGTGTGTGTTAGTGTAATGATTGGGCTCCGCAGCCTTATTAACTGATCAGAGGATAAGACTACACGGAATGTTTTCACTCCAAACACACCGTCAACCAATCGGACGACTCTCTCTCTCTCTCATCACACACACACACACACACACACACACACATTCATGTTATAGAACGTTTGTTTGCTGCCTCAGTTTGGTGCAATCTGGCTCATAGAAAGCAGATATTGTGATAGTGTTCGTCTGTGTCTCCTCTGATTCTGCCTGATTAACCAAACCCCTGAACCCTAACCCCCCAAAATCCTCAGTGGAAGAGGACACTTCTGATAGGCTGGGAACATCTCCTTCTCTCCCTCTCTCACACACTCCCTCAAACAAACATGCACACACATACCGCCACACATGCTTGCAGACACAAACACACACTTTCCCTCAAGCACACACACACAATGACCACTAAGTGCAGAGGGCCCTTCTTCGCTGGACGGAGGTGCGGGGTGTGTTTACGATGGTGGCGTCTAACACAAACACACACTCTTATACAAACACACACACCGGGCTCTAGAGCAAATAAAGCCCTGCTCGTCTCCTTCAGCCAGCGTTTATTAAAGAGAGAGCCTGAGATGAGCGGGAGGGGGGGGTGGTGAGGTTTCCCCAGACATATGACTGTCCTCAGGGGCCATGAGCTTGAAGAGCTGAAGACAACCAGCTGCAAGGTCTTTAGGCTGGCGGGAAGCACACACACATCACATAAACACTAGTTTGCAGACAAGCAAGGACGAAGAATGGTCGTATCTGTTGAAATCTTAATTTATCATCCACAGATATAGCACTGTATATACAGGCACATTTTGCAAGGGTGTGTGTGCGAGGACAGTCTGTCTGGGACATGAAAGAGGAGAGGTCTGGTTAGTGTGTGACAGAGACATGCTCCTCTAGAGGAGAGGGACGCGTGGTCATCCAGTCCAGACTCCCCCCAGCAAGACCATCTCTAACCTAGAGACGTGGTTCATCTGTCATCTCTGGAACGCCAGCCAGACCGCTGCGACCGGAGCTCTCAACTATCACCACCTCCAGCTCTGCTTCCACACACCTCCTCCCTCACTCTCACACACACCTCCCTCTCCACACCCTCCTCCCTCACTCTCACACACACCTCCAGCTCTGCTTCCACACACACCTCCTCCCTCCACTCCACTCTCACACACACACCTCCAGCTCTGCTTCCACACACACCTCCTCCACTCACTCTCCACCACACACCATTCTCCCTCACTCTCACACACACACCTCCACGCTCCACACACCCTGCTCCCTCACTCTACACACACCTTCTCCCTCACACCCACCTCTCCCTCACTCACACACACCTTCTCCCTCACTCTCACACACACCTTCTCCCTCACTCTCACACACACCTCAGCCGCTCCACACCCTCCTTTGTCTCCCCTCTCCTTGTCCTTACTCGTGTTCTTGTCTAATGGAGACTAGGGAGCGCTCCAGCAGTCCGACACAGGATATAAGATGATGAGGGTTTATTAGAGCCTTGGGCAACAGGAACTCTGGGTTAAACACCACCGTCACAAGGGGCAACAGGAGGACAGCACACCACCGTCACGAGGGGCAACAGGAGGACAGCACGTTAACAATAGGGGCCCATCATATTCTTCAGAAGCAAGTCTGAAAACAGGTAGCCCAAACCTGTCATTTCTAGCACTACCTAGCATGACCTAACCTCCACAAACACCATCATCCCACAGCTAATAAGACGACAAACATGATGACTCACACACACACACACACGACCGAACAGACATACTAGGCATGACGTGTGCGTGTGTATGTGTGTGAAAGACAGACCATATGAAATGACAGGCCTAGCCAGCTCTCTTTGATCATTGTTTTATAAGAGGCCTGAGGAAGATGCTGCTGTACCAGCCAACTCATACCCTCTGTGGGGTGGCGGGGTCTGTGTCAGACTACAGTGTTTATTAGCTCTTCTCCCCTGCCAGGCTGGGGTTGCTTGTACTGGAGCACAGGCCTGCATTCTCTAAATAGACACACACACATGGAAAGGATACCAAGTCTTTCTGTGCTTGTGTATTATCAAATCAAGTGCAACACATTCCTATCCAACTAAAAAAGCTGTTCTGAAAACATGTTATGCTTTTTTCCTGAGAACAGACAGCTTCCCTGAACAGAGGACTAGACACACACACACACACACACACACCATAAGAGACCAACATCAGACAGTAAAACAACAACAACAACATTGTTTCTGAGAAAGAGAGCTACACACACACACACACATACACCACCTGGGAGTTCTAAGAAGCTTGGGATTAGTCATACAAACTGCCCAGATGACACTGCAGCTGTGTGTATGTACAGTACACCTGGATTTTGGCAGACTCAAACACAGCTCAGAAGCGTCCATGTGACCTTGAGTGAGATACCAGAGATGTTCCTCTCCTGCTGTTCTAAGACTAGAACATAGCTGGACACACTAGTGTTGCCTTTGGGAACGTCTGTGTGTGTGTGTGTGTGTGTGGGTGTGTGTGTAAATAACGTCCACAAAGCCCCAACCTATCTTAGATTCTTAGTCTTGAAACAAATCCAAGCAGTTTCCATATCAAACCTCTGAGCTTCTGTGTAAGATGGGGGGGGGGTTCTCTTTTCTCTTTTACCGAAGCAGATGCCCCAGTTTTCTAAGATATTGGTTACTGGCGTCTCTCAACACATGTTTGTTCTCTCTCTCCTTATATCATCCCTCTCTCCTTTTGTCTTTCTCTTTTCTTCTTCCTCCCTTCACGTCTTGCTCTCTCCTTACCCCTTTTCTCTTTTCTGAGTAGAATCTTCAGGTGCAGTGTTCTCTTACCATCCTCTCTTTCTCTCTCTCTCTACTTCCCACTTTCCCCCGGAGCACTGACACAGGTAGGCACTTCAGTCTGGACAGGTGTAGGGTTTCCCTCTGTCTCTCTCTCACCCTCTCTATCCATTAGGCCACCTCAGGTTCTTTGTCCAGGATGAGTGGGGCTGAGTGGATGATTGTGTGTGCGTGCGTGCAAGTCCGTTTGTGTGTCTCTAGTTAGTGTAGTGTTCACCTTGTTAACCTGTCAGAAACAGAAGACTGTTGACTCTGAGCAGTCTCCCATGGAGAGTGTGTGTGTGTGTGTGTGTGTGTGTGTGTGTGTGTGTGTGTGTGTGTGTGTGTGTGTGTGTGTGTGTGTGAAAGCCAGCTACATCTAAGACTCTAGGTCTAGAGAAACAATAAAGGCTCTCATGTTTCTGTGAGTGTGTATGTGTGTAGGAAAGCAGTGATGGACAGACACACAGTGATTAATGAGCATGTCATGGATTAGAAGGGATGAGTCTGAACAGAGAAGCCAGACACCAAAACCACTCTATAGAGCACTGTGAAAGGACAGACACACACACAGAATAAGTATTTCATCCAGGTTGAAAAGTGTTGTGATGTGTCAGTGATTATTAATTAATTGCTACTGTATACCTCTTTTCACTGCTCTGTGTGTGTGTATGCATGTATGTGAGTGTGTGTGTGTGTCTATGGATGGGGACAAACTGTCTCACTAACGGTCAGACACACCCATGAACAAAAGCCACTCTCCAAAGCATGTCAGACATGAATCTGCTCTGACATACAGTTTTAGCAACACGAGTATCTCTGTGTGTGTGTGTGTGTGTGTGTGTGTCAGACAGACTCCAGAGGGATATTGGGGCTAGAGGTCTTGCTCTTCCTCCCAGTAAATCACTGACCCAGAACTGCTACTGTATACACACACACACACACACCTCCCCAGAGAATGAGCAAGACAGAGGCCTGTGAATCTCATCACTTAAAGAAAGGACAGAGAGAAGAGGGGGATGAGTGGAGGAGAGATGGGACATTTGACCCCAGAGTGGCCTTGTTCCTTCTCATCTCTTTTTAAAAAGCTTCCTCCCTCCCTCCCTCCCTCACCCCTCCCTCCCTCCCTCCCTCCCTCCCTCCCTCCCTCCCTCCCTCCCTCCCTCCCTCCCTCCCTCCCTCCTTCCCTCCTTCCCTCGAGGAACCTACCGATCTGAGATTACCTGACCGATGAACAAATGAGGAGTTAGATCTTTCCTTCCTCGCTTTCATCTCTCTCTGGGTTTTGTCATACGGGGCGGACGGCTGCTTTTGAAAAGCCGTTTTAACATGGTATCTACTACAAGATAGTATGCCATCTAACACCTCGCTTCCTCTCCTTACTCAGGGCTTGAAATCAACTTAACCCTTGTGCTGCCTTCGGGTCACAATGACCCGAAGGTTCACAACGACCCATCATTCTGCTGCGACAATTTTACCAAATACAAAAACGAATAAAAAACATTTGCGCTGTGTGGGCTGTGAGACAGCCCCACGGTTAAATGAAAATGCTTCACTTTATTTTTGTATGAGGTAAAGTTGTCACAACACGTGGGGGGGGTCACAATGACCCGAAGATAACACAAGGTTAAAAAAAAAGTTAGGAGCACCAGCAAATATTTCGGAGCAAACACCGAAGATTCGAAGACCTAAAATCTAGATCTAAAATCTGCATTAAAGTTAAGAACATGAAAATTATGTTGAACTGAACATTGGATAAAACGGTAGATCGGTCACTGTATCAGCTCACAACAGGCACATACTGTGCAGTAGGATAATTAGCGAGCGTTTTGTAAATACATTTAAACAGGTCGCACCAGAACTATTATTTGCAATTTCGGGAACATACACGACCAAAATGGTCACAATTTCAAGCTTTGTTACTTCCTCCTATCTCTCTCCTTTTCCCTTTAAGGGTGTTTCTAAGGGACAGGAGGGAGCAGGGTTGTGTAAGCACAAACACACACTTTAGCCTATTTTGAAGTAATGGTGAAGACAGGAAGGGGTGGGGAGAGGGCTGTCTGAAGCCTGAGTGTAGGTAGATTAGATAAGACACTAATGCTATTAGAATGGGAAGCTCTAAAAGCCCATGTCACACACTGATGGTCACACAGACACACACCAATGATCTCTCTCACACACACACACACACACACACACCAATGGTCACTCACACACACATAATAAAAGGGACTTTGGGGAGAGTCCCAGTCAGGCTGTGGTGGTGCAAGAGAAGGAGACCAGGAGGAGGGGATCAGGTTTACTGCTATTGTCCAGGGTGGATCTATACAGAGTCCCATCACTGCTGCTTCTAAACAGGGATGTTCTGCTCTCTGAGCCCAGACATGGATGCTGAGAGACCCTGACACCTCCAGAGGGGTAACACCCCCCCCCCTCCCACCTCCAGAGGGGTAACACCCCCCCCCCTCCCACCTCCAGAGGGGTAACACCCCCCCCCCTCCCACCTCCAGAGGGGTAACACACCCCCCCCCCTTACTCCACTACAAGAGGCCAAAGGGGCTATGGGGTGTGTGTCTGTTCCTGACATGTCACATGGCTCTTTTCCATAATCAGGGTAGCGTCAGCTGCATTAACCCTGTGTGTGGGTTTGTGAGTTCCTGAACTCCAGCAGAACAAACGGATCCAGATGGGAACTCGGGGATCACATTCCCTACAGGAAACCATCCACCTGAGGGCACACAGACATGCACACAGACATGCACACATTCCTGGGAGTAAGGAACCTGATCCTGATTAGCGTTAATGGGTGTGAGAGAGAGAGGGAGAGAGAGACAGAGCGAGATAAAAAGAGTGTGTCACTAGGTCTCTGAGGGCTAGGGTAATTGGCGAGGTCATCAGTGGAAACAATGACGACACACATCACTGGGGTCTGCGTTGTGCACCTTGCGTACGTGCGTGCGGTCAGACAGACCGTCACACGGCCTCTCGTCAGGGTGTCAATGAGGGCGTGGTGCGATGACGGTGCAGGCTAACTGGAGCTCTCGGCTTCTCTGATGACTCATTCTGTGCCGAGGAGAATTGATTATCTCCACCTGAATCTGATGTCTGGCTTTGATACACAAGCTAAAACAACGTATAGGGTTACACACACAGACACACACACTTGGGAATTCCTATCTCTAAGGGTCAAGGGGTCTCTTTGGTTGAATCAACACCTCCGAAGTAGTGACGTGTGTGTGTGTGTGTGTGTGTGTACACCTTACATGTTGGGGTGTGTGTGTGTTACATTTGGTCCACCATATATCTCTAGCTGGGCTCTACTGGTTAACTAGCCTGCTATTTCAGGATCCCAATCTCATGTTCCAAGCAAGGAATATTTTCAGCCTTACATCAAGTGCTCTTAACACAATCAACCCCTCCTTTCTGCTCCAGACAGTGTGTATATGTGTGTGTGTGTGTGTTCCAATCTCAGGGGAAAACACAGGATCTGTGAAGAACGGAGCAAGGCCAGGCAAATAAATTCTAAAGATAAAAGATGAGGAAAAAGAAGAGGCACCAGGGAAAAGAGAGAGAAAATGAGAGAGGGAGCGAGAGAACAAGCAAGGGAGAGAGGGAGCGAGAACAGAAGAGAGAGAGGGGTTGTTGCATGGACAGATTGTAGTATTGGATTTCAAACTTCAGTTGGCCCAGAGATTGACTGTGCTGATTTGGGGCGCATTGTCCACCAGAACACGGTGTGTTGTGTGCTGGCTTGCTCCAGCTCCACATGGAACTGCCAAGACACCAGTACTGGCCATATATGACCATTCCTCTGCTCTCTCCTCTAACCCCTCCTCTCTCTCTCTCTCTCTCTCTCTCTCTCTCTCTCTCTCTGTTACCTGACCTGGGATGTATTAAATCTGTTAAAGCACACATTCCTGCTCCTGCTTTTTCTAACCCTACTGCTGGAGAGACTGGCTTATATTACTCACACACACAGGGATGATGGTGTGCGCGGATGGGTATTTGTGTGTGTGTGCATGACGGTCTGAATGTGTGTGTCTATGTGTGTATACAAGTCTGTATGTGTGTGTGTGTGTGTGTGTGTGTGTGTGTGTGTGTGTGTGTGTGTGTGTGTGTGTGTGTGTGTGTGTGTGTGAGCGTGCATGTTCGGGCGTATCTAACTTACCTTGGCGAAGAACACAGAGAGATGAGTCTCACTGCCAAGTATCCAAATAGGGAACTTTGGAGACTTCAGGAACGCGCCAACCTGGAATACACACACACACACACACACACACACACACACACACACACGAGTCAGAGTTCACAACCACAAGAATTACTGTTTCCAACAGAGGCCTGTTAAAATCTTACTATGAGTACTATCCAACTGTGTGCTAGACTCTTAGCTAACTGGCCCCAGCAGAGTGGGTCAGGGGAGGCTGCCGCTAACCACAGCCCAACAACACTGTCAGTCTTCAGGTCAGGCCTCCATCTCCATCACGTCAAGTACCGGAGTCTAGAACACAGCACAGTTCCACGGTTGACAGTTGCTAACCGTTGTCTTAGCCACGTTTTTCAACTTTCTGTACAGAATCTTATCTGTCCTGCACACACAGATAGACAGAGACAAAGAGAGAGCGAGACCGAGAGAATGGCATGAAGTTGTCTGGGAGGTTGGGGTGTTTGGGGTTAGTCAGTTAAGACTAAGTTTCCCTCCAAACACATATTTTCACATGGGAGCTCCCATAGTGGTTTGTGCTATTCATATCGTAAAATCCACTGGGCCTTTCAAGCTGCAGAAAATTTGAGTATGTCATTGTGTGTATGAGATTGTGTGTGTGTGTGTATTCGTGGAGGTGATTCTCTCACAGCCAATTGGTCTGTCTTACATGCGGTCACTCACTTGTTTACACATGACCTGTAAATAAGAATACACTAAAAACCACTAATTGACGAGAAACAGACCAGCCTCTTGGGGGTTTGTGAGTGAGAGGGTGAAGGATTGTGCGTGTGTGAGAGAGGGTGAAAGAGTGTGTGTGTGAGAAGGTGAAGGAGTGGGTGTGCTCCTACCTTACAGTAGCGTAGTGACTCCATAAGCGTGAGGAAGCCTACTGACGCCTGGTTGTGGATACCATGCAACTCTGAGAAAAAACAGTCAGCCAAACAGTTACGGTCGTCCAAACAACGTTGAAGACTACATGGAAACAGAACGGCACTTGAGGCTGGGCATCAAAGTGGACCAACACTGCCCTCTGGGGGTGATTTGAAGAACACAAAGTTTTTTGTGCTCTTGCCTGAGTGAGTGAGTGTGCGTGTGCGTGCGTGCGTGCGGTTGTGTGTGTGCAACAGCAGAGGATGTGTCTGTAGGGCAGGTGATAAGAGCTTTGTTTGATCCCGTTCTTATGATGTGCCACCAGATAGCAGCCATAACTAGTGGGATAGCGTTAGGCTTGGTGTGTGAGAGATGATAAAGGACTTACTCATCCCAGAACACTCTCTGTCTCCATCCCAGACATTAGACACAGCATGGCCCGTTATCAGGAGGTTCACTAGACTTTGACTGCAGGTGGGGAAACAGAGAGAGAGAAAAAGAGCTATAGAATAAGACTTTTATCACAGTGGATGGACCAAACTTCTTAACTCTCAAATCTTTCTCTCAATTGTAGGTGAGATGATAATAACAATAACACTATAGCGGATATATTGTTATTGATCACTGTTCCCGGTAGTTGAGATGTGGTTATTTTGTGCTGTGCCTTGTAAATACAGACAATTGCTTGACTCTGACCCCTAACTATGCTCTTCTGAGAACATTTATTTTGCTGTACTTTCTTTATTAATCATGTCTATGTCGCTTCGAACCAAAGCATCTGCTAAATTGATCAAGCGTCAAATTGTAAATTGGGCTTATAACACAAACACTGCTCTGACCAGCTTCACCTCACTGGGAGCTGAGACTGGATTGCTGTGGGAAAGAGGACCTGTTAACTCATATAAAACACTGTTTCATTTACTCCGTTTTAATGGTCACCCTCCATGTTCTCCAATACAATACACGCAGTAACTACATCCCGTCCCCTTCAAAGTAAAGGTATCAGAACCGGAAATACACAGTTATCAGTACCTGCCGTGGCCGTACACTGGGTCTATCAGAGGCTCTGCCGTGTCCTGAATCTCATTCTTTATGTTCTCTATGCCCTGGAGAGACAGACAGAGGGAGTGGAAGGGGAAGAGAAAGAGAAAGGAGGAAAATTGGGAAAGGAGACATAAATAAAAATGGAGAGAGAAGTATATACAGTCATGTCTTCATTTTCATTATTTTTCTTTGTGTGAAGAGTTATCTCCAAAGCATCCTTTGAACCCACATCTGAAGCAGGCCATGTCTTACCTTGGTGAGGATGACTGAGTAGAGAAACAACAGGACTCCACAGCGCCCCCTCCAGGTGTGTGAGAGGGACAGTACCTCCTCTCTCAGCTCTGACACAGAGCTGACAGTCCGCTTACTGCAAGAGACGCAGAGGAGAGATCAGCCACACAGTCAGTGTATTTAGTTTGAAAAGATAGCTACTGGTGTTGAAATACATACATGTCAAACTAAGAGGCCTAGAAAACTGCCGTCTTTTAAATAGATAGTAATCTGGTTGTGTTGATGTCATCCTTGGCAGCTTTAGTAAACAATGAGTCAGCAGTGGACCGTGTTTTCTGCAGCCACAGTCTATATGCTTGATATAACTCCAATATGCCTGTGGCACCGGAAGCTCAGCTGTGGTTCATTAGGTGTGTGTGTTTCAGGTTTCAGTTTATAGCTGGTAGTGAGAAATGTGTGTCCTTCCTCAAGTCAATGTCCTGAGTCAGGGGTTTGTGAGGGCCGGAGAAGGAGAGTGTCTCCCTTTCTCTTTCTTACACACATACCAATCCCATTTCTACATACACTACAGCTCCAGAC
Organism: Mallotus villosus; assembly: GCA_903064625.1. Classification (NCBI taxonomy): domain Eukaryota; kingdom Metazoa; phylum Chordata; class Actinopteri; order Osmeriformes; family Salangidae; genus Mallotus; species Mallotus villosus. Next base: position 16,898 of record CAEFZP010001366.1, on the reverse strand, counting down.
TTCAAGCAGAAATCGAGGCACTGAGGTGAAAAAGATGGACGAACTACCCTCAAGCCTTAATCAGTGTGGGAGTGGGAGGAGAAGTTAAGATAAACCAGACACTTACTGGAGGATGCTGTGAAATCGCTCAAAGCCAAGATCCTCTGCAGCCAAAGCAGCTAAGCACAGGAGGACACACACGCACACACACACGTCAGTAACTCAACACAGATTATGTATGCATGCCACTCCAGAGTAAGAGCTAGGGCACCACTTCACACGGCCATAGAAGTTAGGGTCAGCTACTCCATCCCAACACGACAACACAGTTAATATCCACATCAAATTTTGTGAGTATGTCTGAGCTTGATTGACTGGTAAAACGTGAGGTGTGAGTGTAGATCATTGTGTGTAAGTCTGTTTCTATGTTCAAATCAGTGACTCACTGGGTAGTTGATCTTGCTGTGGCTGGCTGCTCTCAGGCTTTGACGTCTCCTGAGGGGGGGGTGTTTCTGTGTGAGTGCTGGTGTGGGGGCCCTGTCCCTTGGCCCAGGACACCAGACAGTAGCTGACGGAGGGGGTGGAGCAGGCTGACTCCAGGATCTCACTCAGGGTGGAGCACAGGGTTGCTCTCTGCTCTTCTTCTGTAGTCACAGACAAAAAAGACAAGCACAATACGTTAGACATGCTAAAGTCTAATACCTACAGAGTTATTGTAGCCTTACATGGCCAATAAGGTCCACTGACAAATGTAAACCTAACAACTTGGGCTTTGTGCCTCTTCAAAACCCCCTGTTGTGGTTACATAATGCGATGGATGAAAGCAGAGGCTCAGCGGAGAACACCAACCTGTGAGGCGTCTCCAGTTGGAACTATCACGATTGAACAGGATACTCTTCAAGAGGAAGGCCTGAAAGAAGCACAAACTTAGGATGTAGCCTACAACTCTGTCCCACCACTGGTCCATGACCACTGGTCCATGAGTCTGACACAATATGAGCCTTTCTGAGCACATCTGTCACACCCACTTGGAGAGTGCATTGTTTTCTCTCCATCAAGCTTTGTATGAGTGTGTGTTTGTGGCCTACCTGAACAGGGGCAAGGACAGCACATGGTCCTCCTTCAAACTGCTCCAGGGCTGAGGGCTCATTCTCACTGAAGACAAAACCTGGAACACATTGAAAAAAATCAAGGCAACGTGTCTAAATGGTGCATTATTCGGGGGGCACGATTCAGTATGGCAGCTTGCAAGCAGTTTCCTTACTGATGAACAGTCACGGGAGGGAGGCTGCTAACCTTGAGTCCATCTCCGAAATAGAGAACCAGACACTCCGCCACTGGAAGGTCTCCCCCAGACTAAATCCACCACTTCTTTGTTGAACCCCGACATGTCAACTTGAATGAATTGCTCTCAGGTCCAACAGTCAGTATTCCCAAAACGGGACTACAAGCAAGTTATACTGTTGTAGCAAACTAGCTGTGTTTATTCTTCGCTCTTCTCGGGATTGAAATTCCAGTTCTCTCGGCAGGCAGAGCCGGTGGCATTGGCCACAGTAGAACACCGGGGCGAGGCAGTCTTGCCTTATTAGCCAGCAACAGACAGATACGGGAGAGGTGCATCAACGTTGGTATTGGCACTGGACTGGATAGATGAGAAAAAACAGTGTTGGTGATTTAACAAGTAGCCGAATAACGTTCCCAGAGTCCAGATCGGGCCCACTGGGTCCACCGTTAGCTGACTCAGCTCTATATATAGCTAGTTAGTTGGTAGCATATTGGATATCCCTAGTTAGCCGATATTTGTCGAGCTATGTTGTAAACGCAGGCAGTAAAGACAATACAACTAAATTATATAGCTAACGTTACGTTGACGCTACTTGTTAGCCTGTGTAGCAAACATTAGCTAGCCTAGCAACGCGATATCTTTCTAGCTCTAACTAGCTAACGCGGAAACCTCCTACCGCTTCGACGGTCAAAGACAAAGCGCAATGAAGCAACAGATGTTATGATTCCCGTTAACTTCCACATCAAAAATGTTGCTGGTGCAAAATCATTAATATTGTATCCACAATTATTCTTGATAACAAATTCCTAGCATCAACGTCTGTCTGTCTGTCATTTTTGTATTTACTACACAGCTGTAAAAATGTGCGTCTTTGACGTTAGCATACGTAACTGCAGATTGGTCTAATTTTGGAACATTCACACGACGTCAAGGGGCACAGCTTCAAGACGTTTTCCCATTGGTTTAATTGCGACATAAGTTGTCATTTTCCCGCCCACTGTACGATTCCTTGTCATTGATACAGGTCGGTTTAAACTAAAAAGCGCATCTTATTAACAATGCAGATATAATATTCGACTACATTACTATACAAAGAAGACGTTCAAAATATAGTGTTCAGTGCTCAAAAATAGTGTTCAGCACACAGCCATTTAGTCAATAGAATAACTTGCTTTGCGTAACTAGACAACTTTTGTCTACTTTCGGATACCGTATTACCAGCTGTAGTATCGAATGAGCATGCGCCGACTAGACCTATTCCACGCGTGAAGTTGCATGCAATTTATACTGTGCTCCCGTACGCAACCCTAAACAACATCAACATGGGAGGACAGGCAAAGAGTAAGAAAAAGACTAAAGGCAAGAGGAAAGACACGCGTTCAAACGGAGGTGTGTAGCTAATGTATCTAACCTTAAAGTTCTGATCAAAGTCTTAAACGATGGAGTCAGCTAGCGCTATTAGCTTCCTATGTGTCTATTTTGGATGTAATCGACTTTAGCTAGCTAGCTAGTCAAACGAATACTGTGCACTCATCTTGTCCTAACTAAAGGTAAATGACATATGTATATATGTGCAAATCTGACTGTGTGTGTGTCTGTTGATGTGCCTGTGCATATGTCTGTGTGTGTGTTTGTGCACGCTCGTCTATGCTGCAGACTCCGAGGTTGCTTTTCTGTCTCCGCAAGAAAGAATGAAATTGAAGATGCAGGAGAAGTCCAAAAAGAAAACGGCAGAAAAATACTCTGTTGAACAACTATTAGAGAAGGTCTGTTTACGGTCCAACTCTTAGTGTCATTCTCTCTACTCCCAACTTCATCATTAATTCATTGTGTCATACTTACTATAGCAGAAGCTGTTCCCTTTGCTTGCTTTCAGCGGGACATGCTGGTAATCTCTCTATCTCCCTTTGCTCCAGACGGAGGAGTATATGGACAGTTTTGACTTTGAGATGGCGGGCCGTTTCTGCCAGCGGGCTCTGGAGTTGGAGCCCAACAACAAGCAGACCCTGGACATGCTGGGCCACATCCACTCTGAGCTGGGAGATGCACAGAGGGCCAAGGGAATATCCTTTACAGAGGAACACTGTGTGAGAGAGCTGGGAGACACTCAGCAAGTCAATGTTAAATGCATCTCAGAGAAACAGTGTGTGTGCCCGTGGACCTGTATATGTTTCCTTTCCTTGACTGTGTGTAAGTGTTCCTGCGTGCCGTGGAACTGAGCCCTGACGAGGGCCACAGTAAATACATGTATCTCGGACAGTTACACACTGGTCAGGAGGCAGTCAGCTACTACACCAGAGGCATACAGATTATCCTCGCTGCTTTGGAGAGACAAACGCTAAGCATGGTAATTTCACACACACTGCACTCATGCTCACTGTTCATGATCTCATGGCCAGTAAATAAGATACATATTAGTTAGGATCAACTGGAATGAATTAAACCCTGGTTCCTGCACTCTATGCTTTAAATTAAGGTGTTTTTGTGACAATAGAGGGTGCTGTTTGTCAATTCTTAAGTTATAGCCAAATGTATTATGTTACGTACGTTGTTAAAGGTAACACTGTTTGACTGTCAGTACTGTACCAGTGCAGTGTGTCAACGTTTAAGCCACCAGGCACAAACAAGGCAGCGGGGTCATACGGACGGATTAATGTACATTTATTATTATTACAGCTGCAAAAATAAAAGTATCGGCAAGCCGCAGCAAACCGTAACAATGAACAAACAATGACAAATAAAATAACAAGGGCTAAGAGACAAGGGACGTACCAGTACATAAAGACACGGAGAAGGGACTATGAGCGATTCCCGACGAGACAAACAAAGTGCACTACGCTAAGGACCGAAAACGGCCCTGCTGGAAAACCGCTAACTAACCTAGTATTTCTAAACTGACTACACTAAACTCTAGGTTACAAAAGGTGCAGGTGGGACCGCTCCTAAACTACAGTGCATAACAAAGGTTATCTACGTGTTGAGGAGTATACCCATGGGTCTCTACACTATCTCCCTTCTCCTCTTACACATCTGGACAAAACACAGCCGCGCAACGCGACTCGCCCCTCTCTCTCCTGATACGCCAAACAGATCACATTTTATATAGGACGACAGTGTCTAACTAGGCCCAATTAGACACAGCCGCATCAGGTCCGGATCTCGACGTCGGGGCGCGCACTCCAACGTCATCTCCAACACCGTCACAGGAACACCTACAGACAAGACACACAAACAAAACACACACCCCCTACAGGCAGGAGTAGGAGCCGTAACATATTATATGTACTGTAACAATCAGACAGAGGCTGGGGCCGCGGCCTCCCCAGAAAAGGACCCGGAGCTCCTCTGTGGGAAGGATGTGTGTGTGGCCTACTGCTCTGTAGCAGAGATATACCTCACTGACCTCTGGTAACTTACACACACACACACACACACACACACACACACACACACACACACACACAAGCACATACATTCCCTAACATTTAAAATTGAGACATCAACCTCCCTTGTTCTGTGTGTGTGTGTGTGTGTGTAGTATGGAAGACGGTGCAGGAGACAAGTGCAGAGAAGCTATAGAGAGTGCGTTGCAGCATCACCATGACAACCCAGAGGCTCTACAACTAATGGCCAGCTACCTATTTAGTACTGAGAAGAATCAGGTCAGTACACACACACACACACACACACACACACACACACACACACACACACACACACACACACATACACATACTGGATGAGTTAGTACCACATTAAATCAGGAATCAGATGCTAATTAATGTTACAAAATGGAATCATATGCCATTAATCAGATGATTTACTCAATCTCATAATCTACACCTACACACATTCATCTTCTTATGACAGATAATCTTGAATAATTATATGCCAGAGCGTTTGGAGCACACAGTCTTTTAATAGAGAACTGAGAAAGGGGAGAAGGCAGGACATGCAGGCAAGAATAATGGCACTGGAAGGACGCTCATTAAGGACTTGTTGCTACTCTGCAAACCCCTTAGAACAGAGTTGGGAGATATTTACATCCACCTGTTCATGTTATCTTTGGGTCATTCTGACCCATCAGTCATTGTGACCCACCGTCGTATTGCGACAACTTTACCGCATACAAAAACAAAGTGACCGTCGGGCTGTCTCAGACCCCCCACATTGCGAAGGTTAAAAGAAAATGCTTTTTATTTGTTTTTGTATCAGGTAAAGTTGTCGCAACACAACGATGGTTCATTGCGAACCTTCGGGTCATGTGACTCGAAGGCAGCACTAGGGTTAAAGCTTGTCTGAAGTGCATCAGAGACAAAGGAAAGCATAGAGGAATTTGTGTAAAGAGGTTTTGCAATGCAAACAGCACAGCTCATTAAGGAGTGTGGAGTGGAGGCCTTCTGCCTGCAATACCACCCCTGGGCTGTGGGTGACAGTGTGGCTCCAACCAGCTGTTTCTCTTGGCTGGACCTCATCAAGTGAGGGAGTGTTTTGTGTATGTGTGTTTGCTTGTTCGTCTGTGTGAGAAGGAGGGGAGAGATTACCTGATGAGGAGTGTCGAGGCGTGGCTTCCTGCCCTCAAACAAAGCGAGGCCCCTCCCCCTAGAGGAGACATGGTGGAGGAGCCAACACAGGTGAGATGGAGCCTTTCTAGTGGGGCAGCATAGCAAACCTATTGTGCATTTTGTGATACAAGCACCAAATTTGGCACAAATGAACATTAACATATTGCAAACATTTTCAGATATTGGGCCACTTGGAATGTCAGAATTGTACCTAAGACATTTACAGACCTAAGACTTTACCATCCATTTAACATGCTTTCATAAAATCATTATTTTCAAAGTATCGTGTTCAATCTAATAAAATTATATAACAGACTGTGAAATTTCCATCGGATTGTGCATGTTAACATTTGTAATTTGATTCTTATTAATAACATTATTATTATTATTTGTGCATCAGAATTATTGTGCATTGGATTGGTACCAGTATATTGTGAAATTGCTACCATTGGATCCCTTGCCCCCAAAAACACATTTAGACACCAGAATCAAGTCAATAGCAGCATTAGACCCACAGATAATCGCAAATGTAGATTTCAAATGGCAGCCAATATGGCAGACATAAAGAGAGAATTCCAAGTGGCCCAATATCTGAAAATGTTAATATACGTGTGTGCCAAATCTGGTGCTTGGATCACAAAATGCACAATTATTTAGAATGTTTGGGCTAAACCGCCCCACTATTCCCTAAATTAAAGTGTTTGCTTTTTTTTACCCATAATGCAACACACGCCTGCCGCCTTAACTACCTTGTCAAAAAAAAATATATATCGATATCCGCCTCTGTCCTGTTTAATCCCTTCCATTTCCAAACAGCAGTCTCCCTTCTCTGCAGAACGCTTTAGTCTATCGCAGAAACTACCGTCTGACGGCAAACCCCACCCTACCACCTTAACTAACACCTTTTCTGTTGAAACCCCTGTAATGGTATATGTGCGTAACTCTTTTGTACGATTACATAATTTCTAACCACGCTAATAACACTATTGTTTACAACAAAATAATATCTAACCAAGACCAGAGGTTTTAAATCATGAAAATAAATAAGCTAAAGAAACATAAATAAAAAGATAAACAAACCACTCAGGGTTGGAGAAGGAATCTCTGGTGACAGATGTGGATGAGAGGTCATGATGGAGCTTGCAGCGTGCTGTCATGTCTCTCCACTCTCCAAGCCTGACACATCCAAAGCAGGGTCCGGAGAGAGGAGGCCGGGAGCTATTTCAGTTTCAGGGCCACGGTCTGGGGCCTCTGGCTTGAACACTGCTGCTGTTTGGCCTCAGGAGCGCCACACCTGGGCTCTGCTGGACGCTACCTCACTGAACACTCTCCTACTGAGCAGGCTCATCCTATGTTTTTATTCATTGCAGAATGAGTTCCTGCATGACCGTGTTTTCTTAGTTTTGGTGTTTTGGTTTTGTTTCTCAGAGTGAAGTCCCTCCATACGAGTCTCGCATCACCACGGCCAAACTGCTCATAGAATCAGAAGAACATGAGGTAGGGATGCCTGGGTTTGTGTGTGGGTTTGTGCGTGTCTGTTTTTATGTGTTTGTGTATGTGCTTTTATACGTGTGTGTTCCTTCTCATGGCTGAATAGCACCTTTGAGATGGAAAGGGCAGGCTTGTCTTTATCACGGCTAGAGTTCAGGCTCGCGTCAATAATAGAGGAGTGGTATTTACTGAGTATAGGAGTGAAGGGTGATGGAAAGAATAGGGAGGCAGACGGGGAGGGAGATGGAGAAATGGATGAAAGTGGAGGGAGTATAGAGAAAATGGGAGAGGGGGGGAGAGGGAAAGAAGATTTGAGGTAGAAAGGAGAGGAAGAGATGGCGAGGGGACAGAGATGTAGAGGAGGAGATTGAGAGGGGAGAGGAGGGGCAGGAGAGTGTGTGGGTGTGTGTGTGTGTGCGGAGGTGAGGAGAGGAGAGATGAAAAGGGCACTGAGAGCTAGACGGAGGATGATGGGGAGATGTGTCCCTCTGTGTCTAACAGGACAGTAATGTCACCGGGAGCCCGGCTGAAAGTAGCGCAGCTCTCATCTTAACATCCATCCACTCGCTTTCTAAGTGGGGATGAGAGGCTTCTCCCCCAGCCCCCTCACCATCTGGGGCAGAAGAGGGAGCCAATCGGGGTGGGGGGCATTCACAGCAGGCCAGCAGGACACATAGGGAAATATAATTATACCATCCTGAAAGAGAGGGAGACTGAAAAGAGATTGGGATTGGTGAGTGGATGGTAAGGAAGTGGGAGGGAGCGTTACTGTTCAGTGACAGGAAAGTGTGAGATAGAGTGAAGGGGGGAGTGAAGGGGGGAGACTTGAATGTCTGCAAGAGTGGGAAAGGGGGAGTTGGGATGGAGAGAGTGTGCTCGTGTGTATGTAAAGAAGATGAGGCTGTCAGAAAGATCAGTTAAATGACAATCTCGTGGGTAGTTCCTGACGCATCGTTTGTCTTCATCCCACACATATCAGCAAGCTCAGCACACACACTCATCAAATACCCACACACACACATATACCCTGGGCATAGTTTTATGGTATGTATGTTTGAACAACTCAGGGTGTTTGGCTGTTTCCGAGACAAAGCTCTCAGAAATGAAATTCAAGGAAATAAACAAAGCGGAGACTCTCTCCCTCTTCCCCGGGCTCTTCTGGGGGTTTGGTTCTTACAACTCTCACTGGAATTTCTCTCGTCAAAGTTTCGCTAAAGTTGACTTTACTCGGCGCTGCGGATGTAAAAGAAGATTTTGGTCTGACAGATGAGTGGAGGCGTGGATGGTTCTAGTGTAACTCCTAGCCCTCGATCTGCCACAGAACCTCTGAAAGCTTCCTGGGAAGCCGTCACCCACTCCACTCTGGAGACAAGTTCAGCTGTAAGAGTGAAGGGCCGCAGACAGTCAGGGAGAAGAATAGACAGGAAGGCAGACAGACAGGCAGAATAATAGACAGACTTTGAGACAGACAGATGGGCAGACAGACAGATGGGCAGACAGACCAAGGTCCCATAACGATGGACCAGACCTTTGTGGTGGATGTGGTTGTCATAGCAGCTGATAGATATCACATCCCTGTGTTTAGGCTTTGTGTTTATTTGTTTTTATGGTTAGCCTAGATGAGGCACAGTCTCTCTCTCCGCTCAATTGAAGCAAGCAGTGCCTTGGGATATGCTTAGCGCTTCCGTCAGTGTGTGTGTGTGTGTGTGTGCGAGAGAGAGAGAGGAAGAGAGAGTCAGCCCAACCAACCCCACATGTAATGTATTTCCCCTACTGCAGCACCCCCTAATACAACTATTTTGTTATTTTCTATTTATTTATTTTTACAAACTGCACTATAGCGGCAAAACTGCAAGATGGGAAACAACACACACACACACTCTAACACACAGTAATTATAAATGAAGGCCATTGGTCACAGCTCCTGAAGTCAAAAGAAGAGCTCAGAGACTGGTTGTGTTGACTCCTGTCTGTCCGTCTGCCTGTCTGACATACTGCCTGGACACACACACACACACACACACACACACCTTCTCTCTCACCATCTCCCCCTCCTCCCATCCATGTCCAGGGGAATATTAATCTTGTTTAGATTCTGAGGCCGCTTTCAAAAATGAAATGTTTAATCAGTAGCCTCTGGTCTGGCTATTCTATATGAGAGAGGGGAGAGAGAAAGAGAGGATTGAGCGAAAGGGAGAAAAGAGAGAGAAAGAGAGGATTGAGCAAAAGGGAGAAAAGAGAGAGAGAAAGAGGGACAGAGAGAAAGAGGATACAGAGAGAAAGGGTGAGAGGAAGAGAGATCAATCAGAAGGGGAGATCACCCATGATTGCTCCCAGTTCTGTTCTATTCTATTTCTACTGTTTAAATCTTCCAAAGGTCTGAAGGAAAGGAGGTCTCAGGCTTCATATCTACATCTAGATGTCCAATACCCCGTGTGTGTGCTTGCATGTGTACGTTAACTCAAACAAGAGGATGCTGAATCAGGCCACAGTCATCAACCGGGATCACATGTTTGTTTGTGCAGATCAGACAGTCGTTAATTAATCATAACCGATAAACATTCAGCATATAATTGGCCCGGCAATTAATCAAACTGCGCTGACGCACACACATTTTCACACCTTCCCTCACTCCCTCTCCTCTCTCGTCTTCTCTGTCTTCTCTTTCCTTAACAAGCTGGTCTCAATTAACCTGTTTTCATCCTGGTATCCCCCGGCAACAGACCTATTTATTGCCACGGGAACCACTGTACCTGAATGAAAAGAACAGAAGAAGAACAGAAAAGAACGTCAGGAGAGAAAAGGGTGAAGAATCCAACTCTAATGAGAGTTAGATAACAGGCTTGCAGCTGACACGTCACTTTCTTTTTCTCTCTAGTTTTACTGTGTGTCTGGTTACGCCGGTAAATAAGTGTGTGTGTGTGTCAGGGTGTCTTGCTTCTGCCATTCTCTTTGGGTGATTACCGAACAGTGTTCAGCAAACTCAGGTTCACAAAAAAATCTATATTCCATCACCTGAGGCCATACACACACACTGACAAGCTTCCCTTTCTCTCCCTCTTTCTTTCTCTCACAATCTCAGCCCCCTCTCCTTCTTTTCCTCTCCCCCTTTCCTCTTCCTTCTTCCAGTGCTTTTCACTGCCCACACAAGGTCACAAACATCTGAGCTGAAGTCCAGTATGGAGTCCAGGCTTGTTACACCAGGGATAGAGAGAGAGAGAAGATGGGGAAGGAGGTGTAAAAGGTGAAGGAAAGATTAGAGAGTATAAATTGAGTAAGGTTAAGGAAACGTGGGGAAGACTTGTATAGGAGGATGAGAGAAGGAGAGGCTCCGGTCTGTGTACAGGAGGATGAGAGAAGGAGAGGCTCCGGTCTGTGTACAGGAGGATGAGAGAAGGAGAGGCTCTGGTCTGTGTACAGGAGGATGAGAGAAGGAGAGGCTCTGGTCTGTGTATAGGAGGATGAGAGAAGGAGAGGCTCTGGTCTGTGTATAGGAGGATGAGAGAAGGAGAGGCTCTGGTCTGTGTACAGGAGGATGAGAGAAGGAGAGGCTCCGGTCTGAGTACAGGAGGATGAGAGAAGGAGAGGCTCTGGTCTGTGTACAGGAGGATGAGAGAAGGAGAGGCTCCGGTCTGTGTATAGGAGGATGAGAGAAGGAGAGGCTCCGGTCTGTGTATAGGAGGATGAGAGAAGGAGAGGCTCTGGTCTGTGTATAGGAGGATGAGAGAAGGAGAGGCTCCGGTCTGTGTATAGGAGGATGAGAGAAGGAGAGGCTCTGGTCTGTGTATAGGAGGATGAGAGAAGGAGAGGCTCCGGTCTGTGTATAGGAGGATGAGAGAAGGAGAGGCTCCGGTCTGTGTATAGGAGGATGAGAGAAGGAGAGGCTCTGGTCTGTGTATAGGAGGATGAGAGAAGGAGAGGCTCCGGTCTGTGTATAGGAGGATGAGAGAAGGAGAGGCTCCGGTCTGTGTATAGGAGGATGAGAGAAGGAGAGGCTCTGGTCTGTGTATAGGAGGATGAGAGAAGGAGAGGCTCCGGTCTGAGTACAGGAGGATGAGAGAAGGAGAGGCTCCGGTCTGAGTACAGGAGGATGAGAGAAGGAGAGGCTCTGGTCTGAGTACAGGAGGATGAGAGAAGGAGAGGCTCCGGTCTGAGTACAGGAGGATGAGAGAAGGAGAGGCTCCGGTCTGTGTATAGGAGGATGAGAGAAGGAGAGGCTCTGGTCTGTGTATAGGAGGATGAGAGAAGGAGAGGCTCCGGTCTGTGTATAGGAGGATGAGAGAAGGAGAGGCTCCGGTCTGTGTATAGGAGGATGAGAGAAGGAGAGGCTCTGGTCTGTGTATAGGAGGATGAGAGAAGGAGAGGCTCTGGTCTGTGTATAGGAGGATGAGAGAAGGAGAGGCTCTGGTCTGTGTATAGGAGGATGAGAGAAGGCAGGGCTCCGGTCTGAGTGAGAATGTTAAACCAGTGTGAAAAGGTTCATTGATAACAGGGACTTGTATTGATTGACAGCACCACTTCGTAGCTGTCAATCAAGGTGATGGCTTGGTATTGATCGAGGCTGATCGGGTAGCCCGGAGAAGAGATGGGGTGTAGATCAGGGTTAATAGATAAAGATGGCTATCGATCAATGAGAGGAGAGTGGCTATCGACTGGGGGATAAAGCCCGAGGCCCATCGACCTCTGTGTCAGCTGTCTTGTTGGCCATTGACCACCTCGTCAACGGGACAGCAGCTTTGTATGCGCTTCTTGAACGAGCTGATCTCATTGGTCGATTGACAAAGTATGCTTGGGACTTTGGGTAGGTGTGTTTTGAAGTTCATAGGAAATCTAGTGTTTATTTTTTCGGGTGTCTGACCTCTCCTACCCTCTCTCTCCCACTCTGTTCTCTCTCCCTCCCACTCTGTTCTCTCTCCCTCACCCTTGTTCCCTTGTTCTTTCCCTGTTTTCTCCCTCTCAGGTGGCCGTGGACGTGCTGGAGGGTCTTCTGGAGGAGGATGACGAGGTGGTCCAGGCGAGTGCTGGGGATGGAGCTACTGGAGGTGGCGGGGGGGGCATGCTAGTTCGGACAGGTGATCCCAGGGCATTCCTCATAGAGCATCCTGCTGTAGCCTTCAGCTACCCAGGGCATTCCTCATAGAGCATCCTGCTGTAGCCTTCAGCTACCCGGGGTATTCCTCATACAGCATCCTGCTGTAGCCTTCAGCTACCCAGGGCATTCCTCATACAGCATCCTGCTGTAGCCTTCAGCTACCCAGGGCATTCCTCATAGAGCATCCTGCTGTAGCCTTCAGCTACCCAGGGCATTCCTCATAGAGCATCCTGCTGTAGCCTTCAGCTACCCAGGGCATTCCTCATAGAGCATCCTGCTGTAGCCTTCAGCTACCCAGGGCATTCCTCATAGAGCATCCTGCTGTAGCCTTCAGCTACCCAGGGTATTCCTCATACAGCATCCTGCTGTAGCCTTCAGCTACCCAGGGCATTCCTCATAGAGCATCCTGCTGTAGCCTTCAGCTACCCAGGGTATTCCTCATACAGCATCCTGCTGTAGCCTTCAGCTACCGAGGGCATTCCTCATAGAGCAGCCTGCTGTAGCCTTCAGCTACCCAGGGCATTCCTCATAGAGCATCCTGCTGTAGCCTTCAGCTACCGAGGGCATTCCTCATAGAGCAGCCTGCTGTAGCCTTCAGCTACCCGGGGCATTCCTCATAGAGCATCCTGCTGTAGCCTTCAGCTACCCAGGGCATTCCTCATACAGCATCCTGCTGTAGCCTTCAGCTACCCAGGGTATTCCTCATAGAGCATCCTGCTGTAGCCTTCAGCTACCCAGGGTATTCCTCATACAGCATCCTGCTGTAGCCTTCAGCTACCCAGGGTATTCCTCATACAGCATCCTGCTGTAGCCTTCAGCTACCCAGGGCATTCCTCATAGAGCATCCTGCTGTAGCCTTCAGCTACCCAGGGTATTCCTCATAGAGCATCCTGCTGTAGCCTTCAGCTACCCAGGGCATTCCTCATAGAGCATCCTGCTGTAGCCTTCAGCTACCCAGGGTATTCCTCATAGAGCATCCTGCTGTAGCCTTCAGCTACCCAGGGCATTCCTCATAGAGCATCCTGCTGTAGCCTTCAGCTACCCAGGGTATTCCTCATAGAGCATCCTGCTGTAGCCTTCAGCTACCCAGGGTATTCCTCATACAGCATCCTGCTGTAGCCTTCAGCTACCCAGGGCATTCCTCATAGAGCATCCTGCTGGAGCCATCAGCTGCTTAGACGTATTAATCATGACAGAGTGTCGTGCAGCTCTGGCCTCATGTAAAGCCCTGCACACACTTTATCAGGAAGAGCAATGAGTAAGACGCTGATGCAGAGTGCGTGTGTGTGTGTGTGTGTGTGTGGAGAGAGCTTTAATTCCATATTTGTATGTTTTAACAGTATATGGAGCATTTATGGGTTTGACATTAGGCCTTTTATACTTTGGCAGTATCTGAAGTCTGCTCTCCTGACACACACACACAGGAACACGCACACACACACACACACACACACACACACACACACACATAAGTGTACGTGCACATGCATCTGAGATGACAGATTGAGAGCAGTCAAAGGGGTGCTGAACTTTTAAATGACTACAGAAGACGGCACTGTGTGACACCTGCTTTGTGCGGGCTTGTGCGTTCACACACAACGGTTATTTTAAGTGTGTTAGAACTGTGCTGAGGCAGAAGAAATACGCTCTTACACACACTTACACACACCTCTCTCCTTACACACACACCTCTCTCCTTACACACACACCTCTCTCCTTACACACACACCTCTCTCCTTACACACACACCTCTCTCCTTACACACACACCTCTCTCCTTACACACACACCTCTCTCTGGAGGTCACACACTGTCAGCTCATGATTAACTTACACTGGAGCTTGAAAGTTTGAAGTCAAGTTTGTGTTCTGCACATACAACTTGGGAGTTATCGCAACTATAAAAGCTTTTTCAAATGTGTTCTTGTCAGAGCTTAACCAGATGGTTGGCCACAATGATTTTTCTTCAACTAAACGAGTCATTTGAATTGATTGATTGACAGTCTGTGTGTGTGTTTGCGCGTGTGCGCGCGCGTGTCCTGAGTGGCGTCTCTGATGTTTTTAATTAGGTGACTGGTTAATTTGCAGAAGCTCGTGGAGTGTGTGTGTTTGCAGCACATGCATAAATAAATGAAAAGAACCCATCTCGTAAACAGTTTCAAAGAGACTTATTCTAATGAAACTGCTTTGAGGACGCGCTCCCTGTACTGATGGAAGTGACAAAGAAACCTCCAGATATTTCTCCCTCTTTCTTTCTCTCTCTTTCTCCCTCTCTCCCGTCTTACACACACACATGCACACCTTTGGCAGAGACAGTCCATCTAGGTCACAATTAAACATGAAAGCTATGATTATTAAGCTAGATAATTCAGTTATTCAGTTAGTCAGACCAACTGTGTGTGTCTGTGTCCTATTAGTCTCAGGGGTATCTGTTAGAGGTGTAAATCTTATTTTTTTGCCTCTGATGAATAATAGATGAAGCAGATATTCATGTGTAGCTGCTCCAGGAACAGTAGGTGAATGGTCTTTGGCCTCAACTGCTGAGCTCAAACAAACTTAAGTGATTGGAAGAGAGGCTTTTAAGGAGAAAATATCAGGACCTGGAGGGACTGGCCAGGGCCTGGATGTGTCAGGAGGGGGGTGGGGGGCTGATTATGTGGAAAAACAAGTTATTGTATTCACCAGGCTTCTTGAGATAGAGGACTGTGTGTGTCTTTGCATGAATGCGATTACATGTTTAAATGTATGTGTGCATTGGTGTGTGTCCCTGACTCGTCCGCCTGTGTGTTTGTGCAAAAACCTATTTGTCATTCGTGAGACAAGATTTCATGCAGACATGCTTTCTGACACTTACAAATGTGTTTGTCCCGTCTACAGCTCTGTTAATGTAACAAGTTACAGTTTTTCTCTTTCCCTGTTTGCCTTCCTTCGTCCTTCACTCCCACTCTTTCCATTTCTCTCTCTCGCTTCATTTCTCTCCCTCCCTCTCAGGTGTGGTATCTGTCCGGCTGGGTGTGCTGTCTGCAGAAGGAACGAGCGGAGCAGCAGAGAGTGACGGAAGAGAGAGAGGCGGGGGAGGAGGAGAGGGAGGAAGCTGAGGCACTGACGGAGGCTGCCAGATCCTACCTGACCAAAGCCAAGAAGGTATGACCGCATCCACTCACATATGACCTCACATCCTGTAGAAGGCCTCCCCCCTTCCTCCTCCTCCACACACACTCTGGCCTCCTGCATATCTGATTGGACCACCATGCACCATGCGTTCAGGTTTGGCTACTCCAACACGCCCAGTAAACAGAAGGCTGGAGCTGGTGTGGAAGTAGGGGTGGGGGGGGGGAGTGGGTGTCTAGGGGTGAACATGAGGAGTCAACAGAACAAGGGTGAGGCCAAATAGTTGGAGCAGGAGTGTATTGGCTGAAGGATGAGGGGCATGGATAACTACTGGTTAGGAGAAGCCAGATCTGTTTCGAGGACGGGGAGGGGGTGGTTCTGTGTATGGATATTTCTCGACTTCTTTCTCTTTTTGCCCCCCCTCTCACACACACACACACCCCGTCCCCTCTCCCTGGCTGCTGTCCTAGTGGTGACCGGACAGGCTGTCTAACGAGTCAACACCACCATCTGTCTTCTGACACCACAACAAGCCTGGGGGGGGGTCAGAGGAGAGAGAGGGATGGGAGATGGGACAGAGAGAATATTAAGGTTACTAAAGATTGCCTTGAGAGGATGTAAGCCTGTCAAAGCGATGGCAGGACTGTGAGGGTTTGTGTGTGTAACCCACTTCTTGTTGATATCGTATTGTTTCGGAGTATGTGTGTAGTTAATTATTTACGAGGAGTCCGTTGGAAAGACTAAATGAGCTCCAACATGGAAATGAGGCGCAAACCTTCCGGTTGGTTTAGGCACCCGTCCACTTTTCTGCATACTTTATGACTTTGTTTGCTGTGTGTGTGTGTGTGTGTGTGTGTGTCTGTGCATATGTTCAGATTTAATTGTGTGTGTTTCGCTTGCATTTCCAATTTGTTAGAAATATCTTAATTCATCAGATCTACTGTGTTTTTCAGAAGACAAGCTGTGTGTATGTATGTGTGTGTGTGTGTGTGTGTGTGTGTGTGTGTGCAACAGTCCAGTGTGCAGACGCACACACAAACACACTCAAACGGATCCATCATCTATTTCCATAGAGGTGTGGCTCCAGCTACAGTCCCACATTCCCCCTTTTCCTCTAGCAGTGAGGAGATAATGAATGTTTAATGTGTGACGCACATACACACACACACACACACACACACACATAAAGCAGGGTGTGACAGTAGATTAGATTAGAGTGTGAACAGGATGTGTCCTTAGTCTCTCCCAGGGGGGGGACGGCCTCACGCGTCTCTCTTTTTCTCACACACACACTGTCTCTCTCTTTCACACTCTCACACATACACACACTCTCAAGCACACACACGAACCACATAGTGTGTTTCTTAACACCTCACC
>CAEFZP010001365.1:0-76209 GCA_903064625.1 Mallotus villosus | reverse complement strand
CAGGGGTTAAATTGGGATTTTCTATGTGGGGGGGCTCTGACCGAGGGGCAAATTTCACAAATCTTTCGTGGATTATGCAGTAAATAACAGGCATGAAAACGGGTCAGGGGTGAAAAAGGTGAGAAGGATTACCCCTCTAAGGGGGTCCGGGTGCATGCTTCCCCATTAGAAAAATTAAATATTCCATATTTTAAAGCATCAATCTGATGCATTTTGAGATACTTCTTTTGCCAACCTGGGGAGAGCTGGAGAAACGTAACTTCAGCCATGAGTCATGCGGCTAGTTAGAGACTTCCATGCTTAATGCGAGCGCGCATAGCGCGCGAGCGAATTTTTGGGGCTGATTTGAGCGAAAAATAGTTTTTGGAGCTTGATGTAAAACAAACAAACATCCGTTTGTCCAATTGGTAAAACATTGTCTAGTGAAGGTAATACGTTTACGTTTCTTAGCCTGGCTTTCCATCTTTATATTGTCTCTATAGCTAGCTTTCCATCTGTCAATGTCACTGTCGTGTGTAAAAAATCTACCTCTTCAAAGACGGTAGCGTAAATTTATAATTTTCGTTCGCGATATGCCTACTTCTCAAACTTGCTCCAGATGTCTAGGCCAGCCTATCCCTACCATTATTTAGAATTGTGTTTTAAAACAACATAGATTTGCAATGGAAAAGTTGTAAATAGGACAACATTGCTCGTGATGGACTAGGCAGACTGCCAAAATCGGCTGGAGAACTCCAGACCCTATGTGCCGGGGCTCCGCCCCGGACAGCCCCGGCCCAATTTAACCTCTGGTTGTGAGGGCACAACGAGACAGGTAGCTATTCACCATTTCCACCTCCTCCCCTGCAGTTGTGCCAGCACCCTCCTGGTTTTTTCCACTCCAGATAATCTAACATATCAGTGTGAAACTTATATTACAATCATATACATTATAAATTCTAAAAAAAATCATTTCAAATGGTATTATAAATCATATGTTGTACCTCACACTTGGTTGAATGGGCCTTGGCATGCATTACCGAAAGGAACGGCCTCATCTGCAGGAGAGGTTGGAGTTCCAAGATGGAGACTGCCATCTTCTCCAGGTAGGGCCAATACTTGCACGCTATGTCCGTGCAATAGAATTGCACATTGGTTGCTGCCTGAAGCTCCTTCTGCAGGAACAGGGGGTAGGCAAAGATTTCCCCCCTGTACATGTTGAGGGCCTTGAGTAGCACTCCGTGTCTGCAAACAGCCACCTCAAGGTCCTCTTCATCCAGTGTATTTGCTCTTCTGGCAGTCTCACGAGCAGCAGACCACTGACTGGCTCCACAGGTTCCTCTGCCAGGATTCTGGATGGCAAAATAATTAAAATAAAATAAGAATTTAGTAATGGAAAAATAATACATTTCAAATGTTTGGCCACACAAAGCAAGGATGCATCGTGATATACAGTATATTTGACTAACACTTTTCATGTTACTCCTGATCTCCTCAACAAATTGGTGCACATCGGTGTCTTTGGCAATGAAGGTGCCATCAAAATACGGTTCCTCTGACCTTAATGGAATAAGAACAAAATATTATGTTTAGCTCCAGACATGATTTGTTTAGTTCATTTTAAAAAGTTTTTAAAAAAACTAACCCCTTTGACTGTCGAAATCTGTACAGTTTCCTGTTGCCATCTGCACAAACAGCAAGCATGTTGGGTGTACATGCCGGGCAGGTGAAGTGCTCTACACTGGCCATTTTCTCACATTGATACTGGCAGAATGTGTACTCCATGAAACTTCTTTGAAACATGTCTCCATGTATTTTCCCAGCCTGTACATTTACAAGTTGATTAGTAAAAAGGAAAATAAAATAGCTACACTAATATTCTCCTATCTCTAATTAAGGAAACTGTGGTCCACGCCGATCTTACCCTTCCAAAGTGACATGTCCTCCTCTCCAACATTCGCAGAAACCCTTGTCTCGACAAACCGGGTGCCACCGTTTTCATCTCTTCAAAGGTGCTGAAGACGTCTACCGCAAACAGTGTGTCAGCATTTACCGATGCTGGCCAATACCCACTTCTAATGAGGTCACTCCTGTCAGGTGTCCACTGTGCCAAACATGATCTGCACAGCAAGTGTGGCAAGTGCAAATCATACCGACCTAAAATCAAAAATAAGTAAATTAAATGCTTGTTTTTTTGCTACACACAAGACAATAACAAATTAAAATATAAAGCCATTCTTCATACCATTTATGCAAACAAAGATGATTGCTCTGCCAGCTGATTCTGCAATGTTTGCAGGGCCACAAGTGCACAACTGGACAGGTCTCTCAATAGGCAGTAGACGTACTGAGGAGAGAAGTTCAATTAGGAAACTTAAGAATGTCAAATTCAGATTGTAATTTAAGAAAAATATTTTTTTTACTGCAGAACAAACAAATTGCTACCTTGTTTGAACAGTATATATCTGCCATCCTTTTGCATACAGCACTCTGTTGGGTCAATGGGCTTGTATATTCCATCAATGCAGGACTCCCTGTTATGGAGTGTGAGTTTTGCATGGATGCGGATGTCACAATCCATACACAGCCACTCCTCTGGCATGCAGTCTCTGCAGCGAATGATGGCAGGAGATGTGCAGTGGATGCAGTTCTTCTCTGGAACCACATTGCAGGACAGCAAGGAGCTAAGGTGATAAGACCTTGCTTTCCGCCACTCTTCTTGGGCTGCTGATTGGCGCAAGCTCCATGATGTGGATGTGGAAGGCGCCTCACTTTGCTCCTTGAACTTCTCCTGAAAGAATGTCCAGCAGTTTCTGCATCTCACTGTCTGAAGGACAAATAAAATGATCATGTGTTTCATGCTTTTTACTAACTTGTTTAGTTACAGTAAGGTGTAATCTTACCAAATAAGCAGTTTAACTGGGTCACTGTAGGAACCTCCTCAGCTGACTCCAAAGGAGTAGAGTCCTTACTGGTAACCACAGAAACAACTGATAGAATAATAGAAAGGAAAGAAATATATAATGAAAAATGTAGATGTACAAAATACACTGTTATATATACATGTAAAGGTTATAATACGTAACCTTTACATGTAAATACATGTTTAATGACCAACAGGTTTACACAATTATTTTTCAGCCCTATCACCCACTAATCAAACTCCCGTTGCTTTTGTTTACAATGAGGGCAGTAATACGATAGTTATACAATATAAGATTCTTGAGGGGAGTGATTATCTCGGAAGACATGGACTACCTGTAGCTGAACGTCGTGAACGCGTCTCTCCGCTTCTGCTCCTTTTAATCAGAGGACGTCCCTCACCATCTCTCTCCACCCAGCGGACTTGAAATGCACCTTGAGTGGATGCTGCTTTGGCCTGCGTTACAGCAAGTGAGCATTGTATGATAACACTGAAATATAGAAAACTCTGAAGCAGTTTATACGAATTCCAATACTACAAGATTACTGCCTTGATAAAGACACTCACTTTGTTTTCAGCAATAAACATGTCGGCAAGGAAAATAGCATCCTCTACATGCATGGATGCCATGGCAATATACTATGCTAATTTTGAGAGAGAAAGAGAGATGAAGAGAAAATAGAAAAAATAGAATGGCTCTTAAAAGAGCCGTTGTTTTTTTATTGAAAGTGAGTAAAGGTACTGTAAATGGTCAAAGAAGGTCAATGAAGGTGGTGGGTATAATAGAATCTGTTGAAAAACAAAAACATTGTTTTATTTCTCTTGCAGCAACATTTCATGGATTTCTTTGTCATAAATGCAGAAATGTATCAAAATATAGAAATATAGAAATAACTGGGATGCTGTTACAGCAAAAACATTGTTATTTCTCTTGCAGCAACATTTCATGGATTTATTTGTCATAAATGCAGAAATGTATCAAAATATAGAAATAACTGGGATGCTGTTACTGCATATTGCAAAACACCTTAAAGGATCTAAAATAAATTAAATTAATCATCAAGAGGGCAGTATAATTGTTTCCGGAAGTAGAAGCAACTTTAGCTAGCATTAATTTTGAACTAGCATCGAAGCTAGTCGTAAAGCCGGTAAACACTACACTAAACTGCTAAAGAGAGCTAAGCTAAATGCTAAAAAGCGCTAGCTAACTAACGTCAAAGTACTCCTTTGGTTTCATCTAACGTTAATTACCCTCGGCTTTCTAACAGCCAAATTAAATGCAATAAAAATAACAACACTCAAGCAATCAAAAACGTTTTGAACAAACGACATTTTAATTATTTAGCGGAATTATTAAAAGGGGGGGAATCGTCCATCTCCATCAAGCCGGTAAACACTACACTAACCTGCTAAAGAGAGCTAAGCTAAATGCTAAAAAGCGCTACCCTCGGCTTTCTAACAGCAAAATGAAATGCAATAAAAATAACAACACTCAAGCAATCAAAAACGTTTTCAACCAACGACATTTTAATTATTTAGCAGAATTATTAAAAGGGGGGGGGGAATCGTCCAGCTCCATCTTACCTGCTTATTTGTGGTCTGTGGGATTTGTGGTCTGGGGGATTTGTTGGCAGTTAATTGAATTATCGCCCCCTGTTGGTAGTCCTCCTTCATATACGCGTGTAATGTTCACGCTTTGGCGAGGCAAAACGTGACACTCACACGCCTTGCCTAGTGGGCCAACGTGACTATTACACGCTTTGCTGTGATACCGGGTTGAGTACAGTGTCTCCTCTAAACAGTGCTTAAAATTTAAAAAGCTCACTTGTATGACGGCTTAAGTTAAGCCCGTCTGTGAGGCACCTTCACTAATTAGAGGTGACCCTCTTCGTGTCATCCCCTGGTCAAAAAGGGACTTCTCTTTTTGGGCCAGGGAGATGGTGGATTGTTCTAAAACAACCTATTCAATGTTATTGCTCTGAATACATTATTATTAGTTTTGACTTGATTAATTGATGACTTTTCCTGAAATAATGAGGACAACTGGGTAAACACCAAATTAACGTGATGGTATGTTTTAAGGGTCCTCTACACATTTAGTACCATCGGTTTTCTTACGATTAAATTTGATCGTGGGCTGTTTTAGCTGTAGAAACATAAAATAACTATTACGATTTTACACATTTCTTTTGGTTGTTTCGAATGATATTGAAGTCACAATAGCATGCAATTTTATGATGTCAAGAAATGTCCATCTTAATAAATAAATACAACTTTTACTGCAAGTAAAATAGCCTAAATCATGGCCAGGTATTTGACGGTATTTATATTTGTTAACAACAACAAAAAGCATGATTGGACTGCTTTTATGTAGCTGGCTCTTGTCAGGCTAAATATATATTGATTGAAGAAGAGTTTTGAAATGAAGCGTGGTCTAAATGGAGTAACAAGCCCCAACTGCGCAGGGGGGTTGACCTTGCGCGAAACTGCGTTTATCGTGACAATGCGTGAGTTCAGTAAGCGACCTGTGAGAGGCAGCAAAGCGCGTACCGCGACTAGTCTCCCGGAAGTGTAAAGAAGAAGAACCACATTGGGCGGGAAAAACAAAATCTAGCCTACATAAACTGGATCGTGTCGAAGCGGTGCCAAGTAGGTTAAAGGCTATTCAGTAGGTTAGAGTTGTTTGGGAGTAATGGATGTTTCTTAAAGGTTAAGACTGTGTTAGCTTTCATAATTAGCCTACCGCAAAGTACATTATCTTCCATGTTCTCCGGTGTGGGACGTAGTGTTCTCTTATTTCCTAAGTCCTGGAAATATGTAATTTTTTTGCGAGATGACTATTTATGGGTGTGTTGGATCACTATATGAAACCGGCGATTGTAATCTACTGCCCTTCTGCTTGTTTAAGGTCCAGGGTGGCTCAGTCCTTTCGCTTCCTGGGCATTATAGCCTCTCCCTATTTTATTTAATAGCCTACCTGTCCCCTTAGTATTAGTTAATAAGACTTTGCACCTTTCGTATAGTAGCCTATAGGCCTAGTTAGACTTGTTTAAACCTACACCACTGTTGAATGTATGCACCTTCCCGCCATATAAAATTCCTTATCTGTGCAAACTTTCATATCGATTATAACCCTTCTGATTCTTCATTTTATGTATTAGTTTATTAGTCAGGGACAATGCAGCGCACATTATTACATACATAAGAATTCACAATTCATCGTGCCATAGATTGAATAGATTGAATCATTCAATCGCACCATAGAATTGAACTTTTATTGAAGCAGGGATGGTAGCAGAGCCAAGCCCGATGGTGGGGGAGGCTGGTAGCAAAGTCGAGCCTAATGCATTGTGGTACAGGCTGGTAGCAGAGCCGAACCTGGTACGGTTGGTGTAGGCTGGTAACAGAGCCGAGCCTGGTGCGGTTGGTGTAGGCTGGTAACAGAGCCGAGCCTGGTGCGGTTGGTATAGGCTGGTAGCAGAGCCGAGCCGAGCCTGGTGCTGATGGAAGCCAGTAGCAGAGGCGAGCCTGGGTTCCTGGGAGGATGAGAGTGTGATTAGGGGATGCGGATGATGGTGATGTGGATGGTGCACGATTACCGGGTATGGACTCGGGGTGTGGCGGAGAGTCCTTATGGGTCACGGCCGAGCAGCAGCTCGATCGGATCCCCTGGGGAGCCTTTATAGATGACAGGGAGAAGCTGAGAAAAGGGGAGGGCGACGACAACATGCTAGCACAAGGACCCGAGCAACGGAGGACACTTTATACAAACCTTGTAATTGAAACGGGGAGATGGGTCGCATTCTTCCGTGCTTTCGCTAGGCTGATGAGTTAGTTGATTGGAGTGGAGTCGTCGTGGTGCGCTATCTTCCTCCCAAACTTCTATAACCCTAACCCCAATCTAACTCCGTTGTTGTAGATGTGTTGCATAAAAGGTTTTTAGCCAATAGGCTAATTTGTAACCCCAGACGCCTGATCAGGCCTTTCTAAAAAGTTAAGCAAACAACATTTACTGCATAGTGTGTTACACAATCATGCAGTAGATGATATATAGATATATTAGTATATAGGCTACTGTATCAAAATTTCACAGATTCATAACCACATTACACACAACAACACATCACGTAACAACACGATACATTACAACAGGGTCGTAACAACACAATACATTACAACAGGGACAACAGAGTGTGTGCATGTGTGTGCTCCTGTATTTATGGACCTGACTCAATGGCTACATGCATGAAGCACAAGATCAAAACAGAAAATGTTATGATAATAATAAACTAGTAAGACTATTTTCTTCCCCTTCCGGTCAGGTTCACGTTCATTTTGAGTTTAAAATGTTATCAACAGTGTACAAGTATAAATAAATACAAGGAAATCCTATTTAATAGCCTAAATAGGCCTACATTAATCATAAATCGTCTAGCGATGGTAACTGAAGATTTTCTGCTATATCCGAAACTTTTTTCTTTTTTTCTAAAAACTTGATGGACATAACATTAACCCATATTATTGTGGAATTATCAAGGAGACTTTCGTGTTTTGGGGTTGAAACATCTTCAATCTGGGCTGCATGTTTGTCCAGATTAATTTTTCAGCAAGATAACTGAAGCTGAGTTGAATCACAATAATTTGTTTGCTAAGCTGTAGTAACCAACTAAGGCGATCCTGTTTGCTTCGACAACAGAAGTGGAAACTAACGTAATCATTTCAAATGATATCAATGTCAATCTGTTGAAAACAATGTTGTGTAGACACAATAGATTTATTTGTACGTTTTTATTTCAAATCTCCACCTTTTTGTTTCAGTGAGTGCTGTTGGCCGTCTTTGCTCCGCCTTTTTCAAGTTGTAAAAATGACATTTCCTCTTCTAACCAGGAATGTGTGCTAGGCGGCTTTGGGTTCTTCCAATGTAGCAGTATCTGATGCTTGGCTATCAGGGCAGAAAATGCTATAACATCAGCTTAATAATTAGTAAACCTTCCCACAACAGGAGACACACCAAATATAGCAATCAACGGGCATGGAGACATACAAATATTAAAGACGGTAGGAAGGGTATCTAAAAGGATGTCCAGAAAGAGTGTAATTTAGGGCAGGAGAAAAAAGTGTGTGTGTGGTCTGCTAGAGACTGAGAGCACCTAATACAGAATGCATCTGTATCAGGAAGCAGCTTTTTCAGTCTGGTAGTGAATTCTGAAGACAACCTTGAATTGGATGAGGCTCATACGTGCACAAATACAAGTTGTATTCATTCTGAGTAAAACATCACTCCACCAGAATTCATCTAGTGTTTCCAAAATACGTCAACATTTGGCTGTAATTTTAATGTAAAATTATTTACAGTTTGCCATTGTCTTTCTATCTGTATTTCCTGTAATTCAGAAATACAGATTTATTTTTACAGTGTATCTTACCTATCGCCACACGTGCTTGCATGAGATAACAGGATATCAAATGGGAACAGTATGAGAGAAATTGGGCAAACCTGGAAAAAACAACATTCAATGGAATATTTTAAAAACAATTGTAATAAGAAGAAACCCAAAGTGCTTGTGGAAGGCATTTCCTCAAAATATACCCCCATCCCTTCTCTGGTCCCAGTGGTAGGTTTAACTGGCTGATCAATAACATGGCAATCTTCATCAAGACTAGCCCCAGGTGTATTGCCCATAAAAAAAACTAAAGATTTGTAGATTTTCAAACAAACATAATATGTGCATGTTTAATTGAGTAATAAGAGAAGTGTTGCAGTACAAACGTACAGTTATTGTGCCACTGCTTTGTCCCACATGCAACGGCAAGAGCTGCATGGGCATTTTACTACCACAGATGATGCAGGTTGACAGTGGCATCTTTGAAAACTCAGGTGAGTCATAAGGCAATGGCTCTGTAGATGGGTGCTCCTGTATTGGAACCACATAGATTGTGTTCTTTCCATTGTTTGACGCTGCTTTTAACACACATGTGGAGTAGCCCTCAGAGTCTGTTGGAATAATTGTTAGCTTGCGACGCCCACTACCACCTGGTAAAAAAAAATACATGAAAAGATTTTCATTATTGGAGCTACTAAGTAGCCTTGTACAACCATGTGTGCCACCTGGTCTCATGAGCTCACTTTCTGTTTCACTTCACAGACCAGGCTGGACTTGCACACGTTTTAAGAGTTAGGCAGTGGCAATGACAATGGGCATTGAGGAAAGTTATTATGCAGGCTATTGGATCACACTACACAAATCCAAACAATTACACAGACGATGGAAGATTTCATTTCAGAAGATATCACAATGTATGCTTCATGTTTTGGTTACCCGCATGTTTGCATACCCGCATCTCAATGTTTATGATCAGTGACCTATGCACTTTTGTAAAGCTCTCTTTTGGAAGTCGATTTGGATAAAAGTGTCTGCTAAATGCATTCATGTAATGTAATGTAGTAATGTAAATTATGGGTTCTGGAGACAATCAAATACTTTCAGACTGACCTGTTGAGTGTTATGGTCTGAGAAGTCTCATCACCGAGCAGAATGGAGAACAAAAAGCAAGGATCAGAGTGAGTGCATTGGCATCTACCAGAGACAACACAGGGATTCAACACAGGGATTCAACACAGAGACAGGGGCTAGGCCCCTCCAGGACGCCATAGGGGACCCAGGCCGGGTGTCAAGTGGTACGCAAGCCACCCGACCTCCAGAGTGGCAGAACACTCAGAGGGACAGAAGGAAACAGAGGTCGGGCACATGAATAGACAATCTCCTAATCTACCCAGGCACGCCAGTACAACAGGGTCAAGGCTCAGGTGTAAGGGGAAAACTACCGTGAGATGTGGATCGTGGCGGGGGGAGGCCTCGGGGAGGTGGCTGGAGCCTGTCGAACCCAGCCGCGGAGGCAGACGCTGGTATTGACTCTCCCAATGGACAAGCCCGTGTTGGATGGAGGGGAGCGTGGATCCAGGGTCCGCATCTACCCGGGGTTGAGATGGTGGCGGAGGGGGCAGAAGAGCGAGGCGGAGCGCCGAGGGCAGGGCACCGCACTACGCAAAGGGGTTGGAAGTAGATGGGGGCCTGCCTGAGTGAGGGGGTTAAGGGGTTTTAGGCCGCTGCGGACCAGGAACTGGCCCAGGCTGCGGTTCTTGCGGTAGGCAGAGATGAGGGACACCTCCTCCAGTGTGCCCGAGGTGGTGTCCAGGAAGTCCATGCTGGTCTCATGGAGCACATACTTGACCTTGATGGAGGCGTGGTGGGAGTTGAGGATGGTCACAAAGGTGGTGAAGTCCTCTCGTGGGTGTGGCCACACCCCCCAGATGTCATCTAAATATCTAAGGTAGTGGGAGGGTTGCAGGGGGCACTTGGGGAGAACATCCGCTTCCCACCTAGCCATATATATGTCCACGTAGGCGGGAGCGAATTTCTTGCCCATGGCCACGCCTTTGACTTGCAGGTAATGTTAACCATTAAACCCAGTCGTTCCTGGTGAGCGCGAGTTCAAGCAACTGCATGATGTACCTGTCTGGGTGGCCCGCCTTAGGGTGCAACCGAAGCAGTTGCATCAGCTGAGCAAGGCCGCGAGTGTATTAGCTGGGGTATAAAACAGCTGGCTGTCATTCAGTTAGTGCCTTTGGTCTGGTAGCCATACGGTTTTTGACTGCTGTTTCAAGACCCTACCGCATATATACATTTTGTCTCGGTTTTATTTTGTTAACTACATTTCGTCTTGTTTTTGTTCGTCAACGATATTGCATTATACATTTAATTATCGTCATCGTCACATGACCAGCATTAACGTTGCGTCTCGTTTTCGTCACATGATAAAGGTTCGTTGACTGAATTCTGTAGTCGATGCCAATACCAGTAAAATAACACGATTTTCGATGCTAATTTCGATACCACGGTAAAAAAAAAGGGATTCCATGTATTTGTACTTGAAACATGAACTTCTTTATTAAAATATTAGAAAAATAGCTAATTGTCGTTAGACATACATAAAGTGCAAATAAGTCATTCAGATAACAAGATGAACATGAGTTTTGGCAAAATTGCATAATTTTTCACAGCTTTTCACACCTTTTCTTGGCTAGTTCAAGGTTTTTACTGAGGAAAACTAACATGTTAACATTGTCTTGGGTAAGTCGGGAACGTCTTGGACTGACAATGATTCCTGAGACACTGAAGACCCATTCAGAAGCACAGCTTTAAGTTGCAATGCAGAGATACCTCCTTGCAAATTCTGCAAGTTTATTTTCCACCAGATGAGGGGATCTTCGTCTGCGGTCAATTCTGTCATTTTGCTATATACCAGGAACTCACCATTTAACTTCTCTTGTTTGGAGAGCCCTGCTTGAGATGATGTGTCATCACTGCCCTTCTTCTCTCCTTGAATGGCTGAAAGCAGATGCTTCAAGTCAGTCTTTGCCTTTCTAGATGGCCTTCTTTGGCTCGAGGCCTCTGCTCCTGTTGCCATTCAGATGTACCAGCTCCATCATCGGTATTAAAGAATATACAATACATTTACATTTATTCATTTAGCAGACGCTTTTATCCAAAGCGACTTCCAAGAGAGAGCTTTACAAAAGTGCATAGGTCACTGATCATAACAACGAGATATCCCCAACATTGCAAGTAGTCAAACATGAATCATACATTGTGAAAAAAAACTAAAGTATGTGCCAAAGGGAAAAATCATAAGAGCATGAAGTTAAACAAGTTACAATTGGACAACATGAATCTAAGAGTGCACAAGTGTATCTGTGGAAGAGCAAACAACAGTAAACTACCTCACAGCGAGTACAATAATTGTAATCAGTTACAGCTAACCAACAAGAGCAGCAGGTCTCTAAGTAAGAGTCCTTGTGATCCTGGAAGAAACTAACATCATGTCCAGCAGATCTTTCCTAGGTACCGTTGTATTCCCGGAACAAGTGTGTCTTGAGCCTATTCTTGAAGGTGGGGAGACAGTCAGTGTCTCTGATGGAGGTGGGGAGTTGATTCCACCACTGGGGGGCCAGACAGGGGAAGAGCTTGTGTTGGGACCGGGCGGTCTTGAGCGGTGGGACCACCAGACGGTTGTCAGAGGAGGACCGAAGGTGGCGGGAGGGGGTGTAGGGCTGGAGGAGAGACTTGATGTAGTCGGGTGCAGTCCCATTCACCGCTCGGAAGGTCAGTACCAGGGTCTTGAATCTGATACGGGCCGTGGCGGGCAGCCAGTGAAGGGAGACGAGGAGCGGGGTAACATGGGAGCGTCTGGGTAGGTTGAAGACCAGACGGGCCGCTGCGTTCTGAATCCTCTGGAGAGGGCGGGTTGCGCATGCTGGGAGCCCGGCGAGCAGCGAGTTGCAGTAGTCCAACTTGGAGAGGACAAGTGCCTGGACCAGCAGCTGGGTGGAGTGCTCAGACAGGTATCTCCTGATCTTCCGGATGTTGTAGAGGGTGAATCTACACGACCGGGAGACAGCAGCGATGTGGGCTGTAAGGGAGAGCTCGTCATCCATGGTAACCCCGAGGTTCCTGGCAGAGGACGAAGGGGTCACCGTCGCCGATCCCAGGGTGATTGAGAGGTCATGGGAGATGGACGGTTTGGCCGGGATGATGAGGAGTTCGGTTTTGGCGAGGTTCAGCTGGAGGTGGTGCTTGGTCATCCAGGCAGAGATGTCTGTGAGGCAGGCCTCAATCCTGGCTGAGATCCCCGGATCGGTCGGGGGGAACGACAGGTAGAGCTGGGTGTCGTCAGCGTAGCAGTGGTAGGAGAAGCCATGGGAGGTGATGATTGGTCCAAGCGAGGTGGTGTACAGGGAGAAGAGGAGGGGTCCAAGGACGGAGCCCTGTGGGACACCAGTGGAGAGCTGGTGGGGGTCAGACACATCGCCTCCCCAGGAGACCCGGTAGGATCTTCCCGACAGGTAGGACGAGATCCACTGAAGTGCAGTGCCAGTGATGCCCATCTCGGAGAGTCTGGCGAGCAGGATCCGATGGTTAACCGTATCAAATGCTGCAGAGAGGTCCAGCAGAATGATGACCGATGACCTCGAGGCCGCTCTGGCAGACTGGAGGGCCGTGGTGACCGACAGGAGGGCAGTTTCAGTGGAGTGGCCCGTCTTGAAGCCCGATTGGTGGGGGTCAAGCAGGTTGTTCTGAGTGAGAAAGTTTGACAGTTGGTTAGATACAGCGCGTTCAATTGTTTTAGAAAAGAAGGGTAGAAGTGATACCGGTCTGTAGTTCTGGAGGACAGCTGGGTTAAGGGAGGGTTTTTTGAGTAGGGGTCTAACTCTGGCCTGTTTGAAGGCAGAGGGGAAAGTGCCAGAAGTAAGAGAAGAGTTGAGGACATGGAGAAGGAATGTTATGATGGAGGGAGAGATGGTTTGAAAGAGAGGGGAGGGGACTGGATCAAGGGGACAGGAGGTGGGGCGATGAGAGAGAATGAGGTCAGAGATCTCTGCCTCAGATAGGGCCGAGAAAGAGTTGAGACATTTAGTAGGGTCAGTCATAGAAGGTGAGTGAATAGGAAAGGTTGGTTCAGGGAACCGACTGCTAATGTCAGCAACTTTTTTCTCAAAGAAGGAAGAGAAGTCGTCTGCTGTCAGAGTGGAGGGAGGGGGTGGGGGAGGTGGGTTAAGAAGGGTGGAGAAGGTAGAGAAAAGTTTGTGAGGGTTTGAGGCAGAGTTAATTTTGTTCAAGAAGTAGTGAGTTTTAGCATCAGTTATATGGGCAGAGAAGGATTTGAGGAGGGAGTGATACTTATCAAGGTCTAGACTGTCGTTAGACTTGCGACATCTCCTCTCAGCCGCTCGAAGGGTGGAACGTTCTTCACGAATAACATCAGTGAGCCACGGGCAGGAGGGAGAAGATCGCGCAGGCCTAGTTGACAGGGGGCAGAGGGTGTCAAGTGATTCGGTTAATGTGGATACCAGCATGTTAGTGGCAGTGTCGGTGGGGTGGGACATGAACTCGTTAATAGGAGGGAGGGAGGATGTTACAATGGAGGAGAAGTGGGAGGGGGATAGGGAGCGGAGATTGCGTCTGAAAGTTACGAGGGGAGGGGAGGTAGGAAGAGTTGGAGGGAGAGAGATAGAGAATTGGATAAAGTAGTGATCAGAGATGTGTAGTGGGGTTACAGAGGTTAGTTCAGTGATACAGTTACGTGTCAGGACGAGGTCCAGCTGTTTTCCTGCCTGGTGGGTTGCTCGTGTGTTGAGCAACGTCAGGTCGAAGGAGGTCAGGAGAGACTTGAAGTCAACAGCCTGTGTTCCATCGAGATGGATGTTGAAGTCCCCAAGAAGTATCAGCGGTGTTCCATCATCCGGGAGGGCGCTGAGGAGCATGTCCAGCTCCTCCACAAAGTCAGCTAGGGGCCCTGGTGGGCGATAGAGGACAATTAAGAATGCTTTGATAGGATCAGTTAGCATCACATAGTGGTGTTCAAATGATTTGGCAGTAAAACAGAGTGGGGTGGATGTGCATTTAATATGTGGGGAAAGAAGCAGGCCTGTCCCACCTCCTCTCCCAGTTAGGCGAGGAGAGTGGGAGAACGAGTGGTTGACAGAGAGAGCAGCTGGAGTTGCAGTGTTCTCTGGTAGGATCCATGTCTCTGTTAGCGCGAGGGCATCAAGAGAAGCATGGGATGCTAACGCTGGAATGAAGTCGGCCTTTTTCACAGCAGACTGGCAGTTCCAGAGTCCTATAGAAAGAGAGAGAGCAGGTGGAGAAGATCTAGAGAGGTAGCTAAAGTTAGAAGTGGAACGTATATACTTCGTGACATATCTACGTCTACGTCTGCGGGTGTTGAAGTGAACGGGAATGCTAAAGAAGCACATGCTAGCTATAAATGTGTTCTAGGTAGAAAATAATAAAAAATAGGGTGATACTTATCGGAACAGGTGATCCGCCTCGTCGGCCTTCCTCGGATGACTCCCGCGGAAGACTCCTCTTGTTGCCCGAGTCTTAGTGACCGAGGCTGCCAGGCGAGGCTGCCACTGGAGTGCTAGCTGCCTTAAGTATGCAAAGCACAGCACTTTAAGTAGCAAGCTTTGTCAAAATATGTTTATTTTATTGCTAGAATTATGTCGTTTTTGAAGTCAGACGTTGTTTGCAATGCAATTTGTTTGCGAGTTGTTAATGAGTGATAAGGCCATCCGAGTTCTCCTTGATGCTACTAGCTAGTACTAGTAGCTAACGTGGTTTGTTAGTGGGTTCATGCTAACGTTGTTTGTTAACTTTTTGCATTCAGTTACATGAAGGAACATCTATCTTTATTACATGCTTAAACATATCCAATGTTTATCAGTGTTTATTTATGACTAGACCACCCTCAAATCTCAAAGCAGAACAGCTATTTAAATATCAGCCTACCTTTCAGGTCCACAACCCCAGCTACACTAACCCCTGCTCTGCTTCCAGTGCTGGTCCCAGCCTCCTACCACTCACCCCTGCTCTGCATCCAGCGCTGGTCCAAGCCTCCTGCCACCAACCCCTGCTCTGCATTCAGCGCTGGTCCCAGCCTCCTGCTCTGCATTCAGCGCTGGTCCCAGCCTCCTGCCCTGCATCCAGCGCTGGTCCCAGCCTCCTGCCACTAACCCCTGCTCTGCTTCCAGCGCTGGTCCCAGCCTCCTGCTCTGCATCCAGCGCTGGTCCCAGCCTCCTGCCACTAACCCCTCCTCTGCTTCCAGCGCTGGTCCCAGCCTCCTGCTCTGCATCCAGCGCTGGTCCCAGCCTCCTGCCACTAACCCCTCCTCTGCTTCCAGCGCTGGTCCCAGCCTCCTGCCACTAACCCCTGCTCTGCTTCCAGCGCTGGTCCCAGCCTCCTGCTCTGCATCCAGCGCTGGTCCCAGCCTCCTGCCCTGCATCCAGCGCTGGTCCCGGTCTCCTGCCACTAACCCCTGCTCTGCATCCAGCGCTGGTCCCAGCCTCCTGCCACCAACTCCTGCTCTGCTTCCAGCGCTGGTCCCAGCCTCCTGCCACTAAACCCTGCTCTGCTTCCAGCGCTGGTCCCAGCCTCCTGCTCTGCATACAGCGCTGGTCCCAGCCTCCTGCCACTAACCCCTCCTCTGCATCTAGCGCTGGTCCCAGCCTCCTGCCACCAACCTCTGCTCTACTTCCAGCGCTGGTCCCAGCCTCCTGCCACTAACCCCTGCTCTGTTTCCAGCGCTGGTCCCAGCCTCCTGCCACTAACCCCTGCTCTGCATCAAGCGCTGGTCCCAGCCTCCTGCCACTAACCTCTGCTCTACTTCCAGCGCTGGTCCCAGCCTCCTGCTCTGCATCCAGCGCTGGTCCCAGCCTCCTGCCACTAACCCCTCCTCTGCATCCAGCGCTGGTCCCAGCCTCCTGCCACTAACCCCTGCTCTGCATCCAGCGCTGGTCCCAGCCTCCTGCCACTAACCCCTCCTCTGCATCCAGCGCTGGTCCCAGCCTCCTGCCACTAACCCCTGCTCTGCTTCCAGCGCTGGTCCCAGCCTCCTGCTCTGCTTCCAGCGCTGGTCCCAGCCTGTGTGTGTGTGTGTATAAGAGAGACAGTGTGTATGTGAAATAATGCATTTGTTTTGATTATCTGTGCATGTGTGTTGAGGACAGGGAGAGAGAGAGCAGCAGACACCCCTTTAGAGCGCCCTCTGGAAGACACGCCCTGGATGCCAACAGCCTATATAATAGGCTAATATAGCCTAAAATACATATAATAATTGTATAAATAATTGTATTAAATACATTTTGGAATAAATTGTTAGTAAAATGTTGATGATACAGAGCTGTTGATTTAGGTGCCCTCAGCTTATTTTTCTTCACAGCTCCACCCTCACCACCCAACCATCACCCTCTAACCTATTTGTGTTATGTGTTTGTGTTAAAGTAAAGATTTATTATTATGAACTTTAAATAGTCATTAATTTCCTTTCAGTCTTCCTCTTTTGTTTAGGCGAAAAAAGGGCCTATTAGCAATACCAAAGAAAGATGTTTTACCATGATCCATTAGTCATTGAGGGTTCACTGTATCTAATAGCGGGCTACTCCATCCAGGCGCCTCCATTATGACGTGAGGTGAAATGTAGGCCTAGTTTTCTTTTTAAATTAATTATTTTAAACATATTTGTCAACAATTAAAATTAAAATATACATACAAGCCATAATTGATCAATAATCGACAAGTCAAAATTTTACTGCCTTTATATGCAACCTTCACCTAGCATTATTTAACATCATCATCTTTGAAAGTGGTTCCGACATTCCTGTGAAGAGTGTCAATACTGGTCTAAATACAAAATCGCAGGCGGGGAGTTGTATTTAGCCCCTTAACAATAAAAGTAAGTAAAAATTTAAAATGAATTTTGCCACTATGTACACAAAATAAAATGTTATGCATTTGATGAAGAAAGTGTTTTATCTGTCTCTTCATAAACGGAGTGACCAAGTTCAGTTGAGTTCTGGATTTCAATAAGTATTTATCAATCTGCAGATTGGGAGAGAAAACCAGACCTCTGACAATAAAACACCAGGCTTAGGTCTCAATCACGTCTCTCCCAGTTCTGAAGGCCGGAGGACCATCTTTTATAGGGTACAATAATGTAAACATAGATAGTGACAGTCAGGCAGTAATGACGTTACAACAGTCTCAGAGAAAGAGATTCACTGCTCCCAACACATGACAACTCTCAGACCAGAGAGTTCATTGGTGGAGCTCTTCTTGTAACCATGACAAGGAACCTTTAGCCGGTACTTTCTCCTGACCCCAAACATCTATTAACCCTGACACATAGGCACAATCTACACTTATTAATAGCAAGCTTACATGAGAACATACTAACTAGTATCCAATGACTAGTTCTATGATTAGTGTATAATGTAAGCACACAGGAAATCCCAATTTCTTCCACACATTTGACCCTTTCATGTCTCTGTGAAATGTACGCCCGACACAAGGTCTAGTCCAACAAGGTGAAAATTTAAATGTTGTCATACGACTACACCAAATACATCATTGGAAAGGTCTTGATCAGGGGAGTAACAAAATACTAGTCTGAAGGCTCTACTCGGTTCCTGATGTGAAATATGGACATCTGAATGTGGACTTTTAGCCCAAAATGTGGGATTCTAGGGGGCGCTGTTGAGCCCCTGTTGGTACTAGAGTTATGATATTGAAAGGCTGTGTTTAACTTACCCCAATTATTCACTGTACCAAACCATGACTATGTACCTTAAAAGGGAACTCTAACCCTAACCCTAATTTTGGACCAAAACTGCATGTGTGACTGCAACACCATATTTGTATTGTACATTTGTGTTAAAGTTGTATTTGGCCCCATGTTAAATCCTTAACAATAAAAGTAAGTTTAAAAAAAGGTATCATTAAGGAATTTAGCCATTATGTACACAAAATACAATTTTATGCATTTGACCCTTTCATCTCTCTGTGAAATGTACGCCCGACACAAGGTCTAGTCCAACAGGGTGAAAATTTAAATGTTGTCATACGACTACACCAAATACATCATTGGAAAGGTATTGACCAGGGGAGTAACAAAATACCAGTCTGAAGGCTCTACTCGGTTCCTGATGTGAAATATGGACATCTGAATGTGGACTTTTAGCCCAAAATGTGGGATTCTAGGTGGCGTTGTTGAGTCCCTGTTGATACTAGGGTTATGATATTGAAAGGCTGTGTTTAACTTACCCCAATTATTCACTGTATTTCACTCACAGCCCACATTGCTGCAGTCTCCCGGTCGTGTAGATTCACCCTCTACAACATCCGGAAGATCAGGAGATACCTGTCCGAGCACTCCACCCAGCTGCTCGTCCAAGCACTTGTTCTCTCCAAGTTGGACTACTGCAACTCGCTGCTCACTGGTCTCGTAGCATGCGCAACCCGCCCTCTCCAGAGGATTCAGAACGCAGTGGCCCGCCTGGTCTACAATCTACCCAGACGCTCCCATGTTACCCAGCTCCTCATCTCCCTCCACTGGCTACCCGTCACAGCCTGCATCAGATTCAAGACCTTCGTACTGACCTTCCGAGCAGTGAACGGAACTGCACCCGACTACATCAAGTCTCTCCTGCAGCCTTACACCCCCACCCGCCACCTACAGTCTTCTTCAGACAACCGCCAGGTGGTCTCACCGCCCGGTCCCAACATAAGCTCTTCTCCTGTCTGGCCCCCCAGTGTGGAATCAACTCCCCACCTCCATCCGAGACACTGATGGTTTGCTGGACCCGATCTTAGTTTCCTCAAGGATCACAATGACTCTTGCTTAGAGACTTGTTGCTCTTGTTGGTTAGTGGTAAATTGTTGTTTAACTACATGCTCTTATGGTTCTTCCCCATGGCACTTATTTTTGGTTGTTCACAATGTATGCTTCATGTTTGGCTGCCCAGTGTTTTGGGGCGATCTTGTTGTTATTATCAGTGACCTATGCACTTTGTAAAGCTCTCTCTTGGAAGTCGCTTTGGATAAAAGCGTCTGCTAAATGAATACATGTAAATGTAATGTAATGCTTATTCCTGTGTTGTATTGATGTGTTTTGTCACTGTGGTCTTGCACATAGTTTAAAAGGATCTTAATAGAACCTAGAATATTTGTAACCCCAACTAGGCTATTAGGAATAGCTTGGTCAGGTTACACACATGTTAAGTAGGGTTAAATAATTGGACATGAATGTAAAAAAATATGCTTTATTAGGTTGATGTTGCTGCAGAGCTGCTGGTGAAGGTCTCCCCTGCTTCTTCATGGCTGTTTGCGAAGCTGACCACCTCCATTTCTATATCATTCTGAAAAACAACACAGTAAGTCAAAGATATAACGAATAACGATTCAGTCAATTCACAAATATATATATTTAATTTTTTGGACACTGAGTTTACTAAATTGCAAGAAAAACAATAAATGTTAAGGTTTTTATGCATTAGGAATTTGTTTTTCAACACTTAACTGCCTATCACAGTCAAATAGAATGAAGTAACACTAAACAGCAAACTGGAATCAAATGTAAGCATATATTGAATCTAAATTTGATTACAAATGAAAAAAATAGTGAATCAAAAAAATTGAGAATCGTGACCCCAAGAATCGAATCGTGAGGTACCAAAAGATTCCCACCCCTACTAAATTCGTTAAAAACTAACCTCCTGAGTCAAGCCATAAAAACTATTATAAGAGTTGATGGTCCCTCGTGCCAAAATAAAGTTTAGTATTAATTGATGGTACCAGAACTGTACACAAAACAGGGCTAGAGCAGGAAGTAGGGTAGGAGGCTGGGACCAGCGCTGGAAGCAGAGCAGGGGTTAGTGGCAGGAGGCTGGGACCAGCGCTGGATGCAGAGGAGGGGTTAGTGGCAGGAGGCTGGGACCAGCGCTGGATGCAGAGCAGGAGGCTGGGACCAGCGCTGGAAGCAGAGCAGGGGTTAGTGGCAGGAGGCTGGGACCAGCGCTGGATGCAGAGGAGGGGTTAGTGGCAGGAGGCTGGGACCAGCGCTGGATACAGAGCAGGGGTTGGTGGCAGGAGACCGGGACCAGCGCTGGATGCAGGGCAGGAGGCTGGGACCAGCGCTGGATGCAGAGCAGGAGGCTGGGACCAGCGCTGGAAGCAGAGCAGGGGTTAGTGGCAGGAGACCGGGACCAGCGCTGGATACAGGGCAGGAGGCTGGGACCAGCGCTGGATGCAGAGCAGGAGGCTGGGACCAGCGCTGGAAGCAGAGCAGGGGTTAGTGGCAGGAGACCGGGACCAGCGCTGGATGCAGGGCAGGAGGCTGGGACCAGCGCTGGAAGCAGAGCAGGGGTTAGTGGCAGGAGGCTGGGACCAGCGCTGGATGCAGAGGAGGGGTTAGTGGCAGGAGGCTGGGACCAGCGCTGGATACAGAGCAGGGGTTGGTGGCAGGAGGCTGGGACCAGCGCTGGATGCAGAGCAGGGGTTAGTGGCAGGAGACCGGGACCAGCGCTGGATGCAGGGCAGGAGGCTGGGACCAGCGCTGGATGCAGAGCAGGAGGCTGGGACCAGCGCTGGAAGCAGAGCAGGGGTTAGTGGCAGGAGACCGGGACCAGCGCTGGATACAGGGCAGGAGGCTGGGACCAGCGCTGGATGCAGAGCAGGAGGCTGGGACCAGCGCTGGAAGCAGAGCAGGGGTTAGTGGCAGGAGACCGGGACCAGCGCTGGATGCAGGGCAGGAGGCTGGGACCAGCGCTGGATGCAGAGCAGGAGGCTGGGACCAGCGCTGGAAGCAGAGCAGGGGTTAGTGGCAGGAGGCTGGGACCAGCGCTGGATGCAGAGCAGGAGGCTGGGACCAGCGCTGGAAGCAGAGCAGGGGTTAGTGGCAGGAGGCTGGGACCAGCGCTGGATGCAGGGCAGGAGGCTGGGACCAGCACTGAATGCAGAGCAGGAGGCTGGGACCAGCGCTGAATGCAGAGCAGGGGTTGGTGGCAGGAGGCTTGGACCAGCGCTGGATGCAGAGCAGGGGTGAGTGGTAGGAGGCTGGGACCAGCACTGGAAGCAGAGCAGGGGTTAGTGTAGCTGGGGTTGTGGACCTGAAAGGCAGGCTGATATTTAAATAGCTGTTCTGCTTTGAGATTTGAGGGTGGTCTAGTCATAAATAAACACTGATAAACATTGGATATGTTTAAGCATGTAATAAAGATAGATGTTCCTTCATGTAACTGAATGCAAAAAGTTAACAAACAACGTTAGCATGAACCCACTAACAAACCACGTTAGCTACTAGTACTAGCTAGTAGCATCAAGGAGAACTCGGATGGCCTTATCACTCATTAACAACTCGCAAACAAATTGCATTGCAAACAACGTCTGACTTCAAAAACGACATAATTCTAGCAATAAAATAAACATATTTTGACAAAGCTTGCTACTTAAAGTACCTGTTTTGTGTGATGCCGGCTCATCCATTTCAGATCAATTGCGATTTGCGCGGTTGTATTTCTGAATGCCATGGAAACGCTCAAACCAATTAAAATCGATTTAAAGAGCCGAAGTTAGACGAACTCTCTTCATTTGGTTACGTCATGTTCTGATAAAGAGCCGAAGTTACACGAACTCTCTTCATTCGTGTACGTCATTTCCTGATTTTCTATCCGGTGGTGTCCCAAGATCGAAGATCCGTCCCGTTAAAATGCCACAAACGGGTGCTCGCAAAGCACCTCAGAATAAGAGAGCAATATGTAAATATTGTACAGTAATATATATTTTATATTTGTAGAATTGTTATTGTGGATATGAATGCAGTATTTGAATATTAATTTACAATAAGCTACACACATTTTAGGTGACATTTCGGGTGAAGCGCTACCTTGTGGTTCGGTTTTTCGTAACAAAGTATACGAAATCAAGGGACACAGAAAGACGTACACTATGTTACGAATAGACTATGAGGTCAGGTGATCACGATAGGAAAGGGGCGATTGAAATCTACTGCCCTTCTGCTTTGGGATCACGATAGGAAACGGGCGATTGAAATCTACTGCCCTTCTGCTTGTCTAAGACCCAGGGTGGCTCATTATTAACACATACGGCTTAGCATATCACTAGTCAAATCGAGTATTTCCAACCTTCTAAACTACTGGTAGGACAGGAGGTGCCCTACTACTTGATTCAAATGGGTGATTTTTTACTGATTTACTGCGTTCTAATCGACTGATTCAAACTGTATCGGGTGTGCCTGCAGGTTAAGCAGGATCTTCAGAAGAAAACCGAAAAACTGAAGAGCACCAATTGGGCAGCTTCCATTAAAAAAAACGAAATTCCAGCAGGGTACTGAACTCTGCCCAGCTGTCTGTACGTTTTCATTATTTTAATTTAGCTAGAGGTTGACTTAACAGAAAATTATATTATAAGCACAGTTGTCTGTGTTCATGTACTTATACATCATTACGTCAAAGATACCAAGACAGGTATACAGTAGCAACCGCAAACCTACCAAGAGGAGGCCGTCCACCCAAACTGAAGAGTCGGACAAGGAGAAAATTAATCAGAGAAGCAACCAGGAGGCCCATGGTTACTCTGGAGGAGTTGCAGAGATCCACAGCTGAGGTGGGAGAATCTGTCCACAGGACAACTATTAGTCGTCTACTCCACAAATCTGGCCTTTATGGAAGAGTGGCAAGAAGAAAGCCATTGTTGAAAGGGATCCATAAAAAATCCCGTTTGGAGTTTGCCAGAAGCCATGTGGGAGACACAGCAAACATGTGGAAGAAGGTGCTCTGGTCAGATGAGACCAAAATTGAACTTTTTGGCCTCAATGCAAAACGCTATGTGTGGCGAAAACCCAACACTGCCCATCACCCTGAGCACACCATCCCAACAGTGAAACATGGTGGTGGTAGCATCATGCTGTGGGGATGCTTCTCTTCAGCAGGTACAGGGAAACTGGTCAGAATAGAGGGAAAGATGGATGGAGCCAAATACAGGGAAATCCTTGAAGAAAATCTGATGCAGTCTGCAATAGACTTGAGACTGGGGCGGAGGTTCATCTTCCAGCAGGACAATGACCCTAAACATACAGCCAGAGCTACAAAGGAATGGTTTGGATTAAAGAATGTTAATGTCTTAAAATGGCCCAGTCAAAGCCCAGACCTCAATCCAATAGAGAATCTATGGCAAGACTTGAAGATTGCGGTTCACAGACGGTCTCCATCCAATCTGACTGAGCTTCATCTTTTTTGCCAAGAAGAATGGACAAACCTTTCCATCTCTAGATGTGCAAAGCTGGTAGAGACATACCCCAAAAGACTTGCAGCTGTAATTGCAGCGAAAGGGGGTTCTACCAAGTATTGACACAGGGGGGTGAATACTTATGCACCCAACAGATGTCAACTTTTTTGTTCTCATTATTGTTTGTGTCACAATAAAATTTATTTTGCACCTCCAAAGTACTATGCATGTTTTGTTGATCAAACGGGAAAAAGTTTATTTAAGTCTATTTGAATTCCAGTTAGTAACAGTACATAATGGGAAAAAGTCCAAGGGGGTGAATACTTATGCAAGGCACTGTATATGTCCCATTAATTAACGTGTTTACTGGTAATCCATGTAGATGCTGTGGTAACCAGGGAGCTCAGTCTGGCTTTGACTATTGGCACTCTGAGATTCTTTTGAATGAAGAGTGCGTTACAAATCAAATGAATTATTATTATTATTATGTATGACCTCAAGATAACCGCACAACCAAGGACAGGTTTATCCCAAGAAAGGCATTTATTTAGCTAAAAAAAACAAAATACTTAAACAAAGGTTATTTCTCAATAAAGATGGGTTTGAAAACAACTATTTTAGGATTGCATCAAACATGTTTGTTCATGATCTGTTAATTCCTGAGAAGCACATTTCAGATACATTTCTTAACCTTTGAAATGTGCAAAGCTGAGTAAACAATCAGCCTGATGTATCATTAGTTGTCAAATAAATTATGTTGTAGCTCTTGCCTTGGGGCTGTTAACTTGTCTTATACACCTGGCATATAATCTACTGTGCCATCATCTCCGTGGTGCAAATTTGTCAAACCAGATTGTGACTGCATATAGTTTTCATCATTGTTTTCAAAACTAAATGCTTTGGGTTGCATGCCCATCCTGTTTCTGGCCCATCATGACCCAAAGAACCAGATCATTGGGGACATGATCCATCATGTTGAGCCAGGAGAAGGTGTCGTGCAGGAAATCCTCTCAAAAATGAGGAAGCTCTATGAGCACCTACTGAGAAGTAAGATGTTGTTTAACATGAATATGGTGTTACGATACAAAATATTTTTTGTCCACTTAGGAGCCTGTGTCTTGGGCTCAGTGTCACTGCATTTATAAAAATGTAATCGCACATACAGAGTATGTATACATGACACACAGTCAACCACATTCTGGTATTCATATGTAAATACATTTAAGTGCTGTTAATAAAAACTGTTAACAACTTATTGCACAACTTTAAAACAACATTGTGTAACCCTCCATCCTAAAAATAATAATGAAAGGGTTGACAGCAGCATCAGTGCCACTCATCTGTCTGTAGGCATATTGGAAAGCATCAAACAATATATTTGTACCTGCTTTAAGTAAAGAAACTGTATTTATCCTATAATTTCATCACAATTGAAGTTAAAGTTATCACTCTATAATGGTTCTTGTCAATGTTACCAATTGGACATGATTTCTTAGTGGACATGATCTTCATTGCTCACAGATAATCTAGCTCTAGTTTTAAATTCCTGCAACTATGTTTTCATGGTGTATTGAAATGAATAAAATAAGTTGTTTCCAACATAGGGAGGAACTAGTGGCTGACATTAATGTAAAGGAGGCAAGGGCAGTTTGTACTTTAACATGTGTACTGTAATATTGCAGAACTAGCTGCCAGTGAAAAGGAGACAGCAGCAGGACCAATCCCAGTGGTGGAGGGAGAATTTGTACTTAATCCCACCCCTGTGCCAACTTCTTCCCCCTCTCTACCTCCTACTTCTTCCTCTTTACCTCATACTTCCCTCTCTCTACCTCCTACTTCCCTCTCTCTACCTCCTACTTCCCTCTCTCTACCTCCGAATTCCTCCTCTCTACCTCCTACTTCCTCCTCGCTACCTCCTACTTCCTCCTCTCTACCTCATACTTCCCTCTCTCTACCTCCTAATTCCCTCTCTCTACCTCCTACTTCCCTCTCTCTATCTCCTACTTCCTCCTCTCTACCTCCTACTTCCCTCTCTCTACCTCCTACTTCCCTCTCTCTACCTCCTACTTCCCTCTCTCTACCTCCTACTTCCCTCTCTCTATCTCCTACTTCCTCCTCTCTACCTCCTACTTCCCTCTCTCTACCTCCTACTTCCTCCTCTCTACCTTCTACTTCCTCCTCTACCTCCTACTTCCTTCTCTCCTACTCCC
The DNA here is from genome assembly GCA_903064625.1 of Mallotus villosus. Classification (NCBI taxonomy): domain Eukaryota; kingdom Metazoa; phylum Chordata; class Actinopteri; order Osmeriformes; family Salangidae; genus Mallotus; species Mallotus villosus. The sequence continues at coordinate 50,457 of CAEFZP010001365.1, read as the reverse complement.
TCCTCTCTACCTCTTACTTTCCTCTCTCTTCCTACTTCTTCCTCTGTTTCTGTCCCTCTACCATCCAAAAAAAGTAAAATCAAAGGTTAACTATACTAATCAAATGAGGTAAAACTGTAAATGTGCCAAAGGCATGGAGTGACCAGATCGGTCTTTTGAGATTAATCTTTTAGATATTTTTTCTCAAAGAGTAAGGTAGCTTATTTTGAACACTACAGCCCTAACTTTATAGAGTATTTATTTTCCAGAATGCAGAAAACACAGGTACCAAAAAGTGTTCCCTTATGAACGGGTTGTGGACAGAAGAGTTGTTAAAGTAATTATTTTCCCATTATTCCTCTAATCCTAATTAAGTTTCTTTCTGGTTGCATTTAAAATTTGTCTCTAACTTGGCAAATGTGGCTATACTTTTGTCTCTGTCATGTCTTTCAGGGAAAAGAAGAAGTAAAACTTGCCTGGAAGCCTTGCACCACATGGTAGGTCCAAACGTTCTCAGATTTAATCTGGTGCATTGAACTGTAAACATGTTTAAATACTGTCTATAAATCCCATTTTGAGTAAAAAAAAATCTAAAATGCTCACAACTATTGTGTTATTTTGAAGATGAAATAGTCATGAATGAATACACAGAACATGTTTCAACCTTGAAATTATAATGTCACAACTAAGGTTGTCCTTTAAACGTGTATTGTGTGTGTATATCTGTCTTTTTTTGTTTCATTTTCCGGCAGTGGCAAAGTGTGGGATGACACCTGGGAGCCAGCTGTAATGTATAAAGAGCTAAAAATCAGCCCACAATAAAATAACTATACTATACAAAAGGTGCAAAGTCTAATGAATTAATACTTAGGGGACAGGTATTGTCAGAGATATCAATCTATCAAGCATTGCACAGTCAGTCGGTGAACAAGTTAAGAATGCTTTATTGCTTGCGGCCACAAGGAGACAAAAACATCACACGCCATTGTGCTAGAAATTTGTCTGACTAGCAACAGTTGTTGCTAGTCATTTTAAACACCAGCGCTCAGGACTGTAATTGGCTAATACAAAGTATTTAAATGTTCCATGGCTCTTCTTCATTGGCTCCTCTGCATAGACCTGGCGCGCGTGTGTGCGTGCGTGTTTGAGTGTGTGCATGTGTGCTCTTTGACCCCTGTAAGCCTTCACCACTTCTTTTATGGCCTCTCCAGAAAGATAATGGTCAAGCCCAGGTCCCCTTGTTTATGTAAGCCTAGTGTTACCCAGAGTTCAGATTTGGGGCTAGGCCTCTCCCCACACACAAGGAATATTGTAACACAGAATCATTCTTATACAGGATAAATATGTTACATCTTCAATTTTCCCTACAGGTATGTAAAATAAAATAGGAAGCGGATAGTGCCCAGGAAGTGGAAGGACTCCACAGTGTTGACTGGGGACTTGCACAGGGTGATGGGGGTGAGTGGGGCTGTATTCTTTCTGAAGTCCACAACCATCTCCACTGTCTTAAGAGCATTGAGCTATAGGTTGTTCTGGCTACACCAGGTTTTCAGTTTCCCACCTATAATCAGACTCCCACCAGAGATGAGCACAATGAGGGTGGTGTCCATCAAACTCCTGAAGTTTGTGGAGGTGCAGCTGTTGGTGTACAAGGAGAAGAGCAGATGGGAAAGGACGCAGTCCTGAGGAGATCCGGTGCTAATATGTGTTCCCAGCTTAACATACTGCTTCCTGTCAGCCAAATATAACTTATACACAAATATAACATTCAAATGGGAATGCTACAAGTTTGTCCCTACGTTATTATTTCCGGCTTTGTTGCCATCGCATATGATAGGCCTGGATGATCTTTATGTCCGAATTTCCACCGTGGGAGACCGAAAATACAGTGGCGTGTTCAGGGAGTGGCCTAGGGTGGCACGGGCCACCCCTGAAATCTGATTGGACACCCCAAATGTCTGCGCAGGCGCTCATGCTCACACTTCATGCCACCCCTGCATACGTCAGTGCCCCACTGGTGCCACCCCTATCAAAAATGTCTACACACGCCCCTGCAAAAATATACTCCCAAATACTTGCAGTCTGTGCAGAAACAACCATTGCGTTGCCAGCTACGTTGTACAAAAAAAGTTAGCCTTATGGAGCTTTCTAGAAAAGACTGACTTCTCATTGCTATGACAGGCTTAGTTACCGTAGCCTACTGAGATTGTCTTCAAGAATCAGACAGCCACAACTGTCAAAACGACAGCTTTGACAACGACCATTTTAACAATTGCATGTCAAAAATATTTATTAGTTTATATATATACAGTATATATATTTTTTGTTTAAAGTAATCCCAGTTCAAATTGAATTTAGATAACATGCTACATAAGTACTAACTATATCATAAGAAGCATAACACATTATAACAACATTTTACCATGACTGGTAGGCTTATATACATGCATTATGACAATATACATTACAAAACACACTAAGCATTTAAAGACAAGTTACTGGAAAATGTGTAATTAACAAGTGGCCTATTACTTTAAACACCATAGGACACACACACATGTACAGAACACAATACACATTTTAGCAAACTTGTAAAGCTACTTATGCAGCAAAGGCTGGGAGCATAAAAACTAAAAGCTGCCTCTCCATGTCTCTTTGTCCTGGTTTTTGGAACTGTTAAAAGTACAGTGACACAGAACCTTAGGGATCTACTGGGTATGTATCTTCAGAGCAGTCCTGAAATACATTTAAGTGCATGACTATGGAGTGATTTATAAACTAGTAAAATAATCTGAAAATAAATGTGTCAGCCAGAGAGAGAAAAGGTTCCACCTTGGCAATGTTTTAGTCATATTTTTGATACAGGTTTCAAAATTAAGATGAGCTCATATTATGTACAAAATTACACAAAGTTAAACACTGCATATGAAAATATTGGTTATGTCCTATTATGAAGTAGTGTGTCACAACTGCAGTATCAAAGCAGACAGTCTCAACATTGGAAACAGAAAAAAAATTGTTTTGATTCTTTCAGATACACAACTAATCAAGAAGAGCAAAGGTGTGACCTACAAGTGAAGAAGACACACTTAGGGCCAATCCCAATACATCCCCTTACCCCTACCCCTTGGTTTACCCCTACCCCTTGGCCCTCGAAACCGAGGGGTAAGGGCTACATAGCCCTAGGAATTGGGACGACACTTGGTTACGTGTACATCCTCTAGCACGTATCGATATCTCCAAAGCAAGTAGTATTATGCACTGATTTCAAACGAAATTCGCTGCTAATGGAGTCTACTTAAAACTGTAGACATGCTAGTAAGAGAAATGCGGGACTGTTGTGCAAATTAACACTGTAACATTATCGTAGCAAACTAGCGATTTTTAGAAACGTTTCAATTAGGAAAATGGTTGCAAATATATATGTGCAGGAATAAGCGCAGCTAGTTCAGGCAGGGCAATCGGGCAGCACGCATCATCAAGGGACGTAAGGCGTCTTACTCCACCTTCTTCCTCCGCCCACTACACCCATATTAGCAGCGCATATTCATTGGGCGCGTCCGATAAGGCGTCTTTAAAAGACGCGCGGATACGCACACACTCACCCCGGTCGTTTATGATCACTGATGCTGCCACCCTCCACCATCCCCTTCTCCCCCATGCTGTCTATGTTCTATCCATCTAGGGGATTATATTCTATTGCTCCTTGCCTCATATGTCATGTATGTATGTGTTGCATCGAGGAGGCAGGGAGTACTTCCCTTAGATCATCCACTCCGCCAAAGTTAAATCTACATGTCCATGTCATGTAACAATAAATGCTCAAATCTAATACGTGATTGTCTTGACTGAACTGTGTATAGCACAAAACAAGACTTTAATCTATTAATTAAGCCGCAAATATATCATTTACCGGACTATCGGGATGATCTGGCCGCCATTGTTGCCGGTCGCGCAGTATTCGCATACCCCTTGGTTTCAAGTAAGGTCTCGATCTCACTTGGTTTCAAGGGGTGTATACCCCTTCGTCTTAGCCCTACCCCTAGCTCAAAAAGAGTATTGGGACACCACTAGGTCTCACGCGAACGCGCAAAACCAAGGGGTAGGGGGAAGGGGTAAGGGGATGTATTGGGATTGGCCCAAAGTCCTCGTCAGAAGTGCTGAAATCACTGTCAGCCGCGTCATCTTCTTCTGGCATCTCCTCCTCCGAGTCTATGTCCAGGAGCGGGTGGTGCTTGAGGATTCTGCTGTAGTAGTCCTTCACTTTCAGCATTTGTGCTTTCAGCTCTGTTTGCTTTTTAAGCACCAGACACCGTAGTCCCTTCTGTGCATCCTCAGACAAGTCAGCAAAAGAAGCTGTACAAATGATTACATTTCATAATATTATTATTAAAATGCAATTCTAAAAGTCGATAATAAAACAATGAATGAAGTTCAATAAAGTTCAAACATACTCAAAAGGGAAAGGACAGCATTAGTCGCGCACCAGTCTGGCAGCAAACCAAACCCAAATATGGATGCAAGGGTTGTAGCTAAAACAGTTACGGGAAAATGAGATGTACTTACAGTTGGAGGAGATAGTTCCCAGCTTCAAATGTTGTGCTTTCAACCCTGTCCAATGCTGCTGCATTTCTCTGCAAAGGATCATTTCTTCCTCCTTCAGGCGCCTCACAGCCATCACCTTCTCAAACACTTCCCTTTTGGTCTGAAGGTCTGAAGCAACTGCAAATTCAATTAATCTACATCAGAAGGGAAGACATTATAGTTGTAACAACTTGAAAGCTATGTATCTATGTTCCTATATCCACTAAAACGAATAACATACAATAATAATATCTGTCCACTGATCTGTGATATAAATATAATTATTGGATGATTCCAAGGGGTTTTACAGCCACTGAATTTAAGTATTTTCCTGTTCAAATACGGGGAAAGAAGCGACTAGCTGTGCCTCCTCTCGGATTGCGCAATCCCACACAACTGGGCTGAGCTGCTAATTATTTTGCACACATTTTTATTATTTGTCCTCACATTTCATAGTCTTGGTCATGTATTTTATATTTTGTAGGCTATAACATATTAGTCTTGCTGATCGTACATATTATTAATTGTTGCTCAGCGGGTGAAGAATATGCTGAACGCATGTGCTGCATCAGTGAATTTGTGATCGATACCTTGGTCTATTTAAGAAATCCGTCAAGCTGCACTTATCCCAACCATAGACATCTTATACATAGACGGAGCATCGAATGCTACCGCCTACTGGCGCTGACGAGACGCGGGGCCGCCATCTTGGAGGGGTCAACCGCTCCACTCAGTGTAATCCGTTTGGCTGGAGCAATGAACTGTCAGCGCATTTAATTAATCATACCTCACTGAATACCACTGATTTTCATGCGTTTTTTGTCATACGTGTAGCTATGATAAAGGCCACATGGTTTGGCGTGTTTTATTATAAATTTATAATATTTAATATTATTTAAAGTTTTTATATCAGCTAAAACCACCAATCTGTTTCACTGGATTCAGAATAAAACCAAATTCTTACTCAACAATGTTAGTATTTAAATATTGATTATAAATTGATTATATTGATTTAAATCATAAGGTATTAGGTACATATTTCTAAACTGTATGCTCAACATGCAAGTAAAAATGCAAGTATTAGTATTTGCTTGACTTCCTTCTTTCCATAGGTCTGCTTTGTACTACAGCAAATTTCAGAGCTTTACCACTTCGATGGATGGACGGGCATGCACTAGTTTAAAAAGAGGAAACAGGTACTGGGTTCTTTAAATCACTAATTGTATTACCTCAATGAATTCTGCCGTTGCCTCACAGTCCTTAAACTGAGAGTAGCAAAGATCCCTCATTGTGCGGAGAGCCACTGACACTGAGCGACTCAGTGTCTGTGCAGCCAGGGTCACCCTCATCTTGTGGTTCTCAAAGTAGACATGCTTGTCTGTAATTTTATTGGCAGCATGCAGTCCATCCTTTTTTTGCAGATCATGGAGACGATTGATGTACCTCCAATGGATCTGTCCGGTGGTCGTCGCAATTGGACTGTATGCCTGCAGAGTAAGAATCAGTCACTGCTCAAAACAAGTACAGCAAAATTATGATCATCACGTCCAGCCATAAATGTGCAAATGGACAGAACACAATATTTAGATAACTTTTAGCAGCAGAGGCATAAATTGCACAAAAAGGTCTACAACGATCATCATTTACCTGCAACATATTACGTGCCAACTTGAGCATGTGGCAAGCATCCATCATTACAAATACTTTCTCGCCAGTCACCGGATGTGGGAAACTGGTTTGAAGCGGCTCTCGTGGGTCCCCCTTCAGCTCACACCCAAGTTGGTTGCACATGCCGACATTGGAGGCATGCCCATCCATTGTTAGACATACCACCCGAATGCCCCGTGCATGTAGCTCCTCCAAAGCCTGACTGAGAAGGACCCCCTGTGGTTCTGGAGAGAGAGACTTGGACAGAAAGTATGCAATGGGAGCCTTCCAATGTCCTTGGAGGCCAACCACCATGAACACAAGAGCCTCCGAAGCAACATCAGTCTCATTGTTTCCATCACCCATGTCTACAAAACCAGACATTGACTCGGTATGTGGATTATATTGCACATGTTTTTTGATGGACATGGCATCCAACATGAGTGAAACACATCCATATTTAGTCGGGTCTCCCTGGCATCTTCTCTCCAGCATATCCAGCATCATCTTGTTCAGGCCAGGCTTGGCATCCACCGAACGCAGCCACCTGTAAAAATATTGAGAAGAAGCTATAACATGTTGACATCAGTATTTTCCAAAAATTAAGCCTACCTACCTTTGTAATGTTTGTGGATGTGGGAGGGGAAAATTTCGAGTCTCTCTGAGGTATTTGTATGCCTTTGGACCATGAAGATGGAGCGTGAGTGCAAACTCTCTGCAGTTCTGCGTGTACTCATGGCCCTGCTTTGCCACAAAGTCCATCTTAAGATCTGAAATGTTATGAGCAAAGATTAATTAGTCCCCTTCAGATAATAACCAAGGAGTTTAATAAAGAGAGTAACAATAACATGTACATGAATTTCCAAGTGCTCATTTTGTCTTACCCGAGTAGAATGCAAGCTTCTCACTGAGCTCTTCATTAATGAGTTTTTTTTCCCTCAAATCCCCCAAAAGAGCCTTGACTGTGGTCTTTGCCCTCTTTTCTCTGGACATGGTATTCTTCTTTTCTCGCTCCAGACTTTCCAATCTTGCCAAATGTTGATTGATTTTAGCCTTAACAGCGGTAGGAGAAGCAGGCAAGGCATATCCATGATCCTAGTAGAAAGAAGGACGAACATGGTTTGAGTAATGTTTCACTAGACATGGTCCTAGTAGAAAGAAAGAAAGGGATGAACATGGTTTGAGTAATGTTTCACTTCACAAACATCACTTTGACACCACTAGTTTATGTCCCACATCCACATTCTTTCTTAGTCATCAGCTATCAAAGCCAGTTATTTGTGAGTGTGTTTAATGAGTGGCAGCAAAACGTGAGATTTGAATATGTCCAGGAACATTATGATATGATGTTTAAAGTAGAAATACTCACATCATTAGGTTGAGGTTGTGGGTGTGAGGTTGTCAATTCTGGGGAATCCTTAGAGGCCACGGACAGGATTTCGTCAGCTCTTCTGGAGGTAGACGTAGCCCTGCCCATTACCAACTGAAATTAAGAAACATTATGCATAATACAATATATAAAAGGATTTGTTTGACAATAGAATATTTACATTTATGAATGCTAGCCTTATGATGATACACCTACTTTTTGGAGGTGAACCGGGAAGCTGAAGAGGGATGGAATAACACCATCAAGTAGTCTGACAATCTGACCCGTCCTGTCAAAGTCAGCCTGCTTAAAATGTTGACTGCAGACAACTGAATAATCACTTGCAGTGAATCCTTCTCTCCTCATACCCACTTCCCACTTCGTCCTCGCATCTTTATCTTTTGGAAACCTTCAAAAGTGTCAGATGTAATCTAGGTCAGTCCTTATGGAATATGATTTATCAAGTATCAGTTCATAGCCAGTGAACACATAGCCTAGTTCAACAGTAATCCCAAGATTACCCCATTCCAGGTGTCAGGTGTGGTAGGGCCTTTTCCCGTTTATCACTACATCTGATTGCCTAGCTAGTTAACATATATTAGCCCCCCTACACAATCTGGACTGTTTTTTTATAACTAACTTTTATCCCTATTGTCTTTTACAATCTTTATCTTCATCATTTATTTATTGAAGTATTTTTTCATTTCATTGACAAGCAATCATATTATGGTCCTACTCTTGTTTATTAGCCTAGCTGGCTACGATTTCAGTAGTACTATCGAAGACAAAAATACTGGTAATATTCCTTTCACAAAATACAACCAATAGTACGGTAATGTTAAATCTTACTTGTGAAAAGTAATCCCCCGATTCCTATTGTGGATGGTCCGCCGATTTGAGCATGAATACGCTGTACAACAGACCGGCATCTTGTTTCTGCTGCTGTTGCCATTGACATCTGGCAGTTGCTGCTCCCGGTTGACCTTTCCAAGATGGCGGCCGTATTTCTCGCGTCCCAGCAGCCAATGCTCCGTCTATGTATAAGATGTCTATGATCCCAACTATGTACACCTGAATTGACATAGCTTTACCTTCTCATCCTGACTCGGCAAACGTGCAACCGATTAAGCCGCGATGAGCTGATCACACTAAGTCAAGCGGCGCCTTTTCAGTTATCCTGGATATCTTTATTCTACTTTTGTGCAACAGCCCCCAGAAGTGCTTGCTGTATTCGCGCTGTTTATTTGTTTGTCATGACGTGGCTATGGAATAAAGTCTTCTCACGATTTCAGTGCTCATCATCTCCAGTGGAGAGAGAATAGGGACAGTTGTTAGAATTGTGTAACAGATCTTATCATAATCTACCCGCTCACATTTGATGACGTTTCATATAATTCTGAAGCAGCGGTAATGATGAATATAGCGGAAACACTGGACCACATATTTAAGTAGCCTAACAATGGAGACGGCGAACGTAATTGGTTAATAGCTACACTTAACCGAATAAATTCTGAAAGGCAAGAATCGATTAATCATGAACATCCCTAGCAGGGATATGTCCTGTGAAGGAATTAATGATGCTAATCCTGCTGCTATTTCATGTGTTTGGTCTCTTACAAGAGACAAATCAATACTTAAAGGTCCCATAACATGCTGTTTTGGATGCTGTGTTTATAGGCCTTAGTGGTCCCCTAATTACGGTGGCCGAGAGGTGCAAATCAACATTACAAAATCATTACAAAACACTTTTACAAAGCTTGAGACAAATGTACATTTTGGAGAAAAAAAATTACATATCATAAAACAAAATGACATTACCACAACACATTTACAAGTCCCGAAACAAATTTACATTTCAGAAAACAAATTAACATTACGTGAAACACTTTTACAAGTCCCGATACAAATTTACAAGTGGCAAAACAAATTTACAAACGACATTAAGCGGAAAGGGATTGTACCAACTCCGAGGTTGACGGAAGTGATAACGGAAGCGCTCAATTTAAGTTGATGGAGTTCATGGTGACACAACATGGACAGCGATAGAGTGGCGTTTGTGTGGCAAACATATGAGCCAATTAACAAGATTTTGTTTTCGTGTGCACGCCGTGTAAACATGACCCACATTGTCCACGATTACAGCGTACGAGTGTCCCTCATAAAAATATTGTATACACTGCTGCAGCACATCTGGTCCTTCAGTCTGGTCTGCGCCATTTAAAAACTCCAAAGACCGACCACACGAAAAACAAAATCTTGTTAATTGGCTCATATTGCCACAAAACGGGCAAAACGTAATTTGCGTAATGTTAATTTGTTTTCTGAAATGTTAAAAGTGTTTCCCGTAATGTTAATTTGTTTTCTGAAATGTTAATTTGTTTCGGGACTTGTAAATGTGTTGTGGTAATGTCATTTTGTTTTCTGAAATGTTAATTTGTTTCGGGACTTGTAGATGTGTCATTTTGTTTTATGAAATGTAAAAATGTTTTCCAAAATGTACATTTGTCTCAAGCTTTGTAAAAGTGTTTCAGATTTTGTAATGTTGGTTTGCACCTCTCGGCCACCGTACCTAATACTGTATCACATGTTGTCTTATGACGATACAAGAGGAACATTTTCAAATCGGACCGTTGAAGCTTCCATTTCTCAAAGGCGGAGAAGAATACCCAGGGCTTGGTTTACACTTAAGATATACCAAATTTGTGCTGACAATGCTGAATGTATTCCGGATATAATCAATACGTCAGATGAAATGAGTAACGATAATGATGAACCGTGAATCTGTGATACGGAATGAAGTCACCGTCTACGATCATTGAATGTGAATTGATGTAACAACAGGCACGCGCAATCAATTTCCAGGCTTACTAATCAGGAAGTCCTAACTGAACTCCAATAGCCTACTACATTATGGTGGAACTGAGTAGTTCCGGGAGTAGTAGTGTACAACAATGCCTGTCTGCGAAGGACGGAATACATGCTGCACCTCCAGGAATAATGTGCGGCGAGACCGGTCGGCAGGGACCTCGATTGAACAGTGTCACCGGGCCGCCCTCCTTCTTCGTTGTGAATCCCTGGCTCTCGGTAAAACCAAGGTAGAATAACTGCATATAGGCACATATGTGTCAGCTGTAAACAATGAGGCACATGCATGCCGTATCAAGGGCGGGCGGTGGACGTTCCCAACCAGTTGACCGCTGTTGGCCCAATGCTGGGTATCGATTTCAACGTAGCCCACATGTTTGTCGCTATGCTGATTGCAATAGGTATCTGCATGCTGCAGTTTGCCTGTGGGAGACGCTTCCCCAATCTGTGCCCTTGACAAAGGGCAAGTGACTAACGTCAACCCCTGTGAAGTTGGAGGCTTGTGCTGCATCAGAAGCATCCCAATAGTTTATTGTGTAGGCCTTCCTGCTAATGTCCTGACTCGTGGGTTTTATGCCGGTCTGTCTGAGCCGCCGACGGTTAGTCATGTGTGCAATAGCGTGCACTCCGAGAGCCAGCGTCGTGGATGCACTCATCCAAAGAGTAGCCAAGGGTTCATGATAAGACTTCAGGTATCTCCCTCCGTTCGTTCAAACTAGTCAATAAGGCGTAGCCACATGCTAATGGTCAGGCAAGAGCGCCTTACAGGGACCTGCGGCGCAGTGGCCAGCATTAACGGCTTGATTCCATGCGGGCCCTTTTCCTGTGTTAAGCTTGTGTAGACAACGCCATCCATATGATAAATCGCAGGCGTGTGGCTGGGCAAGCGGACGTGACCGAAGCAAGTTCAAGGTCCTGCCTCGCCACCCCTCAAGGTGTCTGTTCAGTGTGCACTGGCGTGGTAACAGTTCCATTCGGCTGCACAGCAGTCCGCGCAGCTTCAACACGCTGTCGGGAGCGCTGAGTTGGATCTGTTGAACGAGTGATCTGCACTGAGCTGCGTTTCCCGAGTGTCGTAAGCCTAGGTTGATCGTGGAATCCATCGTTAAATATCGATGGTTTCGTTTTGCTCAATCATTGCCGCGATCCGCCGCAATGGACAATTTATATCGCATTTTTTCTGTGTTCTCCTCTGGTTGCATTTCCGTGCTGTAGGCCTATTAGGGCCGAGTGGTTCAGTTGCAGTGGTCTACGTTTTAATCTTTAGGTCCATAGATGGTTATAGTGTGCACTGTCTTGCCCCGTAGATTCCTTCAATGACGAATAAAGCTGATTCTGATTCTGCAGCAGCACATTGCCTTTATCCGCCTGTCACTACATAAGGTTGGAGGTGTGCACTTCCACATTAAAATCCTATGACCCTGACTGGCTTCAATATTCTTAGACATTCTGTGGTGCGTTCTCTGTGAGCCCTTATGCCTGTAAATGTGTCTGCTGTGCACTTCATGGTGCATCGTTTAGAGTCCCGCAAGCTGCAACCGTTGTCCATCAAGCATCGGTGGCGGTGTCCAGTTGTACGTTCGGTGCGAGAATCCTTCATAATGCAGCCTTCTGGGAGCCTGTCTATCCATCTCTCATGAGTGGTGAACGTAAGCAGCAGCTTGAAAGCATATAAACATTGTGGAAGCGCAGAACTCATGAGCGCTTAAGAACAGAGACTGTGACCGTGCCGGGCAATATTGCACCTGGTACACAATAGAGGCTTGTAGCAGATAATGCTCAGCGACTGTCTCAACTCTAGGCATAGTGCTCAAGCTGAGCAAGCGCTCAAGCTGAGCGGGTCTGAGACCTCCGGCGACCAATTTCTTTGTTTTTATTAGGATCCCCATTTCAATATTCAAGATCAAATTAGAGAGATTCAGTTATAGGGCTTTTGTTATATCTTATTTAAAAGTAAATAAAATGAATAAATAAAAACAAAATCTATTCCGGGTAGCGTAATCTTGTCAACTTTCTCAATATTATTTTTTTCTTTTTTTTCCTATAACTGAATCTCTCTAATTTGATCTTAAATATTGAAATGTCTTTAAATGTAATAGTTCTTCACTAATGTTTTTAAACCATATTGAGTATTTTGTTGTTTGATGGTATTTGGAAGAGATTTCCATTCACACATTGCTCTATACCTGACTGAACGTTGAATTGATTTGGTTTTCACTTTAGGTCAATTAAAATTACCTCCTACTGCATGCCTCGTTGGATAATGATGTATATCAATACTAAACGATAGTTTTGAATATACAGTAAAAGGTGTTTTGTGTGTTATAACATTGTGTAAAAAAAATATGACTGAATACAAAAATCTGTTTTTAACTGTAAAACATTAGGTTTTTATGCATTTTATCTGAACCCACATGAGAGAGCCGCTGTATTCTGCATCACTTGTAGTTTTCTTATATTAATTGTTGAGGTGCTGGACCAAACAATAGAACAATAATCAAGGTGTGAAAAAAACAAAGCATGAATTACTTGTTTAACAGTCTGTGGTGTAAAGTGTTTTGCACACCTTTTAATAACAGACAAAGTGTTGCCCATTTTAGATACCAGATTTTTAACATGTCTATCCCAACACAATCTATGATCAATCGTCACTCCCAAAAGTTTAGCCTCTTATCTTTGCTCTACAGAATGTTTCTCTATGCTGAGTTAAGGTTTTGGTTTGGAACATAAAGAAAAAGGAGTTCCAAACACTAAACAAGTAGTTTCAGATACATTGAGAATCAATGTGTTACTCCTTATCCAGTCCACCACAAACTGTAGCTCCCTCTGTAGTTTTGTATTTAAATCACCAATATCAGTTCCTGCAAAATATATAGTGGAATCATCAGCAAACATCGAAATGCTTGCATTATTTAAAACAGATGGAAGATCATTGGTAAAAATTGAGTAGAGGAGCGGCCCAAGACAACTTCCTTGAGGAACGCCATGTTCCACAACCCTTACCTCAAAACCAAAAACTTCCATTAAAGTAAACTAATTGTCTTCTCTCTGTCAAATAACTTTCCATTCTTAATAATGCGGTTCCTGAAAAACCATAATATTTCAATTTTTTTAACAGTAAATCATGATCAATTATATGAGCAATAGTAGGAGCAATGATTGAAACTATTGGCTTCAGCAACTTATATTCAAGATAGTCAACACCAGGTGGTTTGTTTTTTCAATTCATCAGAAGTAATTTCACTTTGGAACCAGCGACGCTCTAGTGATGGGAAGTTCAGATCATTTTACCGACTCGGTTCTTTGAATCTCGTTCAGTAAAATGAACGAATCTGCATTAAAATAATGTATCATGACAGTCTGGATGATTTGAAGTGATCATTTATTATCACACTAGCATTCAATTATCATGGCAAACTATTACGCTGAACTCTAAGTAAAGTACAAAAAAGTTAAAATAACGAAACCTGTAATTATTACTTGTGAAGGAATATCATTCACGTCTTATTAAACCAAGCCACGCGAAAGTTAACGAGGTAAACAAATCCTTTCTGTTTCCTCTTCTGAGCGCAGGTCACGTGACATGACCCCAAGATCCGTATCCGAAGACCCAGTCAAAATGAACAAATCATTTCTGTTTTCTCTAGCTACCAGTGCTAAACCTATGCAGGTCACGTGAAAAATGATCTAAAGATCTGTATCCGGCAGATGAACGAATCTTTCACCTCCCGACCGTGTCTTCGGGTCAATGTTTCGTTCATCTGCCAACCGAGTCTTCGGATCAATGATTCGTTCATCGTTCATTTTTCACGTGACCTGCATAGGCTCAGCACTGGTAGCGAGTAGATCAATGATTCGTTCATCGTTCATTTTTCACGTGACCTGCATAGGCTCAGCACTGGTACCACTTGGTTGGCAGAAGGATAATTTTCCACGTGACCTGCATTCAACGAATCATTTCTGTTTCCTTGGCTGAGCCTATGCAAGTCCCGATGCGTGGCCACGATAAAACGTAATAATTTCCTTTGTGCCATATGGAACCTTATCTTGATGGCCTCCAGGACAGCCTTGACAGAAGGTTCCAAAACCTCAATATCATGGGAGCCTTTCATGTCTTGGGGCCCCAAGCAGTCAATGAGGAGGATGATTTCGGACAGACCTGCCCCCACTGCTAAATAAATCCTAGGGGAAACACTGAACCCAGTCTCAACAGCCGTGCAAGAATCTGGTTGATCTTGTTAGCTGTGGTGAGGTACAAGGGTTCATCGAGCGTGCGGTAGTATTCTGGCATCTGGAGTTGTCTTTCCGCTTCTCGGATGTAGTGATCACAGTCCATAACCACTACAGCGGAGCTCTTGTCCACCGGTTTGATAATCAGATGATCATGTGCGTCCTGGCGCAGCTGTCTGAGGGCCTCGACCTCCTCCGGTGTGAGGTTAGGGGTGTCATCTCCGTCGTTGGGGAGAGAGTCAGCAGACCGGAGGTCTGTCTGGACCAGTCTGGGGATGACAGGCGGCAGCTGGTGGTCCTTGGGCGTCCAAAAGGATTGGGGGAGGAAGGTTATGGTCTGAGAAGTCTCATCACCGAGCAGAACGGAGAACCAAAAAAAGCAAGGATCAGAGTCAAGATATCTGCGGAGACACCCTGGATACCGGCCAGGGAACAGCAGGTGCTCTGCTGACACTAGTCATTTACACTAGATAACATATCTTCGTGTTCCAGCGTACGTGCTGCCTTTGTGTACATCCTGATGGGTTCGCTGACGGGCGCAAGAGGGGCAGCTCTCTAGAGGTAGCTATCTGCCCGAGGTCGGATGAGAAGGGTACCAGGGAGATGTGTATTCAGCTTAGTCGCAGGTTCACCTCCCGTCCAGCACCGGGTCTGGACGGGATGTGCGCGTGGGACGGCTCGGTAGACCGCACATCAGATGGTATGTAACACGACGGATATGCACACATAGTCTTAGTCATCGTTAATGCTAGCATGATCCGCGCATCCAGAAAAACGCAAGGGCAAGTTCTAGCTCTTCAGAGCCCTTTGGTGTATACAGGCTTGGTTCCGAAAGGACAAATACATTAAAGTCTGTACTTTTCTCAGTGGAAGGGGTTGCGAACCATCTTTTTCCTCTTGGCTGCTCAGTATTAAACATACTTGGGAACTGCCTGATAAGGGAGTGACAAAAAGATGAATAAAGAAAACGGCATTGATTTGCAATAATTGCTGAACTATTTCAATATGTTAATCAATTGCTTGAGGATCATAATGCCCTGATAGATAAATTTACAGGCACAGCTAGATTGTAAAATACATTAGCTATGACTTGGCAAATGCAGTTGGCAAATGGAATTACCACAGCACTTTCCCCTTTAACAACAATTATGACTCTTCACGCACTGTTTTTCAAAACATAATGGCGCTCAATTCGTGTGTAATGAATTTCTGAAAGCCATGTGGGGATTCGACACACTAACTAACTGCTGAACACATCTAGCCTTGCATACTGATGCAGTGTTGGGTACTGGCTCCCATCAAATGTAATCCTTACCCACATTACCCACAGTGTATTTATTACCTTCTCATAGCTTGTCTCACCCCATTGTCGGTATTGGTGGCATTAGGTATGGTAGGGGCCATAGTTACAGCCCCATCTATGCTCTCTGCTGCTCGGCTCTCTGCCATTGGGGAAATATTCCTAGTAAGAGCTTGCACAAGAACACGTGCTGCTGCCTCCACTTGACTTGACAGTCCCTGCTTTGGAAAAAAACGTTTTAATTATCTGTTCACTAAAGTCCCATGTAAGATGTTACCTGGCTAGACCGCAAACTAATGCAGCGTGAGCAAGCGTATCCATGATGTCAGCAAGGCCAGGTTAAGTTAGACATTGGCTGTGTCTACTACCGTGCACTTCGAGCACTTACTTTCAGTGCTTACGCTGAAAAACCAAAATAATTCAGTGCACTGAAAGTACCCGGATGATGCACTGCAAACGGTCCAAAAATGAAGTGTCCGACGATGGACACTACTCGCCCTAAACGGGCGCCATCTTGGCTACGTAGCGGAAGAGGAGGAGTCCAGAAAAAATATTTAGACAGGTTGCCATGGTAGCAGATTGTTAACGCCGTTAGCTCTGGTTTTTGGATTTTTGGACTGTGCAGTAATGACGGGGGAAATGAATGTCGAGGCGATGGTACTGGTAGTACCTCTGGAAGCAGACCGTAAATGTAAGTATCAGCGGTAATTAAACACTGTACTAATATTAAATGTACTAGTACTAGCAACATTCTCAGATTAAAGCCAGCGACATGAGTATTTGGCACAGTTAACGATGTAACGCTATATTGACAGTTAGCATACCTAGCTAGGTAGCATTAGATTTCATTGGTACATGTCAGTTCTACTAAACTAGCTGGTTCATATTTACGTTTATGATGACTATCGGTGATAATGGATAAACAATCGATATGATCAGTTTATTAATGGGTTAACATCATAACGCAAACGATCATTCCGATACTTAATACCGTTACAGTACGATAGCTATCTAAGATAGGATCCGCCATCTGTCATTTTTGAAATAATTGTAGCTTTTCAATCGTCGTTTTTTATGTCATGGTATTTCACATGTTTAGGGACAGACGAGGATACGAGGGCCCTAATCCCTTGGCGTTCCTCCAACAAAGCCCTCTTCACGGGGAAGAGGAACGCCTCCGTGATGGGATACGAGTAAGTAAAATGAGTCTAAGGGATTTACTGTAAATGGTTGCCTTAGTTGCTAACCTTACAATGATCAATGTGGTCCGGTGTGGTCATTACTGTGTCAGGGCTGTGGTTGAGGCGAGATGTTAAGCAGCATATGTTTTCACCAGGGTCTTCATAAAGGAAAAAGGGCTTGGGGGTTTGGCCCCCAAGCTGGTCAAAAAGAGGTGGGAGAATCTGGTCCACAAATATAAGGTCAGTTTACTCTTGTTCTTATCTATGTATTGTGCTCAAGTAATGTAAAGTAATCGTATGGTCAGCCTTCAGTTCAATAACCAATTACCAGACCAGTAGAAGGCGCAATGATATGCAACTCCAGTGTGGTAAAATGGAATCAATTTCGTAGCGTAAATGTCTCTCAAATCTGCTATATCTCTCAATATGAGCATATATTGCCAGCATTTCTTTATTTTTGTTGTCTTTTCATCCACAGGAGCTGAAGAACCCTCGGACAGGTGTCAGCACCGAGGGGGGTGGGGTCACTGCCGCTTCTTGGAAGTGGTATTCCCTTATGGATGAGGCACTGGGGGCCAGGCCGTCTGTGACCCCGCCGGTCCTGTTTGCCTCATCCAGCCGGGAAGCCCCTGTGGTCACACCTGTGGTGCCAGTCATGAGTGGGGCTTCCTCCACAGTGTCAACCCCGAAAAAGAGGAGGGTAGACACTGTGGAGGTTGGCAACCTCATTACGGCCAACGACCGCAGGTTTACTGAGGCGTTAAAGGAGGACCAGTACAGGGTGACAGAGGTGAGGGAGGCAGCTGGGCAGGAGGAGAGGAGATACAGAGAGGGCCTGGAGAGGGAAGAGAGGCGCCACCAGGAGACGGTGGAAAGAGAGGAGAGGCGTTTTATAATTTTAAGAGAGAGTGAGGAGCGGAGAGAGAGGGAGGCAGCTGCCAGAGAGGTGCGGAGAGAGAGGGAGGCTGCTGCCAGAGAGGAGCGGAGAGAGAGGGAGGCAACCGCCAGAGAGGAGCGCCTCCTCACCATTTTGGAGCAGTTTACACGAAAATAAAGCTTGGTTACTTCATTTACTTGGTTACTTCAGGTTTTTGTACATATCGGTTTACGAACACTCAACAGACTGATGCCCGTTTGGCTTTTCTAGGAAGTCAATAGTTGTACTGAATTACCATACCCTTATCATATGAGTAGCTGTCATTTGCTAACGGGCGGGCTGTTAGGAGCGGGCTGTTAGGAGCTCAAACCACAGTCAAAGACTGAAATGTGCGAGGGTTTAGTTCTATTCTTCTTAAAAATGCTTATCTATATTTTAGTTTCGAACTGCATATGTAGCAGTGGAATGTTGTTCCCCTAGATTATGCACTGGATTGTAGACAAGGTCAAGTAGGTCAAATTGGGAGGGGGAGGTTGACCATTTGATGTCAAGGTTAAAAAGTATTTCTTTAACTTTAGTTTTTAGCACAGGGAGTGTAGTGCCCAGCATCCACACTGCTTTTTTTAATGCATTACACATGTAAACCCAATTGTTGATGTACAGACATTTTTACACATTTATGGTTACGTCTTTGTAAAAATGTATGTTTGTGAAAAAGGTATGTGTGTTTTGGTTTGACCCATCGCAGGTTATCTGTTCTCGCAGTAAATTTGTTCTTTTCTACCTCCAGCTAGCGAGGTACGTTGTCTTCAGGTCTGAAAATTGTTAGAGAACTGGTGAAAATGTCTGCTTTGTATTCATGTTTTATAATATAACTAAGTCGATATCACACAACGTAGGCCTATAGTAACGTGTCATAATAATTGTAAATATTACAGTTTCATGGTAGGCACAGAAAGTACCATCGAAAGTTGATAGGGCAGACATTCGCAGTAAACATCTTATTATGAAATAATTACAAACTCATAGATTGTTTGCCAATGATGTTTATTTAAATGTAGTCGTGGTCTGGAGCGTAGCACTGAATGGCTATTCTGTTTCTATTCTCTGCCCCAGAGACGTTTCCTGGAGGTGCTGGTTCCCGTGCTGGCTGGTCAGCTGCTGCCCTCCCCACATCTGCATCTGGCTCCAGCAGGTCACCGTTGGTGAGGCAGATGTTGTGGAGCACAGTGCAGCACACGATGACCTCTGGCACAAACTTGACATCCACCTCCAGAGCCTTGAAAAAAATGGGCCGCCATCGCGTCTTCAGGATGCCGAAGGACCTCTCCACAACACACCTCGCCTTTGACAGGCAGCAGTTGTAGCGTGCTTGGAGGTGGTTGCGGAGAGGCTGCCTGAAGGGGGTCATGAGGCAGATGGGTTGGGACAGGCAGGGGTAGCCACCATCCCCAAGGATACAGTATCCCGGTGGAGGGTAAGATCGCTCCTGGTATATCGGGCTGTTTCGCAGGACCCTGGCGTCGTGCACTGACCCTGTGTATCCCACAAAAACATCCACAATTGTGCACTTGTTGTCGCAGATGGCCTGCAGCTGGATTGAATAGAACAGCTTGCGATTGAAATAGCAGGCTGCATCCTCCGCTTGGGGCTTCACCCTGACGTGGCAGCCATCGATAGCCCCCACCACTCTGCTGAAGGCTGCTGACCCAGCGAGACGGGCGAAGCGTGCACCTAGTCGTGGGAGTTCCTCTCCTGTCGGGTGCCGGACAACAGTGGGCAGGAGTGCAGCAATCTGCGCACTCACCCTGTGCACCACCCGGTGAACGGAGGACCGGGGCATGTCGAAGGCCCTGGCCACCACCCGATAGGAGGTGGCGCTGCCAAGCCAGAATAGAAAGACCAGGCAGGATACCTCCGGGCCCCAACCGTGGTCACAGTCGGTGCCCAGCACAGCCATGAGGGCATTGAATGACTCTCTGGTGAGCCTGAAGTCCACCCTCAGGTCACTGTGGCCATCAAAATACAATGCCAGCAGTGGCATTGAAATGTTGATCTGGGTGCGCCGCCTGGGGCTGGGTGGCTGCTGTAGAGCGTGTGGAGAGGGGAAGGGAAGATTTCATCAATAAAATGTTGTCATTAAGGTTTTGTAGTCTTTTATTGCCTTTTCTGATTTATATTAGGATTGATGAATGTTTGTAACAATAATTAATATGCCTCTGTGTTCCATTGCTAATTGATTCCTGTATCAGGGTAAACTTAACTACAACAGAGATGTGTGTAAAAGTACAGTCAGTCAAGGTAGGCCCATTACTGTGTGAATTCAAGCAGAGGAAGCCTATGATTTCAGTAGATAATTCTTAAAACGAATTGAAATCCAGGGACATGTACATATTTGTCATGTTTTATTTCCATATGGTGTGTATGTGGACTGCAAAGAAGTAGGCTACCTCTGACAACGATAATTGAGAATGTCATTGCGACTATAGCCTACATGAGACTAGGCTGTGAAGGCAAAATCACAATGACATTTACATACCATCTCGAGTGCAGCCAGAAGCCGGAGGTTCCTGCCACGATTGTGGAGGTGTCGCAGTTTCCAAATGGGGTTCATGTTGTTTCCATTTTTATTTATGCTTAGTGACAGAAATACAAGCGGGTTTGTTTCGCTGGTTTAGTTTCTCGAGTGTCGCGAGCAGATTTGCGTGCGTCACTTCCCGCTAACTGGGTAAGTAAAGTGTTCCAGTTTAGACAGCACTACTCAGCAACTGAGTGCACTGCAATGTAAGTGCACTACATTGCAGTGCAGTACATTGCAGTGTACTTCGTTGAGTGCGCGGTAGTAGACACAGCCAGAGACTAGCTAGCTTGCTAAACGTTAGCCTAAGAAACACTTAAAATAACTAAACATGGCTCCTGCCATTCTCAAGAATATTCAATCAAGTATGATAATCGGTTTAATAAGATTAACAAGCTATATTTCACATTTGGTGGGCGGCTACCAGACGCCATTGCTTGTGATCTCAAGCCGGAGACAATGTCCGTTACTATGGCGGGTTTTTGTAGTCCACATTTGATTGGCTAAATTTGGAGACATCTGATAGGCTGCAGAGGATATCTTTTAGGGGGGAAAATGCATTTGTGAATCTTAGCACGCCAGGAAAGTTAAAAAAATCCACACACAAATGCAGGGATTTGTAACTCGTGTTCGTCCGATTTGTAACTCGTGTTCGTCAGGTTGCAAACAAATGTAATGTGGTCATGTTCGGCAGAAAGTCTGTGCACATGTACAGCTTATGTCTTCTTGAGGTCATGCAGGGAGGCCCCGCTGAGCGAATTTAGATTTCACATAGACAGTGAGGAGCCAACAACCAGTGAAATATGCAGAACTTGCAACTACAATGATTTACGGCCATTTCACCTGTTCTACGATAACTGTATCGATGTACTGACCGCTGAAACACGTTAAGGGAATGATTCTGTGCAAAGCTATATTTGTGCTGTCCAGCTAGTATTTAAACCATCTTTAAAGAGACGTTCTTTACTCATGCTGTCACTCTGTCATGGACTGATGGTGTGATCTGAACTTGTGAATCGTGTTACATTTATTCGTGAATCATGAAATACATTTGTGAATCGTGTTGCGTTTGTTTGTGAATTATGAAACTAATCTAACTCCATACGCCTGAGTCTGACGACTTTTGGTCTGAGACCTGACACCTTTTCGTTTGATTCTGACACTTGAGTCTGAGATCTGGATGTCCTAAGATGAACACCTTACCCCCTAGCTCCTTCTGACTTCAGCCCAAAAAAATACATTCATAACAGTACACACAACTAAGCATTTGCTGCACACTACCAAGCATTCACAGCACACTGTAGTGCAAAATTGAAAACACAATTATAGAAATGGAACACACCATATGAATGACAATGATTCTGGAGAATGAGCCATATTCTCCTTTTGTAAAATGTCTCAATGTAGGCCTATTCATAGTCAAACATAAAATAGCACCCAAATATGCAGCAAAAAAGTTTTATTTTGGTACAGACAGAGAACAGGCTAACGGTCTGGACGTTCCTGAATGTAGCATGGTCAGCCGGGATCCTAGTTTGTATTTGTCAGAGTGTGATAGCGTTGTTCTCACAAACCATATTTACAATTTCAGTTTCCTGTTCGGCTGTGAAAGTGTGTGTTCTTCCTCCACGGTGTGGTTCTCTTTCAGTCCTGCAAAATACAAATACTGTGAGCACACTGTATTATATTGATATACAGTATTACAGTACACAAAGGCAAATAGATTTCGTACTTGTACTCCATCCTGAAGATTCTAATGATGGCAGCAACTGTGAAGCAGCTGAGATTTGGTTGGACCTTGCTCAAACCATGGTTGAGCACATGATCTACCACAGTGGCCCGAATCTCATTAGAGACGATGTTCTTCTTCTTTCTCCTCCTCCTTCTTTTCCTTGTCCTCTTCCTCCTCCTCTTCCTTCATGTCCTCCTCCTCTCACTCACTCTTACCCCTCTCCTTCTCTGGTTGTCAATATGTTCTAAGTTCTCCATTGTTCACCAAACGAAACAGGCCCAAGGCCCTTTTTATGCTGCAGTCCTGATTGCAAATTGCTCACCAGACCTGAATGATTAGAGATTTGAATAGTTGTGTGTAATACATTAGGTGCGTTCGACATGGAATGCGGCTGCATGAAACGACCGGCGAGAGTAGCCGCTTGCAGTCGGGGAGGAGTTGAAAACGGCTCTGTGAAGTTGGACATTCCAGCTTCTCGTGGTTTGCTGCGTTGATGTCAGTCATGGCCGATCAAGCGCTGTTTGCTTACGTTACTTTATTTATAATTAAACTTAGTCTTTCCGTTAGTAGAAAAGGTGGCCCAAAACCCTTTTTTCAACAAATGTTTTATTCAATCAAATTGTTTGATCCGGATTTGAGCATTGGCGAAACTGAAGGTGTCAGAATAATTACAAAACAAGCGTCAAAGTTGTCGTGTGTGAGTCTGGCCAATCATGAAATAGCTGTGTCGTCATTTGAAGCCGTGCAGTTGCTCTTGAGAAAATGCGCTCGGCTACACAGCCGGCAGTTCTCGAATCGATCTCACGGTACTTTGATGGCTACGTCACAGTGACCTAGCCTCGGCGCCGTCTCAAGTCGGACAAAAAGTCTAACCAGAATTCACTGTTTCAAGTCAGCCGCCTGCAGCCGGCTGCAGGGCTGCATGAAGCGAGGTCATGTCGAACGCACCTATTGATACTTCGAGATTCTACTTGAGAAGTGTGTGCAACAACTGAACATTGTGTGAAGTGTTTTGACAACAAGGTGATGTGTAATTGACATCAGTGTGTGAACAATGAAAGTCAGAGTCTAATGCAGATAAGGGAGTGTGAAGTAATGCCAAATTGGTTTGAGCAATTGGAACATGAAGTTAAGGTTGTGAAAATGGTGCCACATTTTTGCTTTTTGTGTTTAACAATTGTCAAAAACTGTAATACCAGGGAGAGGGGCTCAAGTGCCCATGTCTAGTTTTCAATATTTCTGAACTGAGTAATTATATTTATTGTCCACAAATGTGGACATTTGCCTATAGTTGTGTGCTTTAATTAGGCTAAATAATTACTATTTCACAGAGAACTTGTATCATGCAGTTTGTGTTCAATTGTATTAGGATGGTTAATGAATTTACTGAATATTTCACAGCCCCACCAAGAATAATTTTCACCAGCCGCCACTGGCTGTGCCCCAGTAAAATCTAACGTTTAAGAAACAAAATCTTTATTATCCTACTTTGATTGATAATCCCGGAAAAAATCAACGCAGTAGCCTATCCCAATCAACGCTTGTAAAATGAAAGCAGTTTAAGCCTAACCGAAAACACAAACCGAAGCCTGCAGAATTCCACGTCAACGCGCTCTTCTAAGATTGCCAAATACGCACACAAAGTCCAGGTTTCGGACTCGGCACACGCGTCAGAATTGAGGTAGTCTAAGAAAACATTACTAAACTAAAGAAAGTTTCTAAATGATAAGCCTACCGATCATCATATTTTCACTAAAACATAAAAACAATATTACATGAAGCTCAAAAAACGGTATTTGCGCTCAAATCAATGCGAAAAAAATGTGCGCGCTCGCATTAACTATTGATGTCCCTGCCAAAGCTGATATCAAACTTGCGTCCCTAAACTGTTGTATAGTGGGTTAAGCAAACGGAGTTTCTATAGCCTAGTAGTGCATTGTGGGCAGCAAGCTTGAAAGAAAAAAAGGGATATTGATGAGACTTGAATAGGGTCTTCATAATATTAGACTGCTTCCGTTTGGCGCATCAGGTCTCGCTTGCACATCACTCGGAAGAGAGGCAGAAGGCTGCGTACGTGCACTGGAATCTAGTATGTTACTATTTACCTATAACGTCAGAGATCGTCTATAAACACCGTGAAAGGATGGTATTGATCAGAACGTCCCGTAGGACCGCGTTTCCTGTGTACACGGTTTGAAGTCGGGTAGCGCGAGCGACGATGGTGCGCATGATGGAGTCGCAGTGCGAGTATTACATGTATTTTCCCGCGGTTCCCATCTCCGACTTGTCAGACCCCGCTCGCTACAGAACCTTACCCCGCCGAAGCCACCTTTACTTGGGGGAGACAGTGCGGTTTCTCCTTGTGTTGCGGTGCAAGGATGTGTCTTGTGGAGAGACACCGACAGAGCAGGGTACTGAAAACGTAGGCGGTAATGAAGGGTCGTTAGCCTTCGGTTCTGAGACCGCAAGCAACCGGGCTTGGCGGGAGCTTGCCGGGTCTCTATGTGCTGTTGCCAACGTCGGTCCCGGAGAAAGTCGACACCGGTCACACCATCTACACCATGACTACCAGAGCAGCGGGGACGAGGGGACGGACGAGGCCGAGGATGAGTACGTTGCCGCAGCCATAGGCAGGGTGGATGGAAGATGTCGCGGTTTCACAGACTGCAAACCGCTTCTCATCCACAACAGTACGGGGAGTGGGGCGAGGGAGTTCCGCAGGGCTCCGTTCCAGGTAGACAAAATGTGGTTTATGATTTAGGATGATCAATGGTAACACATACGCTTCCAGTTCATTAGTCTTTATAGCTTTGTCTACTGCTCATTGTCTTGAAAGCCATCACGAAGTTATACCTATATGTGTTGAAGGTAAACATTTGGGTTATCCCGTGTCAGGCACAATTTTTGATGTTTCATGTTTCAGTTTTGATAGCCTATAATGGCGTCGCAGAAATGCAATCACAGCCAGCACTGAGTAGCCTAGCATACAAAGCAGATATCTCTGAGTCATTTGTCAGATTCCCTTAACATTCCTGAATTTGAATACACTATTGTACAGTGCCAGTGATGCAGTTGGTGATTACAATGTCAGAGTAGGCCTAACACACAAATACAGCTTCCTTGAACTAGAGATAGTGCATAGTGCCTGTGATAAAGTTGGTGTCACACATACACAGATTCCTGGAATTATAGCCTAGATAGGGCACAGTGCCCTCGATGATGTCATTGACACACAGATTTCTGGAATTATAGATGGATAGTGCTGTGCCCATGATGCAGCTGGGGATGACAGTTCTTCAATGGTTTTGGTACCTATATTTCTCAGATCAAAATTTAAATTCTCTGTCATCTTTGAAGTTATTGTTCAACCTCCACATCTAATCTATTCTAGTCAAATTACCAATGTTATGGTAGCCTATACATTCATTGCCTTCATTTGTCTGCTGTTTTCTACGTAATAAATTGCTTATGTCTTGTTGATCAAAACGATATTGATTCTCTGTTAAATTGTCTTAGTTCAATTGTGGTAGCCTACTCCACTCTGTTGGATTATAAAAAGGACACCTGCAAAATATTAACTTTGCAGAGTGGGATCTCGAGATATTCATAGGAAACTTGCTGTACCAGAGGACTAATCAGAGTGAAGGGGCTGTGACACGAGTGTTTGTGAGTGTGTGAGAGTATGTCTGTCTTTATATGTGAGTGTGTGTGTTAGAGAGAAAACAATTAAAGGCGTCCCTGTGTTTCCTCTTCATGACTGAAGATGAAAAGAGATGTGTGTGCAATGGTGTTCAGTGTCTGCCTACAGCAATTAGAGTGTGAGTAATATGTTCTCCCTTTATTTATTTCTGTCTCTCTCTCTTTCACTCTCTCTCACTTTCTCTTTTTGTCTCGGAATCCATTGCCCTTTCTTGGTCCTTGTATTTCATCTTCTGTTTTCCCCTTGCACCCCCAAAACTCTGTCCTGCTCCTTCCCCTTCACTTCACGTCATAATTTCCCTTATCGCCCCATCCCTTCTTTACATCCCTAGTCTCCACTGGATGAGCCAGTAGTGTTGACCGATGAGGTCATTTTCCCCCTGACCGTGTCTTTGGACAAGCTGCCAGTCAGCACCCTCAAAGTCAAGGTGAGATGTCAATGGTTAAACTTGACTGACATGCACTTGGTTTAGAATGCACCGTATAGTATAGAATATTAAAAAGTAGTGTTGATGCAAGTAAGTATATATACATATACTTTAAATACTTTATACTGCATTAACAGTATTGAAGT
Source organism: Mallotus villosus (assembly GCA_903064625.1). NCBI lineage: Eukaryota > Metazoa > Chordata > Actinopteri > Osmeriformes > Salangidae > Mallotus > Mallotus villosus. Next base: position 23,842 of record CAEFZP010001365.1, on the reverse strand, counting down.
GCCTCATTATCAGCTCCGCTTTGTGTGTATGTGGGGGGGGGATTTCAGGTGATGGTGACGGTTTGGAAGAGAGAAGCAGAGAAAGCAGAAATTCAGGAGCATGGCTACCTTAGCATCCTTCAGCAGCGTATTCCCACACACACCTTTCGTCAAGATCTCAACACCTTCAAAGCACAGGGTAGACATACACACCTTTTGTCAAGACTTCAACATTTTCAAAGCACAGGGTATATACATCCTCACACACACTATTTCTCGCCATATCCCACCTCTCCTCATTTCCCTCACAGTGAGCACCACTCTGACTGTGCTGCCTCCTCCTACTCTTCGCTGTAAACAAATGACGATCTCTGGGAAGCACCTGACGGTTCTGAAAGGTATGTGTTGAGAAGAACTCTGGAAGAGGAGCCGATTTGATCTTGCCCAAATTAGCTGGAGACAAATTAATTATGTTTTTGCTACAATGCCATTTTAAGAAATGCCTTTCCTCTTTCTTCCTGTCTTTTATTTGACATTTCATTTTTTCAATCTACAATTCTCTGCCTCCCACCACCCTCCCCTGCCCTCCCATACTCATCCCTCACTCCCCTCCCCTGTCTAATCCTCTCCACATACCTCCATCCCTCACTCACCCTTCTCCACCTTTCCATCCTTCTCTACCTCACTCCCCCTATCCCCGTATTACCTCCCTGGATCCTCAGTATTAAACGAGTGCTCTCAGGAGGAAGTCTGTGTGAAGGAAGTGAGAATTCTGCCAAACTTCAACGCTTCCTACTTACCCATGATGCCGGACGGCTCTGTGCTTTTGGTTGACAATGTGTGGTGAGTGTGTCCCAGCAGACAAACTGTAGATTAACTGTGGGTAAGTGTGTAGGTAATAGTTATTCTGTGGATAGTCAGTTAGAGAGAATATTGTGTTTGTGTGTTTTGTTATTTTTTGTGAAGTGTGCGTCAGCAGGATGTTTACATTTCCTGTCGTCTCCAGCCACCAGTCAGGTGAGGTTGCCATGGCATCCTTCTGCAGGATGGAGAGCCTGGCCTGCAGCCTTCCCAGCATGCTCAGCGCTCTGGAGGAACATGACTTCCTGTTCCAGCTGCAGTTGAACGACATGCCACCGGACGACTCTAGCGAGGTGTGTGTTTGTAAGTTTTCCAAGGTGTGCCTGTTTGAATGTATGTGTGGTTCGAGATATGCATGTTTGACTGTGTGTGTTTAGAGACGTATATGGGTGATTATGTTTGTCTGTGAAAGTGTGTGTCTCAAAGCATATTTGTGTGTGTGAAAGTATTTAAAAAAGGGTTGTTTCATAGTTCATTTCATAGTAAATGTTTCTGCACTGTAAAATGCGTTTGTCACAGGGACTGTATGGTGGACCCAAGAGCCAAAGAGACATGGCAGTATTGCAGGAACTGACCTGAACTGAACACAGACTTTACTGAATACGATTGCAGGGATACTCACGTAACACATCTATACAGATACAACAACCGACCAGGACTAAACCCAAAACAGGGATTTAAATACAAAACCAAGCTGAGTTGTGGTTACTTTGCAATGTGGCTCGTAAATACAAACTGTTACTTGACTCCAAAATATTGTGGAACTATGCACTTGTGATCCTTGACCTGCTGCTGTATTTTCCAAATGTACGTATTTGTACATCTATGTCAGCTTTGTGTGTGTTGCATTTGACTTTTTATTATTTTTTACCTGAGTGACATAATATAAAGTATTGCATAAATGACATATGAGTAGGGCTACATCAAACACTTTCATGGGTGCCAGAGAGTGGAATAACAGGATCTGAAAACACAACATGCAGAGAAGGGACAAGCACCTGCTATGTGCTGCTTTTGGTGCCCTTAGGCCAGGCAAACAAGACTAGTTCGTAGAGGTGAAGCTTGAGGAGGAGTAGCATGTTTCATCATCCTCTTTGTCATCTGCAGGGCCTAGAGGTTCCGCTGGTGGCTGTGCTTCAGTGGTCCACACCCAAGATGCCCTTCACCAACTGTATTTACACACACTACAGGTACAGGCGCTACTCCTAGTGCTGTCACACAGAGATCAAACACAACAAGTGTTTTTCACTGTTACAGCCCCCTTGTTCTATGAGGGGGGAAAAGAGGGGGTGAGCAGCAATATATCATGTTGTTATAGTATGAGGAATCTATTTAGCGATGTGCATGCAGAACAACCAACCATCAAGACCAAGTAAATGGGTTCAGAAAGAACAAAGGCCATTTCCATTACACCTTTTTTCTATAACAAAGGATAAACACACCAAAGGGGCAGGGGACAGGGGACGGTAGTGTTGATGCAAAATGAACAAATGAAGAAAACCCTCTTACTACCTAATCCTACCTGACCTAATAGAGAAAAACTACATCATCACAACATCCCCCCTAGCCTACTCTTCAAAAATGCACAAAGTGACATTCAGTTGTATTATAGCCTAGTGTTGTAAAACCTGCATAATGTCAATATACTTTTTTTGCAAGACACTGGCACAGTAAAGGACAAAAACAACATGGCTTTGAATGGAATGTGGCGATTTGTCTGTCTCAAAATCTGCTTTATTGGCCAAGTCAATAAATACAAGGGATATTGCTCTGGTTTTCACACTACTCTCCATGTACTTGCACATAAAAAGACATAAGTTAGAAAAAACAATGGCAAGTAAGATAAAGGTAAAAAATACCAGATAAATCTCTGACCCAACAAAGATCAGACAGGTTATGTTGTACATGATTGCATCAAGGTTTTGTTCTGGTAACTCAGGTCATGTTCTCTGTTCTACACATCCTTAATCCTGCCCCCAGACTTCCCTGTATTCGATTGGACAGTCCACGCTTCGTGATGACGGCGTGCTGCCCCAGCACCGTGAAGGTTCAGGAGCACTTCCTGGTCCGCTACACACTGCTGAACAACCTGCAGGACTTCCTGGCCGTCAGGCTGGTCTGGACGCCCGAGGGTGAGGAACCTTTAAGGATTATTGTCAATGTCATTGTTTTAGTCCAGTGTAGATACTTTGCGTGTTATTTTTGTCCAAAAACATGCACCTTAAGCCTGCTGTTAGCAAAAGTGTCAATGTCATACATAAAGGTGCAAAGGCTCAAATATGAACCTCTTTTGATAAGTGTTTTTTATCCCTGTAGGTCGTGGTCAGAATGATGATGCGGCTCTGGGACCTGTAGTCTGCCACTCCCCCCTCAGCAGTCTCGGTTACTGTCGTAAAGGCAGTACCATCTCCTTTACTGTGGCCTTCCAGATCCTGAAGGCTGGACTGTACGAGGTACACAAACACACCTGACAGACACACACACCTGGGCCCTGCTATGAAGCAAGTTCAACACGCCGGGATACATTCTCGTTATCTTGCTTCACTAAGCCGAACAACCGCAATTGCGCTAGGCAGTATCACAACGGTGGTTATCAACTCCTTAACTCAGCCCAGGTTTCCCAATTGAGCGATGAGCGCGTTCACATGAAAATGGGGGTGTTTTGAAAATAAGACCAATTACAAACATGAACAAGGCTAGAGCGCCCTTACTTCACACAAGAAGAGCAAACATTAATTTTATACAAATACAAAGAATTTAAGTGCTTAATTCAAGCGAAAAGCATTGCTTACAAAAAAAGAAATGAATGTTGGGAGAAAATGGCAGACTGTGAATGTGTAAATTAATGGCCTTCTTAGTATCACTCATAAGGCAGTAGTAGATCTGACTCAGATCTAAATTCAATAGTGTTTCCATCCAATCAGATCCATGGGATCTTTCAACAAATGGTGATGCAATTTTCCAATACGATTTTGGTTGGTCAGTAGGTGGTGCCTTTATACGTGTTGACCTGTTATCTCGAACATAATCTCCTACGGAGTTCTTTTATACAGGTAACAAATTGAGATTGGGAGCACACTCTTAAAGGGAGTGCTCCTGATCTTAGTTTGTTACCTGTATTAATGACACCTGTCCACAGAAGCAATCAATTAGATTCCAAACTCTCCACCATGGCCAAGACCAAAGAGCAGTCCAGGGATGTCAGGTCCCTGTACACAGACACAGACCTACACAATGCTGGAATGGGCTACAAGACCATCGCCAAGCAGTTTGGTGAGAAGATGACAGTTTGTGCGATTATTCGCAAATGGAAGAAACACAAAAGAACTGTAAATCTCCCTCGGTCTGGGGCTCCATGCAAGATCTCACCTCTTGGATTTGCAAGGATCATGAGAAGCACATATTTTAAGATTTTAAAATTCCTATATGTTTAAATGTATGCACCTTCCTGCCAAAGCAAATTCCTTGTCTGTGCAAACTTCAATGGCGATTAAAACCCATTCTGATTCTGAGAACGGTGAGGAATCACCCTTAGAACTACATGGGAGGATCTTGTCAATGATCTCAAGGCAGCTAGGACCATCCAAGAAAAAAATACGCAGTCAAGGACTGAAATCCTGCAGCGCCCGCAAGGTGCCCCTGCTCAAGAAAGCACTTGTACAGGCCCGTCTGAAGTTTGAGACCAAAAATGAGACCAAAATCGAGCTCTTTGGCATCAACTCAACTCGCCGTGTTTGGAGGAGGAGGATTCCTGCCTATGACCCCAAGAACACCATCCCCATCGTCAAACACGGAGGTGGAAACATTATGCTCTGGGGGTGTTTTGTCTGCTAAGGGGACAAGAAAACTTCACAGCATCAAAGGGACGATGGACAGGGCCATGTCCCATCAAATCTTGGGTGAGAACCTCTGTTCCTCAGCCAGGGCATTGAAAATGGGTCATGGATGGGCAATCCAGCATGACAATGACCCAAAACACACGGCCAAGGCAACAAAGGAGTGGCTCAAGAAAAAGCACATTAATGTCTTGGAGTGGCCTAGCCAGTCTCCAGACCTTAATCCCATAGACAATCTGTAGAGGGAGCTGAAGGTTCCAGTTTCCAAACGTCAGGCTCAAAACCTTAATGACTTGGAGAAGATCTGCAAAGAGGAGTGGGATAGAATCCCTCCTGAGATGTGAGCAAACCTGGTGGCCAAATACAAGAAACGTCTGACCTCTGACTGCCAACAAGGGTTTTGCCAAGTACTAAGTCATGTTTTGCAGAGCGGTCAAATACTTATTTGGTCAAATACTCACACCAACTGTCTCTGGAGGAGGGGATCCCTCATTGAATTGTTCCTCCCAAGGTTTCTTAATTTTTTTCTCCTTTAGTGAGTTTTTCTCGGGAGTTTTTCCTTATCTTCCTTGAGGGTTTAGGTTGGTTGAGGGGCAGTTCTATGGGCGCATGTGAAGCCCTCTGTGACATTGCTTGAAAAAATATTGCTTTTTTCACTCATGAAAATGCAAATAAATGTGTTTTTCTGAATGTTTTATTATTATATTTTATTATATGGCAACGACCGTACGAGCCTTCTGATTGGCTAATGGATAGTCATGCCAGACCCGTATTGACCAGCGGTCCGATAAGTATTGTTATTGCCCTCCTCTGACGTCATCTTCAAAATGATATCGAAGAGTCAGCTGAGTTTTACTATCCAGACGATACTTAAGACACCAACAGCGACGAAGAAATTGTTAACTTTCTAAAAGAGTCGTTATTTGTGTTGGAATTAAAGACATTTTAGCAGAACCGTACTGTCCGCTCTCTATCAAAAGTAATTGGTTGCTAAACAACACCTGAAACACACCGTGAGAAGACTTGAGAGCTAGCCTAGCTAGCTAGCTACAATTAGGCTACAATTTACGAAATGAAAAGAGCTAAAAATGCCATATAATAAACAACTTACTAACCTCGACCGTTCGGTCATGCCGGGAAATATCAAACCTCGACTTTGTCTCAGTTTGATATTTCCAGGCATGACCTCACTCTCGGTTAGTAAGTAGTTAATATTATATTATTATTACTCTCTGACTGTTCAAATAAACCCACCATTACAATTATAGACTGATCATTTTTTTGTCTGTCCGTGGGCCAACGTACAAAATCAGTAGGGGATCAAATCATGTTTTCCCTCACTGTATTAACATCATTAGAAACAAGTGTGAACCATTTTGAGTTGTGTGTAAACAATGACCACTGTGCTGTTATTGTGTCTAACCTGTGTCATCCTTATTTACCATTTTGCAACACAAGTGCATCACAGTGTAAAATGTGTGTGTGTGTGAAAAGAGTGAATGACCACTTGCAAATGGTGTCTAACTACCTGAACTTGTTTACGGTTGATTTAATCGTGTTTTAGACATTGTGATTTTTAAAAACATTTTTAAACTCTCTTTCCCCCTCCCCCTTCCTCCTCCCTCTTTTTCTTTATTTCTCTCTCTTTCCCCCACCTCTCTCTTGCTCTCCAGTTGAGTCAGCATATGAAGCTCAAGCTCCAGTTCACTGCATCCGTGTCAAACCCTCCCCCGGACGCCCGCCCCCTCTCCCGTAAGACACGCCCCTCTTCCTATGACAGCCGTGCTGCGTCCCAAATCGCTTGTCTTCTCTTTTTACTTTTCGTACGTATTGCAGCTGCCCTTAAAAGGTGCACACTGTTGCATGTAGTCTGCATACAACTGGGACACACAGCTTTGTCATAACGTTGCACCTTGAACTTTGACCCTCTTGCTCATACATCACAGGTTGTTCAGAATTTGAGTATTGTAAAAAAAACTCAATTCGCCGAGCTCCGCAGAGACGATGCATATTGTCGTAAAACAACCCTGAGATCTCTGCTATTGTTACTTTGTAATGTATGTAGTTCAGTTGATGTGATGTACAGTGGCGGTGCGTCCATACAGGGCGCAAGGGCGCCGCCCCTCCTAAATTTTTCGTAATAAAAAAAATATGATATACCAAACTATTTAAATAAGAAATGTACTGTGTTAACGCGTTAAATGTGTGTGGGAGACCGTAAGCCCCTGTCAACAACCACTTAAATGTGACCAAATATAATATATTGCCATTCGTTATCACTGAGATAAGCCACTCCTCCCTTGGAGGGGCGCCAGCCTAATGGAAGTCAATGGGAGCTCTCATACTTTTATCATACATTTGAGAAGGACAGCTTCTCATTGGCGGCTGAAAGGGGCGATCCCTGGGGCGCAATAGTTTGCGCCGTGACCAATGACATTGTTTCTTTACTGGACTATTTGTCGAATCAGAGACCTTTATCATTCCCTCACATCCCATATAAATCTCACGTATTTACCAGAGCAACATAGCTAGCAAAGGAGGAGGGGACGTACACCCGTAGCTTCTCCTCAAGCCTGTATTCTAACCGGAGCTGGTAGCTGGTTGTTCAGCGAGTAATGTACTCTTCTAATTCTACTCAAATAATTTTCTTCTCATTGTGGGGTGCTATTTTAACCGCGCCGCCCAACTGCGCCCCGCGCCCCATCACCAGCCACTGCTGGTGATGTATCTTCTGCTGTGCAGAGGATTGTGGGTCGGAATATACAGAAAAGCATGCTGGGTTGTGTATCTCAAAAAGCAATCGGATGCAGTCGGACATCCTGGTAATTTTTGCCATACTGCATTTGGCATACTATGTATCGGGACATACAACATATTTTTCTGGCATACTATGGTAGTATGGGTGTTTGGACACACCTCCACTTTTCCATAAAACATGCTCCTGTAAGACATACCCCTCCCTATAAGACACAGGCCTCACCCATTGCTTGAGATTTGCATCATGTAAGAAAATAGAGACGTGTTACTAATACCAATTAGTCCAATTTCTATTCCGTGTGGCGTAGCTGTGTGATCGCACTCCCTTGTGTTGACAGGTAAAAACAGCCCTTCCAGCCCTGCTGTGAGGGACCTGCTGGACAGACACCAGGTCAGCCTGGGGAGGTCCCAGTCCTTCTCTCATCAGCAGCCATCGCGCTCACATATCATGAGGTAAGCACGCCCGTGCACGCACACACCTACAGTTACATACACTCATGCCCACATAATCGCACACATTCACCCATACATATTCACATGCATGCAAGCAAATCCGTACATTTCAAGATTGAGGTTCACGTTTTTGATGGATGAGTGTGTTTGTATGTGCTTATTTATGCGTGTGTGGTTCTGTGTGTGTGTTTGTTTATTTGAGTTTGTATCTGTGCCTGTTTATGTTTGTGCATGGGTTTGTTTGTGTGTTTGTATTTGTGCTTGTTTATGTGTGTGCATGGTTCTGTGTGTGTGTTTATGTGTGTTTGTTTGTGTGTGTGTGTGTGTGTACGGTTCTGTGTGTGTCGCAGGACAGGGTAGTGCCATGGAGAGGCGAGCCATCACCCCCCCTGTGGGATCCCCTGTAGGCCGGCCCCTTTACCTGCCCCCCCAGGAGAAAACTACTCTCTCATTGGACAAGATCGCCAAGAGGGAGTGCAAAGTTCTGGTTCTAGATTCCATCAATTAGAGGGGGGTGAAAAGTGGTAGGGGGAGAAGGAGGGGAAAAGAGAGGGGAGGGGTGAGAGGGAACAGGGCAGAGGGGGAGAGATGTAAGGAGAATTGAGATCAAGCTACAATGAGTGTGAGATCAACGTCTAGGGTAACATATTTGTGAAACAGTGAGGATCCAGTTTGTGAAGAAAGGCAGAGTTGTGTATTTGTCTGCACAAGATACACGTTGTGAAGACTGCAGTCTCGTGTCCTATCATGTGACATATGTGACCTCTACTTCATCCAGGTCATTAACCTGGTTTGATGTAAGAAGGACACAGAGCTCTCTCCCTCACTCACACACACACACACTCTCTCTGGGCTATATAAAGACAACCCCCCTGTAACATTTAATTTCATTCTGAGACAGGAAGGACTGTGTGAATTAGTACAATCATGTGACATGCTGTTACTGCCGTGCATTATGGGAAAGTGAGGTAGCTGGTCTCTCACTGTATGCTATCTATTGTATAGTAACAGTTTTCAAGTCTTATACAGTATATCTTCTGAGCGCCACTGGGAGAAGCTATATGTTGTACATACCTTGATGTTGCCTTGTTACCTTTACCAGTTTGATTTAATTTCTCAGATTTTATCCTTGTTTCCTTCATCGTCCTGGTTGCATGGAATGGTTATGTCACCATGAAAACCGCCACAATTCATTTGTCTTTGTTGTTTCTGCATGTTTGAATTGTTTTGAGATCTGTATTGACAGCATTTTAAACTTAGGGACATTTTTTGTTGTAAATGTGTAACAGGGAAAACTGCTTGCTGTTGCTGTGACTCGTGATATAAATGATATTGTACACATTTAGCAGACACTTTTATTCAAAGTGACATGCAGGACAGGAAGACCTGCGACCTCTTGACATGACTTATGTTTAACTACCTCCCTTTCTCATCTGTGACATCACCTTACGTATCTCAACCTCCTTTCATATTCTGTGGCATCCCCTTGACATTATATTATGTGTCTCTACCTACCTTCATCTTCAGTGACATCCAATCTGTCATCACGTTAAGTTCACTTACATTTAGTCATTTAGCAGACGATGTTAAAAGACTGAAGGCTGACTCCCCAAAGACTGGATTTTAACCTGTGACCTTGCTCATTGCAGTGCACTGTCTTAGCCTATTGAGCTGTTCTCAGTGTTCTCTCAGTGCTCACTTACATTTATCTTCTGTAAAATCTCCTATGAGATCTTCTCACATATCTCTACCTCCTTTCATCTACTATGACCTCATGTATCTCAACCTACACAATCAAAAAATCTGTCCATTCATTACCAATGAACCTTTAAGTATTATGTGGAAGTAACTTGCTCAAGGACACCATCATAGGGCCAGTTTTGGCTAACTGAATGCATTACAGTGGATGGCAGGGTAAGCTAAATTTGGCCTCTTAAGTAGATTTAAGTCAATATCCGTTGATTGTCATGTATAACTTCACTAGATTAAATATATTTTAACTAATTGTGTGATGACTTGGTTTTACGAGTGCTCACAAACTTGTTTTTAGCAGCAACAGTTTGATGCTATTGGATTTCTGATCATTGAGGGTTCTGTTGCAATAGGTCACGAGTTGCTGTTCCCATGAAATCTGAACCTCCGCATTGTGATGACGTTGTTCTCAACCACCTCAGTCCCCCTTCATCTTCTGTGACCTCCCCTTATGATGTTCCCTTATGTAGCCCATTTCCACCTTCCGTTATCTACCATGACGTCTACTATGACATTGCCTTTTTGGAGAGATCTATAAGGCTGAGGAAAGTTGAGTGAGGTGGCCTTCATCTTTCAGCTCAGTGGGGAAAAGAGGAAACGGGATGAGGAAACGGGGTGACATTCCACAGCAGATAGAGCCTTTGTGTCTGTGTTTGTTGTCCTAGTTTTGCATCTCTGGACAGGCAGGTGATTTCCCTAAGCATTGCGTAGCACTGCATATCAGCAAACTAATTAAAGGTAAACTGCTTAACTTCACTGAGTGTGTTTGTTTATTTTACCAAGGAAAGGCAAATGTAGTTCATGGTGTCAAAATTACATGACGTAAAAGAAGCAAGTTGGTTGTAACATACAAAGCATAAAACAAGTAAAGTAATGTCTTTATTTTCATACTTTTGAAATACAATGCGTGTATGTGTGCATACTAGCATGCCCGTATGCAGGGTCTGCACTTGTAAATATCACATTTAAGACAACATCTCATATAGCTGTACTGTTTTCAATTTGGTCAGGAGACAGGTACGGGTAGGGAACCTCTAGTTTCCGGTTCCTGTTTGTGATGTCATCAGAGATGGCCCTGAGTTCTGCCTGCACTTCCTCCACCAGCTTGCAGGGGGTGCCGGTGCTGAAAAACGGCTCCCGGTACTGACACAGTGGCACCTAGAGGAGGAGGATAGGAGCGTATGTACTGTACGTACGTGTGTGTGATCATACTTAGTATGCAGCCGAGAGAGAACAGGTAGCCACGGAAGGAGGTAGAGAGAGTGAGGAATGTGTGTTTGTGTGTGCAAGTTCACTGTAAATGTCTGTTATGTGTGTGAGTATGCCTGTGTGTGTGATCTTACATAGTCTGCAGCAGGGAGGGACAGCATAGACAGGGTGATGATGACGCTGCAGGTGGAGTTGACCTCCGGCAGGAAGGAGAGGAGGTTGTCCTCGGTTACCGTGCCCTTAGTCTGGGGAGGGGGTCGGGTCATGGAGGCTGGGCAGTTGGGCATCCACAGGTCAAAGTCCATCTGGGACACACACACGTTATTATAAATCTAATGACCTTGTTGATATGCACAGATACACACCTCATGAATCTGTCATGCTGTCATGGACATTTTTCATGCACACACACACACACCTGAGAGAAGTTGACGGCAGCGTGCAATGCTGAGGAGCTGAAGATTACCATGGTAATGAATTTGCTGAGTTCCATCATGGTCTGGAACGACTGAGGGCAGCCTGAAAACAAAGTCAGTGTTCCAAAATTGCTATTTTCTTTTTGGTTACCTGTTACAGGTCATAAGAAGCCATTTGCAACAAAAGTCTTTAAAGTCACTTTTTCAAATGACCGTATACCTCAATGTCGTTGTAAATTGAATGCATTGACTCCATTTCTATGGAGTGACTATTAACAAGTCTGGAAAGATGGGGGCTATTGGAGGGAGTGGGAGTGGCTAGTGGAGGGAGTGGCTAGTGGAGGGAGTGGGATTGGCCAGTGGAAAGAATTGGAGGGCCCTGTAGAAGTCACCTGACTGGGGCTTCTGCAGGAAGCCATGTGTGTAGATCTCCATGATCCAGCTCTGCAGCTCCGAGTCCTGCTCTACACACTGGTCTCCATGGTAATACAGCTCCACCAAGTGCAGCACAAACCTTGGAGAGGACATGCAAGAGAACATGTGTGCCTCTACGTGTGAGTGTGTATGCACGTGTATAGTTGTGCATGTCCTTGTGTGTGTGTGTGTGTGTGTGTACCTGTGCAGAGCACTCCACACTCTCAGGGCGTCCTGAGCATAGTAGCAGTGTGGCAGCGCGGCCAGGCCCCGGTCCTCCAGGTCGTCAGGTACGCAGAGCGAGCGGTAACTGAGACGTGCAGAGGAGCGAGACAGCATCGCTGGCAGGGAGGCCAGCCCACAGCCAATGGCCTGGTGCACACACACACATGCTGCTGGTCATCTACTATCTACAGTACACTGGTCAACTACTATCACTGGTCATCTACTCACTCAAACACTTTTCCTGTACCTTGTCGAAGACGCCATTGGGGGCCAGCAGTGAAGCCCTGGCCTGGATGTTGATCTGAAGTGTGGTTCCGATGTGGGGCATCAACAGCTACCACAGGGGTCAACATAATCAACAACAACAGTAACAACAACAACCAACCAGTCACTGTCAAGTCATGTCCCCCCACGCTCCAGTTTATTTTGGTAGAAGGCGCAAACACAGTTAAACATACTATTTACATATACCATTTTAAATATTATTACTAATCTACAATGGCAGAATATAATAGTGTACATATGTGGAGTGTATGAACAGCATCAGAGTGTGTTGGTTATGGTAACCTATTCACCTGGAACAGCGGGTGCACTTCTGGCAGCTGCCTGAGGGTGGCAGTGCAGTACACCTCCCCCAGCAGGTGAGTCCTGAGGAAGTGGGAGGCCAGCTGGTGGCACTGGAAGTCTGCACAGTGCACCCACATCTTAGCCAGCAACCAATCGTACGTAGGGTCAGAGGGCAGAAACACTGGATTCTGAGGGCCAGGGTTCTGCTGAAGCTGGGGGGGGAGGGGGATGGATAAAGAAGGAAAGGAAAAAGAAGGGATTAGAGGCAGAGAAAGAAAGAAAATAATGGAAGGAGGAGAAATAAATGAGAGGAATGAAAGAGAAGGTTGCCTGTCAAAAGCATGTTAAGCAAGTATTATAAACCGTAGCTCAGTGTAAGCCTCCAGCTGCAAAACACTGACTGGTGTGTGTGTTTAGTTGAACTCTTTGTGGTCTGGGCTTACCTGGATAGCAACAGGCTTCAGCTCTCCATGCTGGTCCAGGTGGAGAAGGCACAGGGGAGCAGAGAGATACTGCTGCCTGCCGTTGATCACGTTAGCTGGGACACCTTCCAGCACCTCATAGTCCAGCAAGAAAATAGTCCCTTTCTTTTGCACAAACATACAGGATTCATACACAAACAGACATCAGTTTTAATGTTCCCGGAGACCGTTTGATGACAAAAGGTGCCCAGGCAGACAGGAACATGAGAATATGAGAATGGTGTGTTTGTGTATGGTGAGAGTGAGTGGGGGTGGAAGGGGGAGCATGGTACGTAGGTGTAAGTGTGATTATAGGGGTCTTCCATACCTCCAGCTCCTGTTCCAGAGTAGAGGTTTCAGGGAGAAAGGGGCGGAGCATGTCAGAGGTGACCGCCATGTTGGGTGGGAGAAGGCGTGTCTGCCGTATCATGAGTGGGTTGCAGCCATTCTGACACTGGTAGCCAAAGAACCAGTCCTCTCTCCAGTGTGCCTGAACATACTCTGAGGAAAAGGAAGTGGAAGGTGTGAGCGTGTAAATATGTCTCTACAATTTTGTTTATGCGTTTGTAAGAGTCATACTGACGTCTGTGTTCTTTATGCAAGTCACTATTTGCATGTGTGTTTGTGTGTGTGTGCATGAGTCATACTTGCAATGGAATTCTCGCTCCCGTTGTGCCTGAAAAAGGTGTCCAGCTCTTCAAAGCTTCTCCAGGATTCAGCTCTCTCAGTAAAACCTCTCAGATAGTGTAGGTTGATCCCAGGACTGTTGGAGAAGGAAAACAAGGGGGGGCAGGGAAAGGGGTGACAAGTGGACAGGGAGCAAAAGAGATTAGAGTAAAGCTCTCTAACTACTAACATCCCTAACTACTAACATGTCTAATAAACTATTCATCTTGTACTACTAACATCTCCAATAAACTGGTCATCTCTAACTTCTAGTATCTCTCATCACCAAATCATCTCTAACTTCTAGTATCTCTCATCACCAAATCATCTCTGTTTGGCAGAGCTCACCTCTGTCTCGTGTAGCTGAGGTTGGGCCCCAACTGGCTCACCACTGACACATCCACACAATGTGGAGCTCCCTCGATAAACACACGCCACCTACCAGACAGACCATGCCACGAGACAGCTCTTAATTGAACTCTGATTGCTTAGCCAAGAGCAAAATGGAGGAACAGTCAGACACAGTTTATTTTATGTACTATATGATCCAGCTTTTTTTTTGTGCGTGCAGAGGCTGGGTTGGTGGTGGGCTGAGATAGAGGAAGCTACGAAATATGATCTTCTAGAGGAAGGAGAAGTAGTACCCAATCTTTTGTTTTTTGTTTTGCATCTCTTTGACTCTGTGGTCTCTCAGCTTCAGCTCCGACTCAGAGCTTAACAAACATACTGTGGAATTAAGAGAGTCTTCATAAACAAATATGATGAATAATTACATACACAGATACCCATCTATTCACAAGGACACACACACACACTACACATGCATACACACACATGCATTGATATAGACATTTATGCAAACACACACCCAGACACAGTATTTATTGGACACAATGTGGTAAGCATTTAAGACATTTCTTCACTTCTTCTTTAGCTGCAAGCTAGATTTCTGTTTCCTGCCTTTGGTACATGGCTACATCCACTTCTCTGTTGTCATAGGACATTCATCTGTTTCAAAACACCCCATTTAGTTCCTACTCCTTCAGTCTAAGTTCTTTCTTTTCTATTAAAAGATTTCAATCAAATATTGTGAGTATCGGAAACAATCCTACCTGTTCCGTTCCTCAGCTCTACCTCCCCCTCTGCAGACGTCAGCCACCTGCCACAGGGGAAGATCTCCCCAGCATCCCCTCCTTGGGGCTGCCCCTCCCCATCCACCCCACCCACCCCCAGCCTCTGTATCCCCACCAAGCAGCACTTCCAGGGCAGGTCGGGGAAGCCTGGTCGGGGCTCCAACCGCAACCTCACCAGGACCACAAGCCCCAGCGGGCAAGCCGACCTTACTTTAACCACACACACCTGGGACAGAAAAGTCAACAATTACTATCCAAGAAGGTGTGGGCCAGCACACCACACACACAACTTCCTGTCATTTTGATGCAGTTCTGATGTGATGAGGAGAAACTTACAGATCCAGGGATGAGGTGCTGGTTGGCAAAGCCTATGGACAGAGGCAGGGTCTCTCCCTCTGAGCCAATCAGAGCTATCCACAGGCTGCTGTAGGTTCCGCTGGTGGGACCAGGTGAGGTATGAATGCTCACCTGGAATTCCTCCATAGGACTGGCCATGAGTCGTATTCCTGTTAGATAAATGAATGAATCCCACACAAGTGTGTGAGGGTGTTACATGCGACTTTCGACGTACATCCGTGTAAACTAAAGAGCAATATATAGGCTATATGCGCCCCTCTCAAGTTACATTTGTTTGCGTTTGTGTACGATTTGAAATTGCATTGATGCTATACACGTTATTATTTTACAATACGCCTACATGTTGTAAACATTTAATATACAGTCTGCATTTAACAATAAAAGAATCAACCGGCCTTTTCAGTTAAATAATTCTCCAAGACTAATATTTTCGCGTTGTACCATCTAAATTAAAAAAGATTGAGACGTTGATCGTTCATTTCCACTCGCTAAATTCTGACTCTTGGTTACGAAGATGCAGTAGATTCTAACCATTATCATCGTGTCCGTTATGCATGAATACCTGCTAATCAGGTGTCTAAGTTTGATCACATTTTAAAAACTAAAAACATCGAAGAGGAAACTTACGTTATGAGAGTTATAACAGGCATCCAACGTCCTCTCTCAAAGTTCGCTGCGTGAACAGCAGTTCATATCTCACATCTTCAAATGTGAGTGGGCGTGTTTGTATGGTATTTCCCGGTAATTAATCAAATGATTTCGAATTCGGCTGTGCCCAGAGGCTGATGTTCGATGTACGATGTGTTTGACATTATCCCTGCATCACTTACCATATTAGACTGTTAATATGACAATATGCCCCGAAAGGTATTATTTATTATGTTTTATTCTTTTAAAATATTGAATCACAATGGATTTAATAAGGCTTTTTTTTTACTTTAATCAACAGAAAATTAAAATGCAATGTCAAATTCAAAATAAATCTTCACCAATTGATCTATTACCAATTTCAAACACAAAAGAATTGATTGCAAAAGCATTCAACCCCCTTGACACACCTAAATCTTTGATGCTACAAATTCTGTTTAGAAGTCATATTATTATTTTTTTCAAATGCTTATACACAAATTCCTTACTTTTCACGCAATTTCTGAAACCTGACACTCAAACACCAGAACCACACCTCAAATCTGCAAAACCATATAATAATAATAAATAATTGATAGGTTTTATATAGCGCTTTATTGTAGGTCACTCAAAGTCGCTTTACAGAGTCCAGTGTTCATTCAGACACAGTCACACCGGTGGTGGTAAGCTACAACTGTAGCCACAGCTGCCCTGGGGCACATGTTTGGCCTTCGACTCAGTTTTCAATTTCATAAAACACTTTTTGCAAAACACAACATACAATTCTCCCTGTAACACATAAAATTCTAACAGGAAGCATCTTGATTTCCTTTTTCAAACACAACCGGTATGTTAAAATCTACTGTACTGTAATGTACACGTTCTAATGTACACAAAACAGCTGTTTCAGCACAACACAGGTATACTATACACAAATATATTTTAGCACCCATGCATTCATTGACTGCAGTGCACTGCATGATTGGTCACAGTCTGGTGGATTACTGTGTCATACTGTGCAACAGTACAGTGACTGTAAGAAGACATTCTGACAATATTGTAGAAAATTGTATATATTACTGTATGCTACAGTTCATGGCACACACACACACCATTCTGTAATCACCTTTTTCAAAATAAGGTTTGGTTTCTGTCCTACTACACTCTTTCTTTCGTACTGTGTAATACTGTATTCACAACCAGCAATGCTTACAGTAAAAAAAACTAGTTTGGTTTCAATCTTGTTTTTGTGTTTACCATGAATTGTTCAGCATCTCTGCCATTTACTTTCAATATTGTACAGAAATGTACATAGGATTCCATGAAAGAAGAGCTTTAGGTTTTGAATAACTGTGTGTATATGATATACCCCAAAAATTGATATAAGTGTTTGCAACATGAGACAAAAGTTTGCTTTTGAGACGTGTTTGTGATATTTTGAATGCAGTGCTTCATTTTGCAAGAAAAGCAAGGTATTATGCATGTTGTGTGCGCATCTGTTGGATTTGTGTTTTAAGTTTTGAAAAAAAGAGGACAAGTAAAAAAAAATGTGTAAGCATTTAAAAAAAACTGTAAGTTGAAAGAAGATCACCTGTGTGCAATCAAGGTTTTCCAAGTCACTTCAGGTTAAAAAACCCTGTATCTGGAAGGTTCAATATTTGATACACTTCTTGCTGACAAAAACTACATCATGAAGACAAAAGAATGTTTCAAGGAATCTGCGTCATTGTTATTGAAATGCACCGATCAGGGAAAGCCTACAAGAACATTTCCAAAGCACTGAATATCCCAGTAAAGGTAAGTTAATAATAAACAAATAGAAACAGTATGGCACAACTGTAAATCTCAAATGACATCTCGGCTAGTGTTTGCCAGGAGGTATGTGGGAGACTCTGAAACAAAATGGAAGACCAAAATGTAGCCAAAATTTAGCTTTTTGGCCATACCAAAAAACGTGTGTTTAGTGTATGTTTAGTGTAGACCAAACAACGCCCATCACCAGAAGCACACCATCTCTACAGTTAAGCATGGTGGTGACAGCATCAGGCTGTGGGGATATTTCTCTGCAGCAGGGCTTGGAAGGCTTGTGAAGGTAGTGAGTAAAATGAATGCTACAAAGTACACAGAAATCCAGGAGGAAAACCTGCTGCAGTCTGCAATAGAACTGCGGCTTCAGAGAAAATGTGTTTTCCAGCAGGACAAGGAGCCCAAGCACAAAGTCAAAGCCACACAGGTTTAAAAACAGTGTTCATTTCCTTGAGTGGCCAAGTCAGAGTCCGGACCTTGATCCAATTAAGAATTTGTGGCAAGACTTGGAAATGTTGCTGTTTACTAATGTTCCAAATGCAACCAGACAGTGCTGGAACATTCTTTTTAAGTTTCGAGATCCACAAACTCATACAGATTTGTCCAAAAAGACTTCCAAAGGCAGTGGCGGTGCGTCCATAGAGGGCGCTAGGGCGCCGCCCCTCCTAGAATTTTTCGTAAAAATAATAATAAAAAAACGTGCAAAAATATGATATACCAAACTATTTAAATAATACATGTACTGTGTTAACGCGTTAAATGTGTGTGGGAGACCGTAAGTCCCTGTCAACAACCACTTAAATGTGACCAAATATAATATATTGCCATTCGTTATCACTGAGATAAGCCACTCCTCCCTGGGGGCGCCGGCCAAATGGAAGTCAATGGGAGCTCTCATTCTTTTTTCATACATTTGAGAAAAACGGCTTCTCATTGGCGGAAAAAAGGGGCGATGCCGGGGCGCACACTCGTGCGCCCCTGGCCAATGACATCGTTTCTTACTTATATTGACATCTTATTCGTCGAATCAAAGACCTTTATCATTCCCTCACATCCCATATAATTATCACGTATCTACGAGAGCAACATAGCTAGCAAAGGAGGATGGGCTGTAGGCCTACGGGACGTACACCCGTAGCTTCTCCTCAAACCTGTATGCTAAGTAACCGGAGCTGGTTAGCTGGTGAGTAATTTAGTGAGTAATTCAGTGTTACACACACAGTCACAACATCACACGTTAGCAACGACGCTATGCGATATCAGCGACCCTTCAGCATTAGTATCGTAGCTAAGTCTAGGAAAGTTGAGGCTACTTTTCGCTAGGTACCTACGAACACGTCTTAATCTGCTAGACAAGTGGCTTCCCCATCGTTCTTTTGGTGAGCTGTCTCACGAGCCCTACTAGCCGACAAGCAAAATAGTTATTAAGCACTAGCGTTGCTACCTGCATATATGCAAACATTGTTTACAATATTTTCAGGCTTCAACCAGTGCTGCTCAAGCATACATACAGGGTCAAGAGATAGATTCGTTAGGCATTGAAGAAATAGTAGGAGAGGACGACAGCATCCAACATAGCTAATACATATATATTTAATGTTAAAAAAAAGTTCTGTGTAACGACCCCCCCCGCGCCGCCCAACTGCGCCCCCCCCCCAAAAAAAATCACCAGCCGCTACTGTCCAAAGGTGACTCGATTAAATATCGACTTGAAGGGGGTGAATACTCATGTAATCGAACATTTTGTGTTTTACATTTTTCATTAAAGATCAATTTGTGAGATTTATTCTCAATTAAACAATTTGGCAAGTCTTTTTATGTTGATCAGTGTAAAAAAAGCTTCATTAAATCCATTGTAATTTAATGTTGTAAAACAGTAAAACATGATAAAGTTACTGGGGTTGACAAATTATCTGAAGAAAACTGATTCTGTAAAAAAGAGCGTAACAGGGTTATAATGCACCTTTTCATTATTGTGTATTTCAACATACTTGAACAATTGTTATTGCATAATGGTTGTAATAGAGCCACCTGGTGGAGTGTTTTGGATCTGCACTTACGTTAACGTTTGTGAGAATTCAGCAGGAGAAATGTTTGTCCATGATGGATGGAGGTATGTATCGTGAACCAGAGCCATAGACAAATATTCATTATTTTCTATGGCTCTGTCGTGAACTAAGCAGTGTCCAATACATTTTATATTTTTAATGCAACAAAAAATATTTTTGGTTGGTAACTTGAATAGAAAGCAGGTGAAACAGTGGCAGTTACCTGAAACACTGGGAGAGGCCGGAAATCCTGAGGGACCCCCCCCAGTAAACATAACTATGTAATTTCAATAACATTAGTAATACACAATTAAATCTTTTGCTGATTATGGACAATGGCGCTTTTTTAGGTTTCAAAAGATTGAGAACCCCACCCTTGGTCCCACAATGGTTTGATCCACAGCACCCCACATACACGCTAGTTGCATTTGCATAGCTAGCGAACAAACCGATGGAGCAAACATAACGGTGCGTTTAAACTGCAGCGACGCAAATCGCTTGCCATCGCTCGCCTTCCCACAGTGCACCACGCTCTGGGGGTGTCAGACAGATTAATGCAGAGTTGTAGTTCTCTAAAGTCACTGTTGTAGCTCATATAACGTCATGACAAAGTGTGCAGACTTGGGTTCAGGTACTCGCAATATCGATCAAAATAAAACGTGTAGCTTATACAAAATACTAAAATGTTTAATAGACATACACGTTGACATGTGTAAAAACTTTTTATTATATTACTCAAAATCTCTGCTAATCTGTCGTAACGACTAGGGAGTCCCAGCCAGGCTAGCTAGCTATGGAGGACTAAAAGTGCCACAATGAATTAAATAAATACACCATTAAATAAATAAATACACCATTCAATAATTACTTAAATGTGTCATTACATTATTAAAATATGGATTCAATACATAAATGTGTTATTAAATGTGTCATTAATTAATTAAGTCGATGCATAATACATTTACATTTCACAACGATTCGATTGCAGAGGCCTACGATTGCGAGTAGGCCTACAGCAGAGGAACTTATTGAAGTTCTCAGAGTTATTTCTGCACTTTGCAATGCTACGGCTAATACCCAAGGGAAAGACTCGTCCCAACGTTGAGACAGCGTGCGAGGTGCAGAACCAAATTCCCGGTCCCCGGAGCTGCTGAGAGAAGCAGCGAATTTGATTGAGGATGATGCTGATGCACCCTGCTAGAGTCTACATTTGAAGTCACTCAGACTCTGTGGTCAATATATTGGTCCGAAAGTACGTAAATAACTTCAATAAGTTCCTCTGCTTTACTCGCTACATGCTCTGGGTCAGCAGGCCGATCACATCCTCATCCAGGCAATCTACTTCAGACCAACGCAATGGATCAGACTAGATTCGCGCTAGCCCCACCCACTGACTTTGATGGGCGAGTTTGACGGATATCACAATTCATGAAGCACTGCAACACGTTGTTGTGCAAATGTATTATGCAATCGAATCATTGTGAAATGTAAATGTATTATGCAATCGACTTTTAATTAATTAATGACACATGTAAGTAATTATTGAATGGTACCAGATGGCAAGACGACATTGAATTAATATAGATTTTCCATCTAAATCATCAGAATGGTTGAGATTGAAATGTCAATGCCATATAAACGTTGAATCACTATTGCAATACCGATAAAACATAGGCACATTCGAATAACATTGATTTATAGTTGTCCTGGTTAATTGACCAAACATCGATTTGTAGTTGACCGGGAACAATGATTGAACAATGATTGAAAAGTAATCGAATTATAGTTGACCGGGAAATATGATTGAAAAGTCATTGAATTATAGTTGACCAGGAAATATAATCGAAAAGTCATTGAGTTATAGTTGACCGGGAAAATATGATCGAAAAGTCATTGAGTTATAGTTGACCGGGAGACCATCGTTTGGTAAATCAACCTCAGATGAACTTCTTCTCATTTGTGAATCCACATCAGGTAGGCTAAGCAAAATATTGATCTAATGTTCAATTGTACCAAATGTAATATTTGTAGACGTTTATTTACATTGTCTATATTAAATTCAGTCATATACAGCTAGCCTACAAGTGTTTCCATCGATATTTCATTCTTGAATGTGTAGCCAATGTACCCGTTACTGTGTAGCCAACTGTACTGTAGCTAGCTGTAGCTCGTCAGAAATTGAACAAAATGTGGATATAATACAAGAAAAAACCCGTTATGACAGAACATTGTTCTTTAATTCCCCAGTGAACGCATTTTTTTCTTCTTCTTCTATTAATCAACCATACATATTTCGGAGACGATTAACTAAGTCTTGTTTGACTCTCAGCGGGAACGTATTAACGTTCTTAACGTATAAAAACCGTATAATAATATAATAATACAGAGCACAGACACTAGTGTTTACGATAACCCTGATCTTAACAATGACAGACATCTCACATAATGTAGTTGTAAGTAATTTATTAACAATATTTACAAGATTATATTTGAATAGATTGTTTAAATTATGTTCAAAAGAACAGAAATGATGAAAAACAACACAGAAACTTAAATTATTAAACACACACACACACATTATATTTCGTTTGCCATCCTGGCCATGATGCGGTCACGGAATGGCCCGGCACCGCTCACACTCAAACTCCTCTTCCTCTTCTCCTGAGTGGTCTTCACACAGGGGACAGAACACGAACTGCACAAAATCCTTTGGTGGGTTAGTTCCCCTAGATCTTCCACATGTATCTGACAGAAAAGAATATATATAAAAAGCGGAAAAAACGTAAATACTTTGTCACCTATTTTGTAATATCTTTATATCTTTAATGATCATGGTGATAACGATTTTACGGTCGAATTAGTTACTTCGGGAGGCTATTGTATTGGGAAAGTAGACAGGTCAAAGAGAAATCTATCAGACACATTAGTACTCACCTATTTGAATGGCATTCGACGAGCCTTGCGTTGAGCAAAATCCTCGACAATGTCCTTAATGTTCAATTCCCGGGCTCTGGTGCTTTCGATGGACAGGATAGCCAGCCCATTCAGCCTCTCCTGTCCCATGCTGCTCCTCAGGTACGTCTTAATGAGCTTTAATTTCGAAAAGGATCGCTCAGCTGTTGCCACTGTCACAGGTAATGTCAGATACAATAGCAAAGCAGTGCACACCTCACCAAAGGTGGATGTCACAGATTGATGATCCACAATCAGCATCTTTGCAATTTCTGAGACGTTTTGCCTTCTCATAAAGCTCATCGTCGTCTGCGAGCTGAAGGGTCATGGGGTGTAGTGCCTCAAACATGTGAGAGATTGCTCTCATACTCGTGAATCTGTGGGAGAGCTGGTGGATGATTCTGTCCAGATTGGCATAAAAAAAATTACTTTGAAAAAGCTCTCAGCGTTGGACAGGCGCTCATCTTCGCAAAGCTCGTCAAAATGACGTCTGACTCTTCTCCCTCTAACCTTTTCGAAGGTGTTCTGAGCTCCCCATTTGTCTGCGAGCGTCTGCGCTGTTGTCTTTGCCTGGTCAAAAGAGCCCCTGTACTCAGACAAGATCCGTATGGTGTTCTCTAGTAATTTCACTGCCTTCTCTATGTCTGTGTTTGTGTCTTGTAATAGTTTGGAAACAACATTCACACTCTCCAATACTTTGGTCTGCAGAACCACTAGAAAAATGAAACTGAACTTCTCCATCTTTTTCTTTAATCCCGATGCTTCACCACGCTCATCCTTCTTGTCAGTGGTCAGAGCAATTTTGTCAATGTTTTCATTAT
Source organism: Mallotus villosus (assembly GCA_903064625.1). Taxonomy (NCBI): domain Eukaryota; kingdom Metazoa; phylum Chordata; class Actinopteri; order Osmeriformes; family Salangidae; genus Mallotus; species Mallotus villosus. Next base: position 502 of record CAEFZP010001365.1, on the reverse strand, counting down.
GTCCACATACCTGTACCGTAAAGGAGTAAGGGACTCATACCGAGAAGACCAACGGGTGGGACATAGTCGCTTCAGTGTTACGTCCAAGTGATTTGAGAGGTCTGTGGAGACGATGCCAGTGAGCATGGCCCACCTTTTGATACTGTGGCCAAAGAACATATACAAGCTTTCTATTGTGGCATAAAAACTGTTCCATCTCTGGAATATGTTTAACTGCATCATTGAGAACTAAATTGAGATTGTGTGCAGCACAGTGTACATATGTCGCAACTTTTCCCTTATCCTGGCCTGTACTCCCGAATAAACCCCACTCATATTGGCTGCCCCGTCATAGCCCTGCCCACGACATTTAGCAATATCAAGTCAATTTTTCGTGATGCTGCCAGTGATTTTTTTTCCAGCTCGCTTGCAGACGTGTCAGCTGTCTCCTCAAACCCCCAAAAAGCCTTGATTACTTGTATATCTTTAGCGATGTCCATATGATCCCTAACTATTGTGACGT
>CAEFZP010001364.1:92500-100332 GCA_903064625.1 Mallotus villosus | reverse complement strand
TACACGGTATATGTAGACTGGAGACATGCTAATTTGAGGCTCGAATTCCTGCTAGTTGCTAACACTCAGCCGGGGATGTGACTTCGCGCGAGTATAATGAAATCTACTGCGCGGTGCGTTGGAATTTAGCGCCCCCTACTCCTTCAGGTAAATAATCAACTGGGAAGATTGATGAAACTAAAGTTCTAATATTAGTACATGCTAGCTTTTGTTGTACCTCCATACCCCACAGTTGGTGGTGGTATGCAAGTAGAAAAAGTGCAGCATAACGTGACGAAGTGGCCTGACATAATCCCCGAAAACATGTGCCCCTCGTCTACGATAGCCTCCCTGGTATTGAACACGTATTGCACAGTGGAAATGTTTGCTCTGCTTGGAGGAGATGGGGTAACTCAAAGCTAGGAAGGTGCGCCAAACTACCTGAGCAGTTTACCGCGTAGCTTAACCAGAAACACGAGGTTTATAGACGTCAGAAGGCAAGCGTTCGTTTGGTTGCATTACCACGCGAAACTCCCATGCTTCCAGCGCTTCAGTTATCTACTGTCATTCTAATACAGCATTTATAGAGCAGATGCTAGTGACGCACAGTACACGGGGATTTGAACCAGATACCTCAGTCAAACGCTCTCTCCCAGCCTGACGTTATCATACTCAGTTCAGGTCAGAATACGAGTCTGTTAACTTTCCGCCGGGCTGTGAATATGGGGCGTGTTAAAAATGTTTGTTCTAGATATTAAATTCATTTTGCAGTGTTTCTAGGCCTACATGATGTAGACCCCGAAAAAACAGATTATGGAAACCAAGCCTCTGATGTTAAACATGTGGGTGGCTCTTAAAAGAGCCTTAGAGATGAACCCTGGTCGATATTCTTGAGGGTGACTTAACCGCCGAAGCCGTACAGCGTACGCCCCTGGCGCTTCAGAGCGTAGACCACATCCATGGCGGTCACAGTCTTCCTTTTGGCATGTTCAGTGTAGGTCACGGCATCACGGATGACGTTCTCCAGGAACACTTTCAAAACACCACGCGTCTCTTCGTAGATCAAGCCTGAAATTCGCTTGACACCACCGCGGCGCGCTAGGCGGCGGATGGCGGGCTTGGTAATGCCCTGGATGTTATCACGGAGAACCTTGCGATGACGCTTGGCTCCTCCTTTTCCGAGTCCCTTGCCTCCTTTGCCTCTTCCTGACATTGTAGTATTTCACAGGTATTGACGCCGTTGAGAATGGGTCTATTAGCCAAGAGGCAGGATATTTATATTGTGTGAGCGGACGTGAAGGAGGCCAGTTCCTTACTCGATGGGCGTCGCAATGGAAGGGGAACTTGAGTCAGAGAGGGAACATTTGTATATTTTACGTTTCATTCATTCAGCTGATTAAAGTAGACATATTTGTACATATAATAAAAAAGGGTCTTGCAACGATTGGAAATCGTTAATGTACATTTTACAAGGAACTTACATTTTGTAATCGACATGACATTGACATTTCTAGGGAGAGTAAAAACTCCCATATTGTGATACCATTTAACTGCATTCATGTGTTCTTTGTCCTCTGAGATGCTCAGCTAGAGTGTATCAGACATCTGCGCCTTACATATAATTATGTAATAAATACTTTAAATTGGTCTTGAACTTGTATTTGGTAACTGACGTCATTAGGTGCGTTCGACATGATCTCGCTTCATGCAGCGCTGCAGCCGGCTGCAGGCGGCTGACTTGAAACAGTGAATTCTGCTTAGACTTTTTGTCCGACTTGAGACGGCGCCGAGGCTAGGTCACTGTGACGTAGCCATCAAAGTACCGTGAGATCGATTCGAGAACTGCCGGCTCTGTAGCCGAGCGCATTTTCTCAAGAGGTGCATTCGACATGACCTCGCTTCATGCAGCGCTGCAGCTGGCTGCAGGCGGCTGACTTGAAACAGTGAATGTGGTTAGACTTTTTGTCCGACTTGAGACGGCGCCGAGGCTAGGTCACTGTGACGTAGCCATCAAAGTACCGTGAGATCGATTCGAGAACGGCTGTGTAGACGAGCGCATTTTCTCAAGAGCAACTGCACGGCTTCAAATGACGACACAGCTATTTCATGATTGGCCAGACTCACACACGACAACTTTGACGCTTGTTTTGTAATTATTCTGACACCTTCAGTTTCGCCAATGCTCAAATCCGGACCAAACAATTTGATTGAATAAAACATTTGTTGAAGAACGGGTTTTGGGCCACCTCTTCTACTAACGGAAAGACTAAGTGTAATTATAAATAAAGTAACGTAAGCAAACAGCGCTTGATCGGCCATGACTGACATCAACGCAGCAAACCACGAGAAGCTGGAATGTCCAACTTCACAGAGCCGTTTTCAACTCCTCCCCGACTGCAAGCGGCTACTCTCGCCGGTCGTTTCATGCAACCGCAGTCCATGTCGAACGCACGTATTGACTTACAATAGGTGCGTTCGACATGACCTCGCTTCATGCAGCGCTGCAGCTGGCTGCAGGCGGCTGACTTGAAACAGTGAATTCTGGTTAGACTTTTTGTCCGACTTGAGACGGCGCCGAGGCTAGGTCACTGTGACGTAGCCATCAAAGTACCGTGAGATCGATTCGAGAACTGCCGGCTGTGTAGACAAGCGCATTTTCTCAAGAGCAACTGCACGGCTTCAAATGACGACACAGCTATTTCATGATTGGCCAGACTCACACACGACAACTTTGACGCTTGTTTTGTAATTATTCTGACACCTTCAGTTTCGCCAATGCTCAAATCCGGACCAAACAATTTGATTGAGTAAAACATTTGCTGAAGAAAGGGTTTTGGGCCACCTCTTCTACTAACGGAAAGACTAAGTTTAATTATAAATAAAGTAACGTAAGCAAACAGCGCTTGATCGGCCATGACTGACATCAACGCAGCAAACCACGAGAAGCTGCAATGTCCAACTTCACAGAGCCGTTTTCAACTCCTCCCCGACTGCAAGCGGCTACTCTCGCCGGTCATTTCATTCAGCCGCAGTCCATCTCGAACGCACCTAGTATGAGACTTCTTCAATACGCGCAAGGTGGTTTTCCCTACGCCGATAGTCACATGACCTACTATCAGTCTCTTCACTAGTTAATATTTCACTCGATAACACCACAAATGTCCAGGATCGTTGTGTTTTGTAGATATGAGCGCCATCTAGCCAGCGTCTTTCTTGCATGGGGGGTTTAAATTGTATTTTGATTGATAATGTGAGCTCAGTCGGACAGTAGCCTACTGTAGGCCCTAATGCCAGATTATAAAATAATTGGATTCATGCTGAACTACTGCAACTACTTACAAGCTAAAAACTATAATTTGTATCACGTGTAGATGGAAAAGCTTGTTTCAAAGTGGATTCTTTGTTAATGAATGAATGCAATATGAGTAAATGCTTAAAAAGGGGAAGTTGAAGTCATACAGGACTATTTTTACACAGGATTGTCCATGATGCAACTGTTTGGACTATGTGAGGCTGCCACATAGCCTATCACCATCCCCTCTTGCACTGAGGGAAATGAGAAGAGAACCTTGGTTTATTCTGCACTTCACTCTCAGTATTCTGAAGTGTAAATGTATGCTTTTTAATCTATGCAATCTTCTTATATAATAATTAAGCAATATAGTAGCAGCTACGAGTGCGAGTGGGGTTGGTAAGGGATATAACCACCCGTGGGAATAGCCTATCCCTTACCAACCCCACTCGCACGAGTACTATATTGCTTTTATAAAACAATTTTATAGTCAACCAATTAACATTTAAACACAGTTATTGATTAAACAAATGTTTACTTCGCCATTGTTCCTCCGCAACGAAAAAAATAGTTCCATTGTCAACGTACGTCGCGGCTGAGCTGTTAGCCCGAAAGCTAACGTTATGCTAGCAAGATTCAAAGGCAATAACATTGTGTACGGTTGACAAACAGTCAATATAATTTTACAGTATGTTTGACAAGAAGATTTTCTAGCTAACCAGCCATGTCACTGTCCCAAAATCAATATTAAGATTTTCACAAACAAAGTAGGCTATCGGCCATATAGTTAGCTAGGCTACTAGTACAGTACTAGGCTAGCTACAGTACGGCCGCAGCCTGTGGAGCGGGTTGAATACAGTAGCTACAGTCCAGCAAATGGATGTGAGACGAGTAATTATAATTTGACAGTATGTTCTACAGCATTAAGAACAGCCGTGTAATAAGGTTACTTATATGTATCAAAGCGAATGTTTAATCGCGGAGTGATTTATTATTAGCTGTGAAAAGTCAGAGTTGGGTTGTTCTCGGATATTTCAACTCATGGAACGTGATCGTCCAATCAGAAACAGCTAAATAAGTCGATAGAACCCAATTGTTTTATAAGTATGCATACTTATTTAAAATATACAGAAATATCAGTGAAGTCTGTACACCTATGAAAATCGTCCAAATGTTTGGATGTTTGATATTAGGTCCAATAGGTTTGTAGGTGATGTTGTGAAAAAGAAGGGGAAAAACGACTTGAGCACACCATAATTTCTCCAGAAATTGTACCCTCTCTAGTATTTTATATTTATGCTTTGTACTACAGTACTTATTTAATCTTTCTTTATATTTCTACATACTATGTTAACCACCATCTACCGAAGCAAATAAACCTTACTTGGCAATAAACAGGATTCTTATTCTGCTGATTTGAAACACATTTCTGTAAACAACAGATTATGTACAAATTGTTTATTCCCTCTAGAACATAATCTGATCATGTACATGAGATTGTTTCATTAAACAAGATACATTTTTAATGTTTACCACTTACAAAAAGGGTTGTTAGAAAATGTAACACGAGCATCATGTATATCAAAAACAATTTACATTTGTGCATTGCAAACCCCCCCAAAACAGAACAAGCTAACATATTTTGATGTCTTGGGACAACAACTGCTATACTAACGGATATGTTCGTACTTTTCTGATTGCTTGATCCATGTAATCAACGTGTTTTTTTAACTCTGTGATGTTATGTCAGTTCATGATGGAATTCAGTGACAGCATTGTGGGTCTGTCGGGTTCTCTGAGTAGAAACTAGGATGGAGGATGAGACTTCTGTCCGTTACCCAAGACCCTTTGCACATGTTGTGGTAGTATGTCATTACTTCTCAGGGACACAGACAAGGGGATAACTTTGGGTAATGTAATGCATAATGGAGGATGGCCTCTTAGTTAACATTTGCTTAGTTGGTTGTCATTACATATCATTTCATTTAATTACATTTATTTTTAAAATAAATTGTGTGATAACTTGTTTTTTAATGATCGTTTGCTTATTCCGTTTGTTTGAAGAAGCAACAGTTAGTTACAGTTATCTTTGAGCTAATCTGGGGTTATTGTGATACAGGTGTACAGGTGCAACGTTACCGTCCCATTAAATCCACATTTCCCTGTTTTGATGATATCATTATCTCAACCTTTCAGACCAGAAACAGGAAGTTCTGAATATCCATCCTTGATGTAGGAAAGACACATTTACAATTAAATCCTTCCATATATAGAAAACATACTTTCCACATTCAGGAACATATCTGTTGGCCTGTGAACTCACACTGTGGACTCACTCTGGGCCTGTGGAGTCACTCTGGGTCTGTGGAGTCACTCTGGGCCTGTGGACTCGCACTGTGGCGTCACACTGGGCTTGTGGAGTCACTCTGGGCCTGTGGAGTCACTCTGTGGAGTCACTCTGGGCCTGTGGACTCGCACTGTGGAGTCACACTGGGCTTGTGGAGTCACTCTGGGCCTGTGGAGTCACTCTGTGGAGTCACTCTGGGTCTGTGGAGTCACTCTGGGCCTGTGGACTCGCACTGTGGAGTCACACTGGGCTTGTGGAGTCACTCTGGGCCTGTGGAGTCACTCTGTGGAGTCACTCTGGGCCTGTGGACTCGCACTGTGGAGTCACTCTGGGCCTGTGGACTCGCACTGTGGAGTCACACTGGGCTTGTGGAGTCACTCTGGACCTGTGGAGTCACTCTGGGCCTGTGGAGTCACACTGGCCCTGTGGCGTCACACAGGGTTTGTGGAGTCACTCTGGGCTTGTGGAGTCACTCTGGGCCTGTGGAGTCACTCTGGGCCTGTGGAGTCACTCTGGGCCTGTGGAGTCACTCTGGGCCTATGGACTCACTCTACAGTGACAGACGACAGACGTCCTCAAACTACTACATACAACACTACACAACCTAAACATGACTCTCTAACTCAGCATAGACACTCATTCATGTGACTTTTCAGATCTGCTCCGGTAGTAACTCCACACTTCAACACTGTGACAAAAGCACTGCCTGCAAAGTGCTGCATATCAATCCCGACCCTATCTTTCAGTTATGATGCAAAGCTTGGATATTGTTTAGCACAAATTTCAGGTGTATTTCAAATAGTTGTTTTATATCAGTGTAAACAAATAAATAAGTATTTACAAACTTGAGCAAAAAGGGAAACAATCAAGGAAAAAAATTAACACTAAAAAACGATAGCATAAATAATTTACAGAAAAAAGAATTTATAATACAGACTTAGTATAAACATCTTGTTCCCAGAGTAAGTTGCTGTGAAAAGGCCTTTTGGGTTGAAGAACTTTTCAGAGGCATTAAGAATGATGGGAACGGATACCAGTCTATAATCAGCCACATCACGGGTCTTTGGTACCAGTCTATAATCAGCCACATCACTGGTCTTTGGTACCAGTCTATAATCAGCCACATCACTGGTCTTTGGTATAACCTTAAGTTATAGTTCAAATTTGTGGATCATGTCTGATCATCCCTTATCTGTTCCTAGAACTCAAATATTGGTATTTACTAACACTGACAGTTGGAAAAGTGAGCTAACACGAAAAATGTAAAACAGATAAAATAGGATTTAAAAAAATGTACAATGTCCACCACAGCGTACACTGAGAGTCACTTCTAAGGGAAGGTCTGGAGGACACTCAGCTAACCCTGGAGGACACACAGCTAACCCTGGAGGACACACAGCTAACCCCTAACCCTGGAGGACACACAGCTAACCCTGGAGGACACACAGCTAACCCTGGAGGACACACAGCTAACCCTGGAGGACACACAGCTAACCCTAACCCTGGAGGACACACAGCTAACCCTGGAGGACATACAGCTAACCCTAACCTTGGAGGACACACAGCTAACCCTAACCCTGAAGGACACACAGCTAACCCTAACCCTGGAGGACACACAACTAACCCTGGAGGACAAACAGCTAACCCTGGAGGACACGCAGCTAACCCTAACCTGTCTAATGGCTGTTCCAGCACAGCAGACAAGTCTGTGTCCGGCTGAAAGATGGAGTTAGGATGTGGAGATCCAGGAGACAGAGGAGCATGGTCCACCCAGCTCAGTTATCTGAAGGGGAGAGAAGGAGAGAGAGAGAGGGAGAGGGGGAGGGAGGAAGAAAGGAAGAGGAGGAAAGAAAGGGGGAGAGGGTGGAGAGGTGGAGAGGTGGATGGGTCATTGGGTCAATCACTGGTATAAACACATTTGAAGACATCAAAGCTGTGGTTACAGCAGACTTCTGTTGGAAAAGATGAGAGCCGAGCGTCACGTCTGCACAGAGAGATAGGAGACCCAGGGAAGGTCCACACCAGCAGGGTGGAAGGAGCCAGCGCTGCCCCTGGGCTCCCCAGAGCTCAGCTCACCAACATGTGGGTCCGAGCCAGCCCTCCCCCGGCTTGTGGGTTCCATCTACAGCTGTGATGACAAATGCACCATACCAGCCCACTAATCACCCAGAAACATCTGGTACTCCTCCCACAAACCTCATGCTTCATAATGAG
>CAEFZP010001364.1:0-87500 GCA_903064625.1 Mallotus villosus | reverse complement strand
CTAGGCCATGCTCAGGGACAGCGTGGTGCTGGTCTGACACTAGGCCATGCTCAGGGACAGCGTGGTGCTGGTCTGACACTAGGCCATGCTCAGGGACAGCGTGGTGCTGGTCTGACACTAGGCCATGCTCAGGGACAGCGTGGTGCTGGTCTGACACTAGGCCATGCTCAGGGACAGCGTGGTGCTGGTCTGACACTAGGCCATGCTCAGGGACAGCATGGTGCTGGTCTGACACTAGGCCATGCTCAGGGACAGCATGGTGCTGGTCTGACACTAGGCCATGCTCAGGGACAGCGTAGTGCTGGTCTGACACTAGGCCATGCTCAGGGAAAGCGTAGTGCTGGTCTGACACAGGCCATGCTCAGGGAAAGCGTAGTGCTGGTGGACCTTCCTACCGTCCCCGTCAATGTCCACAGAGCAGGCGTCTCCCTCGCCGTTGTGGTCCGTGTCGATCTGGGCGGGGTTATGCTCGTACGGGCAGTTATCACAGCGGTCGCCCACGTCGTCCTTGTCAAAGTCAAACTGACGTGGGTTGTACAGCAGAGGACAGTTGTCCTAAGAATGGAACACAGGACAGTAGAGCAGAATAGAATAGAGCAGAGGAGAGCAGAGTAGAGTATAGTACAGTAGAGAAGAACAGAGTGCAATTGAAAACGTTATTGTTTTGGCGGTCGAGGCACATTCCTCACATACAGTATACAGTCTTCAAACAGTGCATCCGGAAAGTATTCACAGCGCTTCACTTTTTCCACGTTATGTTACAGCCAATTTCCAAAATGTATTCAATTCATTTTATTCTGATAACGTGAATAAGGTTTTGGGAAATCTAATGAATAAAAAAGACTAAACAAATCACATGTTATGTTACAGCCTTTGCCATGACACTCAAAATTGAGCTCAGATGCATCCTTTCCGGATAGACTGTTTATACACATCACTGGATCTCAGTCTACATATATACACATCACTGGATCTCAGTCTAGATATATACACATCACTGGATCTCAGTCTACATATATACAAATCACTGGATCTCAGTCTACATATATACACATCACTGGATCTCAGTCTAGATATATACACATCCCTGGATCTCAGTGTACATATATACACATAACTGGATCTCCAGTAGCCTACAGATGTACATATCACTGAGATCTCTAGTATATACAGATATAGATACATATACACCACAGTGACAGCTGTCTTACTCTTTCGTCTACGATGCCGTCGTTGTCATCGTCCTTGTCACATGCGTCCCCTTGCCCGTCTTTGTCAAAGTCTTCTTGTCCGGAGTTGGGCAGGTTGGGGCAGTTGTCCTGGAACACAGATGCATTATGGCAGAGTTAGATTAGGGCAGGATGGGGTGAGGCAGGTTAGGGGCAGGTATCTGAGACAGTCAGCCCCAAAAAAGAACACAATTTCTCGTTAGCCACGCACCTTCTTGCAGTGATAGGTGGCATTGGCGTCACACACCAGGTTGTGATTGGGCCAGCCGTCCAGGTCGGAGTCCTCCCCGCAGATGAAGCCGTCCCCTGCGTAGCCGATCTTACAGTCACACTTGTACATGGGGTCGCTGAAGTGGTTGAGGTAAACACAGTCTGCATGCCGGTGGCAGTTATGGGTCTTGTCCTTGCACGGGTTCTCAGGCTCACACACCTGGGGGGCGGGAGGAGAGGGATGAAAGGAAAAGGCAGAGTTAAACAGGTTTACAACTGGTCTTTTCATACCAGTTCACATCAACCAACAGTTTACATTAAGTTTACATAAACTACCATGAAATGACATAGCAACCAGAAGTTACCTAGGAACTGTGATGTGGGCAGCGTATAAGTGAAACTTGGTATGGGAGGTTGGGATTTCCAGCGGAAAGTGGATTGTTAAAGATGAACGTATTTCAGTAACACAACCTTCAAATGCCCCTCTAGAACATACACACACATGCACGCACGCACCCACACACCCCATACACTCATGCACGTACATAAAAAGGCACACATACACGCCCCCATGCCAACGATGATGTGGCCCCCTCTCCTAATCAACTGATCCAGCTCCAGCCCCAGCTCCAGCCCCAGCTCCAGCCCCAGCTCCAGCCCCAGGCTCAGCCCCAGCCCCAGCTCCAGCCCCAGCTCCAGCCCCAGCTCCAGCCCCAGCTCCAGCCCCAGCTCCAGCCCCAGGCTTCAGCCCCAGCTCCAGGCTGACCACATGGTCTCCCTGCTTATACAACATCTGGCGGCAGCTGGAGGCTGGATGACTCACCTCTCCCAGCCAGCAGGAAGGGAGCCCTCAGGCAGGCTGACAGAATACCAGGGAGACAGAGTCATGACACAGCGCATTAAACAGTAATAGGCCTCCATCTAGCTGGGTGGAAACACTGAGGGCTGCAACGAACACATTGCTAATCACTGGGGCCGACCAGTCTGAGCCTGACCACGAGGGAGAGAGGCAGACAAAGGGAGATGGAGAGGGAGAGAGACACAGAGGGAGACTAAGATGGAGAGAGAAGGAGAGGGAGAGAGACACAGAGGGAGACTAAGCTGGAGAGAGGAGAGGGAGACAGACAGACCAAACAGACCAACAGAGAGGGAGAGGGGGGGTGAGAGACATGGGGAGACAGAGGGAGAGTGTGGGAGGGACCATATCCCTGTAATCCCCCACCTGCTTGTTCTTCTTGGCAGCCTCCACTCCCATCCCGAAGGGCTGGGTGCCCTTGTACCTGTGAGGGCAGGACAGGCAGTGGAAGCCTGGGTCTGTGTTTACACAGCGCTGGGCTTCACCCACCCGGTAGCACACGTCCGACACCATGTCACACTGCAGAGGGGCACGGGGTCAGCACAGGGTCAGCACGGGGTCAGCACCAAGGTCAGGTTGCTTGTAATAGTATAGAAATGTATGTAATGTATGTTCATTTAGCAGATACTTTTCTCAATATCAGTGTGTGTGTAGGAGGGGGTTAACCTGCAATCTCTTTATCTACAGTCATTAGCGCTCACCTCATTAATGTCTTCGCAAAGGGTTCCGTTGCCACGGAAACCAACAGGGCAAGGTCCACATTCCCAGGATCCATCGGAGGCACTGCTGCAGTCCACCCCCCCGAAACACGGGTTAGACAGACAGCCGTCTGTGTACGGTGACAGGAAGCAGGAAATAGTGTTAGACAGTCATCTGTGTACGGTGACAGGAAGCAGGAAGTAGGAAGTAGGGATGGAAAGACAGCCGTCTGTGTAGGAGGACAGGAAGCAGGAAGTCAGACTCACCAATAGGACAGTCCTTCTTGTTGCAGACGTCGCTGTCCTTGGCCTCTCCCAGGCACTGCTTTCCCCCATACTGGGGCTGGGGGCTGTTACAAACGCGCGTCCGACTCTTAATCCCGCCCCCACAGGTTGCTGAGCAGGTTGCCCACGGCGACCACGGTCCCCAACCACCGTCAACTACACACAGACACCATGAGGAAGTTTGGATTGTTTTTTGACTATGTACTCTAGTTCACCATACTCACTAGGACAGGCCCAGTTCACCATACTCACTAGGACAGGTCCAGTTCACCATACTCACTAGGACAAGGCTTGGCCTCACATCGCTGTGTCTCCCGGCCGCTCCCCTGACAGTCTCGACCGCCCAGCTGGGGCACGGGGGCGTTGCAGTGGCGGATCCTGGTGATCTGACCCTCACCACACGAAACGGAGCACGATGACCAGGGAGACCAGTGGCTCCACCCACCGTCCTGGCGGACTGGCACACAAACATCACACACGTTCTTCATCAAACCATGTGACATTGTGTAACGCTGTGTAACCTGTGACATTGTGTAACGCTGTGTAACCTGTGACGTTGTGTAGCACGTTAGCTGGTGATAGCTGGTGCAGCATGTTGAGATAGAGGGTGCAACACGTTGAGATGCTCTGTGTAGCATGTTGAGATAGTGGGTGTAGCATGTTGAGATAGTGGGTGTAGCATGTTGAGATAGTGGGTGTAGCATGTTGAGATAGCTTGTGTAGCATGTTGAGATAGTGGGTGTAGCATGTTGAGATAGAGGGTGCAACACGTTGAGATAGAGGGTGCAACACGTTGAGATAGAGGGTGCAACACATTGAGATGCTCTGCGTAGCATGTTGTGATAGTGGGCTATAGCATGTTGAGATAGTGGGTGTAGGATGTTGAGATAGTGGGTGTAGCATGTTGAGATAGTGGGTGTAGCATGTTGAGATAGTGGGTGTAGCATGTTGAGATAGTGGGTGTAGCATGTTGAGATAGTGGGTGTAGCATGTTGAGATAGGGGTGGTGTGTGTAGCATGTGAGATAGTGGGTGTAGCATGTTGAGATAGTGGGTTATAGCATGTTGAGATAGTGGGTGTAGCATGTTGAGATAGTGGGTGTAGCATGTTGAGATAGTGGGTGTAGCATGTTGAGATAGTGGGTGTAGCATGTTGAGATAGTGGGTGTGTAGCGGTGAGGGTGGGCTGATGAGGGGTGTAGTCATGACTCACCTCGACTGTCACATTTTCCCAGGCTGCACTTGCGTGTCTGTATAGACGGGCCGGAGCAGGGGTTGCTGGTGGCGTCACATGACCTGCCCCTCTGCTGCGTGCCTGTCCCACAGGTGACCGTACACTCTGTCCACTCAGACCATGGAGACCAGCCGTCCTCACTGTCTTTAGCTGAGACACACACACACACACACACACACAAACACGCACACAGATACACACAGATACAGACACACATATATATAAGAATGCTGCTGGTCTGAGCTGTGTGTGTGTGTGTGTGTGTGTGTGTGTGTGGTGTGTGTGTGTGTGTGTGTGTGTGTGTGTGTGTGTGTGGTGTGTGTGTGTGTGTGTGTGTGTGTGTGTGGTGTGTGTGTGTGTGTGTGTGTGTGTGTGTGTGTGTGTGTGTGTGTGTGTGTGTGTGTGTGCGTGTGTGTGTGAATGTGTGTGAATGTGTGTGAGTCTTACGTAGACACACAGGGCAGCACTCTCCATCGATGAAGGAAGGGCTGGCACAGGCCACCGCAGGGCAAGTGATCTGGTGGCATACTATCTTAGACTCCTGCAGGGGAGAGAGACAGGAGGCATGAGAGGCAGGAGAGATAGGAAAGAGAGAGAAGAGAAACAGGATTTTCCATATTTTCCTATATATTTATGCTTTGAGCTGTATCTGAAATATGATAGTCTTATGTAAGAATATGTTTATTGTAGGCAGAATTACTATCACACTTCCAATAATTTTACACACAACTGTATGTACACAATATCTGTTTGTCATTATGAATAAAATCCTCTGCTAAATGAAAAACATGTTTGTAGCATTTGTTTACATAACACAGCATGTCATGTTTTGTAAACAAGCCCTAATAGTTAACAAGCACACATACAGTATACTGTGGAACTAGAATATTGTTGAATTAGAATACTGTGGAACTAGAATACTGTGTAGTTAGAATACTGTGGAACTAGAATACTGTTGAATTAGAATACTGTTTAACTAGAATACTGTGTAGTTAGAATACTGTGGAACTAAAATGCTGGGGAGTTAGAATAAGTAACTAGAATATTGTGGCGTTAGATTCAAAGTGGGAATGAGACAGAGGGAAATTACTCACGGTAACCTTGTGGTCTTCTCACGGTGAGGGTGTGGTGTTGTCATGGTGATGGTGTTGTCATGGTTATGGTGTTGTTTTGCCATGGTTATGGTGCGGTGTTGTCATAGTTATGGTGCGGTGTTGTTATGGTTATGGTGTGGTGTTGTCATGGTTATGGTGCGGTGTTGTCATGGTTATGGTGTGGTCCTACCTGGCAGGTGCACTTGGTGCAGCTGTCCACCACCCAGTCCTCCTTGTCCTCAAACAGACGCCCGTCCTGCCAGCACATGCTCTTCTCCTTGGAGTTCTTCATCCTGGCCAGAGCGTCCTTCATCACCACATTCTCCTCTGTCTGATCAGGGACATCTTTACACTCAGTATATGTTATGGGGTACATTTAGTCAGGTGAAAAATGCCATTTAAAATTAGTCTACATATCTGTGTTTAGATATATCAGTTAGTTTACATGTATGTTTACGTTTACAGGTAGTATAGGTCACATTTGTTTATGTCTGTCTGTCTGTCTGTCTGTCTGTCTGTCTGTCTGTCTGTCTGTCTGTCTGTCTGTCTGTCTGTGAAGGAAGAAAGAGAGAGAGGGGAAGGGAGAGGGGGAGAGAGAGTGTGGATGGAAGAGAAAGAAAGAGAGGGAGAGAAAGTGGAAGGCAGAGAGAGAGAGAGAGAGAGAGAGGAGAGAGAGAGAGAGATAGAGAGGGGGTGGAGAGGGTGGAAGGAGGAGAGAAAGAGAGAGGAGAGAAAGGGGGAGAGAGACAAAGAGAGAAAGTGTGGAAGGAAAAGAGAAAGAGAGAAGGAGAGAGCGGAAGAGAGAGAAAGAGGGGAAGGAAAAGAGAGAAAGGAGAGATAGTGGGAGAGAGAGAGAGGCAGAAGGGGGAAAGGGAGAGAGAGGGGGAGAGAGAAAGGGTGAGAGAGAGACCATGGAAGGAAAGAGAGAGAGTCTGAGGGCCCGATCTTGACGATCTGAAACGCAAGTATGAAAACGCAAAGCGCAAAGCGCAAGTGGGCGGGACTCCGGTGCGGTTGCTATTTTGCCAGCGGGATAAATGACTTTGCGCCTGACGCAGATGTAAAAGGGGTAGCTACATTACTAATGGGTGTGGTTTGGGCGTAACGTGCAATAAACCAATCAGAGCGTCATCTCACATTCCCTTTAAGAGTAGCGCTTGTTCCATGGCGGATTGCTATTATAAAGGCGGATTTGCCAGGCGCACGCCAGCGGTTCACGGGAGACCGACGTTCTCGTCAGGACCGTAAACGATAGAGAAGTGACATTGTATGGGAAAGGCCGAGCAGTTTCATTGCACTAAGTTGCCCACTCATGCTGCTCATTCAAATGTAGCCTATGTTGACATATATAGGCTAGGCTATATATGTTTTAAATTGCTTAGTTCTTAGAATTAGTTTAACTGTTGTACTTTCGTTTTAAACTCAATTTAAGACCCGTAGGGCCTATATATGTTTATTGTTTGCACCTTCCCCTGCCACAGTAAATTGAAAACCGAATTCTGATTCTGATTCTGATGTGCATGGGAGAAGGAACCTACCCAAATTAGTTTCGGTTAAACAGGCGTAGGAATAAATTGCCACAATTGTTACAATTCAAGTTCACATACATACAGATTTCTCATGAACATTTTGTTAATCATTGACATGAAAGAAATGTAACACAGCTAGCCATACAATAAATCAAAACAATACGTAGTTTCGCAGGAAGAAGACCCTGGCTTCGCCAGCAGTGCGCACGGACCAAGCTTGCGCCCTTAAAATAGCATCTGAATAATGCGCCATTGTCTTTAAACCACCTTTTTCCTGGTCAGTTGCGGTATTGTTTTTCGGAAACTGCAAAATAGCGCCAAGGAACGTTTGCGCCGGAACACGCCTCCTTTTTCGCTGAACCGCCCCCGGGAGCGCAAGGTCATTCCGACGTGCACCCGTGGAGGGAAAAATCCGCTTTGCGTCGAGTGCAAGCTAGGAATGATACTTGCGTCACTGACAAAGTCATTTGCGCTGGGTGCAAGATCGGGCCCTGTATGTGTGTCTGCAGTGGCGGACTCAGGGGGGGGGCAGGGGGGGCGACCGCCCCCTTTCGTGCCTCCTTCGTTGAAAAAGCACGCTAAAGTGCCGTAAAGAGTGGCGAATTACGAGAGAAAATCCGATAACGTGCTCAATGAGTGCCCTTTTAATGCCCTTACAGTGCCTACATGGTTGAAAAATTGCTCTCTAGAGTGGTGAATATGAGAGAAAGTGCCTTATTGGCTGCTCTTTACATAGGAAAATGTGCCCTTTTAATTTTTTCGCCCCTGCCCTTCAAACAGTCTGAGTCCGCCACTGTGTGTCTGTGTGTCTGTCTGTCTGAAAATGTGTGTGTGTGAGAGAGGGGGGGAAGAGAGAGTAAGGGGGGAGGGAGAGAGAAAGAGAGAGGAGGAATAGGAAGGGTGAGAGTGAAAGGAAAAGAGAGAGAGAGAGAGAGAGAGAGAGTGGAAGGAAGAGAGAGAGGGAGGGACGAGGAGGAGAGAGAGTGTGGAAGGAAGAGAAAGAGAGAGAGGGAGAGAAAGTGGAAGGCAGAGAGAGAGGAGTGGAGAGTGTGAAAGGAAGAGAGAAAGAGGGAGAGACAGAGAGAGAAAGAGTGGAAGGAAAAGAGAAAGAGAGAGAAGAAGACAGAGCGGGAGAGAGGGAGAGAGAGAGACAGAGGGAAAGAGAGAGGGGGGGATAGAGAGAGAGAGACGAGAGAGTGTGAGTAGAGGAGCGAGAGAGAGCGAGAGAGAGAGAGAGAGAGAGAGAGAGAGAGAGGGAGAGACAGAGGAAGGAAAAGAGAGTCTGTATGAGTGTGTGTTCGCTGTGTCAGGTTGCTAGACACCACTCGGTCTGTCAGAGCCTCAGGGACCTCTCTCAGGGAAACTACCCAGAGTCAGACTGACTTGCTACTGGAGGCCTATGGAGGCAGCCTGTTAACATAGCTAGCCACCAGTCTGTGTGACACAGCCTGCTAACAAAGCCTGTTAACAGAGCTAGCCACCAGTCTGCTGACACAGCCTGCTAACACAGCCTTTTAACAGAGCTAGCCACCAGTCTGCTGACACCGCCTGCTAACACAGCCTTTTAACAGAGCTAGCCACCAGTCTGCTGACACAGCTAACTAGCAGCCTGCTAACACAGGCGGTTAACAGAGCCTGTTAACATAGTTAGCCACCAGTCTGCTGACACAGCTAGCCAGCAGCCTGCTAACACAGCCTGTTAACAGAGCCTGTTAACATAGTTAGCCAGCAGCCTACTAACACAGCTAGCCAGTAGTCTGCTAACACAGCCTACCAACACAGCTAGCCAGCAGCCTGATAGCACCGCTTGCTATCACAGCAATCCAGAAGCCTGCTTGCACAGCTTGCTAACACAGCTATCCAGCACCCTCAAAACATGGCTTGCTAACACAGCTAGCATGCATCCTGCTAACACAGCTTGCTAACATAGCTATCCAGCAGCCTGCTAACACAGCTTGCTAACACAGGCTGCTAACACAGCTTGCTAACACAGCTTGCTAACACAGTAACACATGGTTGTTAGCTCATGGTCTGTAGGCCTCTATCAGATGTTAATAGAAGTTTTAAGCCTTTATAAGGCTGTACAGTAGGTTTATAATAGTTATAAGGCTGTATACTAAACAGTAGATTTTTATAATTTAGAGGCTGTATAAGGCTAAACAGTAGGTGTATAATAGTTAGAGGGCTGTATAGGACTATGCAGTAGGTTTATAATAGTTAGAAGGCGGTATACTAAACAGTAGATTTCTATAATTTAGAGGCTGTATAAGGCTATACAGTCTATTGGAGCCAACTTTGGACCACTTAGATACAACAGCTCTCCTGTGTGGTCCCATGTGCTGGAATATTTCCTTTAATTTGAAGAGAACATTTTCAGTGGAAAAACTGTTCTAGAGTCAACCTTGACTCCCAAATCACTCTGAGAAACCAACAAACGAAAAACAAACACACACTGTATAGCGTTAATCTGGTCAGCGTCAAAGAAGCCACTCACCACTTTCTGAAGCCCGTCAATCAGGTTGCCAACGACGACACGCAGGCCCTTAAGTTCCTGGAACATGGAGCTCAGCTCCTCACAGGAGCGCTCGCATAGCTCCGCCCCCGGCCCCGCCTTCTCCGGCTTCTGACCAATGAAGTTAGTGGTGATGGAAGGACTGACATCCACCACCTCAGCGCTCTCGCTCACCGTGTTCGCCTCATTTGGGTCGGAGAGACGGACTGTAAACAAGTACGAAGATAACGACACTGAACGACTCCTGCTGAACCATTGAACCCTCTGTCCTGTGTAGTCGTACCTGCACGCATGCACACACATGTACGTGCACACACACACACAAACTCCCACACACACACTGTGGAGCAGGAAGTGAAGCAGGAAGTGAATTAGGAAGTGAAGCAGGAAGTCACCACAGCATGGCCAAGCCCACGTGCTCAGTCACACTGGGACAGTTTGATTTGGCTGCCAGCTGTGCACCCCTGATCATAGTTCAGCTGTTCTATTCAAACCCACCGCTCAGCCTAGCCCCCCTCACCTCCCTTCACCGGAGCCTCCTCAGCCCCCTCACCTAGCCCCCCTCACCTCCCTTCACCGGAGCCTCCTCAGCCCCCTCACCTAGCCCCCCTCACCTCCCTTCACCGGAGCCTCCTCAGCCCCCTCACCTAGCCCCCCTCACCTCCCTTCACCGGAGCCCCCCCCCCAAGAGCAGTATGCATGACGGCTGTGTTCCACATTGTCTCACTCCTCTTACCCCTCTCATAATGTGTCCCTTTGGTCTCCCCACATGTCTGACAGTACACACACACACGTACACACACACGAATACACACACACACACAGCAGCCTTCAGTAGGTCAGCCATGTAAACTGGCAGAGATGAATGGGTGAACAGGGACTCTACATCATGCAGTCATGACGGCCGGTTCTAGACGCACCGCACAGCCAACTCTGTGTTTACTTTCTGCAAGTCTGGAGGACTCATTCAGAGCTGGAGACCTCCTCTCCAAGTCTGGAGGACTCATTCAGAGCTGTAGACCTCTCCAAGTCTGGAGGACTCATTCAGAGCTGTAGACCTCTCTAAGTGTGGAGGACTCATTCAGAGCTGTAGACCTCTCTAAGTGTGGAGGACTCATTCAGAGCTGTAGACCTCTCCAAGTCTGGAGGACTCATTCAGAGCTGTAGACCTCCTCTCCAAGTCTGGAGGACTCATTCAGAGCTGTAGACCTCTCCAAGTCTGGAGGACTCATTCAGAGCTGTAGACCTCTCTAAGTGTGGAGGGCTCATTCAGAGCTGTAGACCTCTCTAAGTGTGGAGGACTCATTCAGAGCTGTAGACCTCTCCAAGTCTGGAGGACTCATTCAGAGCTGTAGACCTCTCTAAGTGTGGAGGACTCATTCAGAGCTGTAGACCTCTCTAAGTGTGGAGGGCTCATTCAGAGCTGTAGACCTCTCTAAGTGTGGAGGACTCATTCAGAGCTGTAGACCTCTCTAAGTGTGGAGGGCTCATTCAGAGCTGTAGACCTCTCTAAGTGTGGAGGACTCATTCAGAGCTGTAGACCTCTCTAAGTCTGGAGGACTCATTCAGAGCTGTAGACCTCTCTAAGTGTGGAGGACTCATTCAGAGCTGTAGACCTCTCTAAGTGTGGAGGGCTCATTCAGAGCTGTAGACCTCTCTAAGTCTGGAGGACTCATTCAGAGCTGTAGACCTCTCTAAGTGTGGAGGGCTCATTCAGAGCTGTAGACCTCTCTAAGTCTGGAGGACTCATTCAGAGCTGTAGACCTCCTCTCCAAGTCTGGAGGACTCATTCAGAGCTGGAGACCTCCTGTCCAAGTCTGGAGGACTCATTCAGAGCTGTAGACCTCTCTAAGTCTGGAGGACTCATTCAGAGCTGTAGACCTCTCTAAGTCTGGAGGACTCATTCAGAGCTGGAGACCTCCTGTCCAAGTCTGGAGGACTCATTCAGAGCTGTAGACCTCTCCAAGTCTGGAGGACTCATTCAGAGCTGTAGACCTCTCTAAGTGTGGAGGACTCATTCAGAGCTGTAGACCTCTCTAAGTGTGGAGGACTCATTCAGAGCTGTAGACCTCTCTAAGTGTGGAGGACTCATTCAGAGCTGTAGACCTCTCTAAGTGTGGAGGACTCATTCAGAGCTGTAGACCTCCTGTCTAAGTCTGGAGGGCTCATTCAGAGCTGTAGACCTCTCTAAGTGTGGAGGACTCATTCAGAGCTGGAGACCTCCTGTCCAAGTCTGGAGGACTCATTCAGAGCTGTAGACCTCTCTAAGTGTGGAGGACTCATTCAGAGCTGTAGACCTCTCCAAGTCTGGAAGAGTCATTGAGAGCTGTAGACCTCCTGTCTAAGTCTGGAGGACTCCTTCAGAGCTGTAGACCTCCTGTCTAAGTGTGGAGGACTCATTCAGAGCTGGATAGCTCCTCTCTAAGAGCAGACCCAGACCCAGGACAGACCCAGGACAGACCCAGACCCAGGACAGACCCAGACCCAGGACAGACCCAGACCCAGGACAGACCCAGACCCAGGACAGTTCCAGGGAAGGGCTGGGCTGGTGCCAGTGTCTCGACATTTTCACTGGACAGAGAGAATAACAGAACTGGTCAGAACCTTGGAGTTGGAGAACCCTGGCTTAGCCACATCCAGGAGGAACTCAGGACCCAGTGAAGCAAGAGCTACCCTCTCTGCCAAGTCATGTCCTCACTGTGTGTGTGTGTGTGTGCAGACTCCCTACTATAACACTGTAATAGCATTTACTTTAGTGTCCCGTTCTCCTTCAGGCTCTACCCAGAGGATCCTGCCAGTAGAAATAAATTCAAACATCTGACTCTCCTTGTGTTCACACATGGGCTGACCTCACACCACCACTCCCAGACAACTGTTTCCGTAAACATGATGTAATACTGAGATCTTTCCACGTCCTCCCTCCTAACTTCCTCTCTCACTAGTCAGGGCTGTGGCGCCAACACCATGGAAGAGAGAACAGTTTGAAGAAGAAATTAGAAATGATCTGAAATTGGCTTCTTAATCCTTGTGAAACACAAAGAGACAGCTCTGAGTCTTGACTAGCAAGGAGTGGAGGGCAGGGTCCTCCTTGGAGGCAGGCAGATAGCAGTCAGCTTGCTCAGTCACACAGCGTGGTACAGATCCACACACTAGCGCTACTGCTCCCTCTGCTGATAGGCTTGGGGCATTACATCTCCTATATCTCCAACATCTCATCTCATCGGACCTCCTACCTGGTTTAGTGACATCACAGCCCTTCCCCATCAGGATGTCGTCCATCGAAGTGTCAAAGATGAAACGCACATTCTGCAGCAAGCCCTGTGAGATAGCAAGAGACCAGTTAGACTAGTTACAGTAGAGACTAGTTACAGTCAAGACTAGTTACAGTAGAGACTAGTTACAGTA
Organism: Mallotus villosus; assembly: GCA_903064625.1. Lineage (NCBI taxonomy): Eukaryota > Metazoa > Chordata > Actinopteri > Osmeriformes > Salangidae > Mallotus > Mallotus villosus. The sequence goes on along the minus strand of CAEFZP010001364.1, from coordinate 74,449 downwards.
GAGACTAGTTAGCTAAGGTCTGGAGTTTGAAACTTATATTTCCTGCCCCAAGGATGAGCAGCGGCTGTGATTGGGGCAGGAAGCCACTCTCCCTCTCTCTCTCTGTCTCTCCCCCTCTCTCTCTCTTTCTCTCTCTCTTTTTCTCTTTCTCTCTTTCTCTCTCTCTCTCTCTCCCTCTCTCTCTCTCTCTCCCTCTCTCTCTCCAGGCAACTGTGTCAGTTTCTGCTGTACTTCCTACATGATCTGTCTGGCTGTCTCTGGGTAAAAGCATCTGCTGCGTTAATCAAACGTGAGTGTTACCCTGAAGTGGTTTTCCCGGGTGGAGCCCTTGGCCACGAACATCCTGCTGCCCTCCAGCTGCAGCTGCTCGTAGAAGGGCTCGTCCAGGATGAAGCTGTCCACCAGCCCACAGCCCACAAACAGGTGGGCGTTCTCCCCATGGACGTGAAGCGTGATGTTCTTCCACTGGGAGTCGGACAGGTCCACGTCCTCGAAGGACACCACGTTCTGGGATCCGTCCACCCAGTACACCAGGTCCAGCGTGTTGGCGCGCCCGTTGGACACAATCTCAAACTGCCGTTGACCATTGGAGTCCTCCAGCCCCACCAGCGTCCCCCGGGAGCCGCGGTCTTGCCGCATGCTGGCCTCCAGCACGAAGCCCTCGTTGTTCTGGACCTGCCGCAGCAGCTGTCTCAGCACAGGGGCCTGGACGGAGGGCAGCTGGTCGAAGCGGATGAAGCGGTACGCCGGGGCGTCCGAGTCTTGTCCCCGGAACTGCTTGGCTCCCACAGTCTTGCGGTTGATGTGACTGACCTCAAACAGGTCGAAAATCGTGTCGTCGTCCAACTCTCCATCTTCAAGACGTGGTTCAGAGGGAAAGAGGAGAAAAGCACTGAAGGTAACAGGCACAACAGCCACCAACTCCAAATATGGTTGTGTCAGTTAGGGAATTTTCTTCAGAAACACAAATTTCTAAATATGATATCACGCAAAAGGTTACATTTTGAAACATTTCACTGGAAGAAGGTTTCACAATAAACCCAAACAGTACTGAGTTCTGTTCTGAGATGTTTTCCCTACAAAGACAATGGAACAGGCTTTGAGACAGAAATGTAATGCAGAGCAATGTCACCATGAAGCAGTTTTATCATCCTTTAACAAAAAACAGCGTTTCAAGGGGAAGTCTGAAGACAAGTGAGAACATCTCTAGGTTAATGGTGATGGAGTCCAGCTGTCTGTTTACCTTGAGGTTGCGCTGCGAGGCAGACACACAGTAACGGCAGCAAGTACAGACATCTCCTGAGTATCATGTCTCCTTAGAAACACAGAACAGACGTAGTATTTAATTGCCGTTGCTTTCATCGTTAATACACAATTTCCACACAGTTTACAGCTGTCCCGCGCAGTGTGCACACACTAAGAGGTTATGGCAACAGCCGAACTTTCACAACTTCTAACAAACGATGTATCGTCGACGCAGCCACATCTGTCCCAGACACGCCATAAATTAATCAGACGTTTCTAAAGCAAGCTAGTCTCACCCAACTCTTACTGAGTGTGTACTCTTCATCACTGACTGCATGCACATGATACGACCTTACAGAACTGACAACTGTGACAAAATCATGATCAAATTAAAGACTAACAAAGTAATTTGCACGAGCGTACGCCCTTCTTCACACAACTTTGCCTACCTGGTGCGAATGCAATCCCTTTCAATTCAAATGGAAAAATATCCAACGAAAAACTATATTGTTCAAATAAATATCAAGTGTTGTGGCGGAGAGGAATCTGTGCGTGTAATGTCCACTATATCCACGCGTGGAAGGACGTGAGCGGTAGTGGAAGGACTTGAGCGGTAGTGGAAGGACTTGAGCGGTAGTGCCTAAATGACAGACCCCCTCTCGGTTATATACCGCTCCCCGGGATCCTGTCAATCAAACTGGAATATGACGAGTTTGGCTCCGTTCGTTTGTCAAAGAGGAATTACATAACTCTGTTCTGATAGGGTAATTCTCTCATAACTCTGTTCTGATAGGATAATTCTCTCATATTTCAGCACATGGGCAGTGGCGATAATCTTGGAAACCTCCTTCACACGAACCCCAATCTGCGCGCAAATCATAACGGAATTCGGTTTCATTTACTGAGGGAGAGAAAGTGCTTACGCGCAGTGGTCTTGTCTGGGAGCGCGCAACACCGAAGGAAGTATTGCGCCAATTGCACGGTTGCTTGAGGTTTCGATTAATCGACGTACGTGAATATACGAAGTGTCAGCTGTGTACTAATCGACTTATACTTAAAAGCCTACTTTTACCTTTAAATATTATTTTTCTGTGTTCACAGAACAATGAGATGTTGCCAAATTGTTTGTACGTTGTTTTTACTAGTAGGAGAATTTAGAGAAACCTAAGGTTTGTCAATCAGTCTAAGGAGGCCAGTGGTGACCTAGCTTCATAGTGGGTGCCTCCCTTAGGCCAGCGGTGACCTATAGCTTCATAGTGGGTGCCTCCCTTGCTACATCAATGCTTACCAGTTTCAAGGGTAAATACAATAAATGACACAGAAATCATATGAAATTGTATACCATATGTACCATATACCATATGAGTATTGGACATATTAAAATGAAGGGGGAATGGTGGCTGTATTCCAGGAATGTGATGGAATCTCTCATTCCTGAGGATTTGGAGCTGTGGTTGGTGTTGGAGAGGGAATATGTCATCTGCAGCACCAGAATGAGAGAACAGACAGTATCTGACCTAAATAGGTAAATCAAAAATATACGCTACCTCAGATGTAGATTTTTGAGATGATTTAGAATTTGAGAAAATATTATATTAGAAAATATGATAGAAAATATTGTTTTTAATAAAAAATTGCACAGGACACTGTGGACCGTTTCAATACATATATCTGAACCGATTTCAACACCAGAAACCTGGCAGAGGGAACACCAGAACCCTGGCAGAGAAAACACCAGAACCCTGGCAGAGGGAACACCAGAACCCTGGCGGAGGGAACACCAGAACCCTGGCAGAGGGAATACTAGAACCCTGGCAGAGGGAACACTAGAACCCTGGCAGAGGGAATACTAGAACCCTGGCAGAGGGAACACCAGAACCCTGGCAGAGGGAACACCAGAACCCTGGCAGAGGGAACACCAGAACCCTGGCAGAGGGAATACTAGAACCCTGGCAGAGGGAACACCAGAACCCTGGCAGAGGGAACACTCGAACCCTGGCAGAGGGAATACTAGAACCCTGGCAAAGGGAATACTAGAACCCTGGCAGAGGGAACACTAGAACCCTAACAGAGGGAATACTAGAACCCTGGCAGAGGGAATACTAGAACCCTGGCAGAGGAAATACTAGAACCCTGGCAGAGGGAATACTAGAACCCTGGTAGAGGGAATACTAGAACCCTGGTAGAGGGAACACTAGAACCCTGGCAGAGGGAATACTAGAACCTTGGCAGAGGGAACACTAGACCCCTGGCAGAGGGAACACTAGAACCCTGGCAGAGGGAACACTAGAACCCTGGCAGAGGGAATACTAGAACCCTGGCAGAGGGAATACTAGAACCCTGGCAGAGAAAATACTAGAACCCTGGCAGAGGGAATACTAGAACCCTGACAGAGGGAATACTAGAACCCTGGCAGAGGGAATACTAGAACCCTGGTAGAGGGAATACTAGAACCCTGTTAGAGGGAACACTAGAACCCTGGCAGAGGGAATACTAGAACCTTGGCAGAGGGAACACTAGACCCCTGGCAGAGGGAACACTAGAACCCTGGCAGAGGGAACACTAGAACCCTGGCAGAGGGAAACTTGGCTAAACCCTGAGTGCTGTGTGCTGATCAGTCTCCGTGTTGGCATTATTGCATGTCTGTATCATATATTATTAGTAAATTATTATTATTATTATTATATTGTGACTGTACTGCATAATATTACGATTTTGGTGATTTTGATGTGGAGTACTGTGACTGTTGAGCCAAACATAGATGCTACCTGGCCAGATGAGAATCCATGTTGCTGGCCACACAGGCATCTGGAGACAAACCACTTTGAAGCTTCAACCAGGAAACTAAATGAGCTTACATAAAGTACGTTTTTGGGGGATTTTCAGTAAATGTTGACAACGCCAACTATTGAGTCAGACCAATAAAGATTTGTTAAGAATAGCTGGCATTGTAAAATAAATAGTTCTCATCCTCGCTCAACTGGAAAGGTGGTACTGAGGGAGAAGAATGAAGGCAAAGAGAACCAGGAACAGGAAGTGAAGCAGAGAGAAAGAAGATAGATGGTTCAGAAAGACAGGAAGTGAAGAGCTGGAGACGTACAGAACAACAAACAGGAGGGACTGTGTTCATCAGTCTCTCAGCTGCTTTGTGGTCGGTACTAGGAGCCACAATATCACTGAACATAACAGGGGTATTTCAAAATAGCAATCTCTGTGTCTCATTATCTCCACAATCCTTCCCTGAAGAAACTGTATTTTGGTCATTGAATTGCAATCACTCTGATATTTCCCAGATCAGGGTTGACAGGAGGACAGCACATGACTTCTCAGATTGGCCCCACCAGCCAGCCCTGTACCCTCCAACAAACCAGGACACCGGAATGGAAACTACTTCAGTCTTTGTTTAAGAAAGGGAATTTCATTTGAATTGCATTCAACTTCCCCATGAGTCAGTAAGAGAGAGAGTAGGAAAATGAGTAAAGAATGTGAATGAGGGAGAGAGAGGGAGAGCAACGTAGCTGAGTTGAGCGGAGAGAGAGAGAGAGGGAGGGAGAAGATAAAGAGAGTGAGGAGAGAGAGACTGGAAGAGAAAGGACAGAGACAGAGAGAGGGAATAAAGAGAGGGGAGAGACGAATAAAGAGGGAAGAGAAAGAGAGAGGGAAGGAAAGAGTGAGAAGGGAGAGAGAGAGAGAGAGAGAGAGAGAGAGAGAGAGAGAGAGTCTACCATAGCTGAGGGGAGAGAGAAAGAGAGAGAGTGCAGCTGAGCCGAGGTGAGAGAGAGAGAGAGAGAGAGAGAGAGAGAGAGAGAGAGAGAGAGAGAGAGAGAGAAGTGCAGCTGAGCTGAGGGGAGAGAGAGAGAGTAGAGAGAGAGAGAGAGAGAGAGAGAGAGAGAGAGAGATCAGCTGGGCTGAGGGGAGGGGCTTTTGAGCTTGGATCCCTGGGTGCAGAAGGTGCTGTTTCTTCACACTGTCAGCTGTTAACAACACAGCTCTCTAGCACCCAAACATACTTTCATACACACTGTCTGTGTATGCAATACACACATGATATAAACAGTACATGATATATGCAACACATACAGTACATGATACATGTATAAACCAGTACTGAAATATTATCTACAACTAAAAGCATTGATGTCTATTGTTCGATCTTTATTTGATCTGATAATTGCTTTGGTGTCTGATGGACAAGATCCTTTGAAATGTTCCTACAGATACAGACTACTGATACACTCGAGTCTACTGACACACACTACTGACACACTCTACTGATACACACTACTGATACACACTACTGACACACACTACTTATACACACTACTGACACACTCTACTGATACAGACTACTTATACAGACTACTTATACAGCCCACTGATACAGACTACTTATACAGACTACTAATACAGACTACTGATACAGACTACTTATACAGACTACTTATACAGACTACTGATACAGACTACGGATACAGACTACTTATACAGACTACTGATACAGACTACTGATACATATTATTGATAGACTACTGCTGAGACAGACTGCTATGAGGCTCTGTTGGTGAGGTAAGGTTAAGGGCTTGCTATTGGCACTGCAGTGTGTTTTCTCTGCTACGCAGGAAGGCTCGTTTGAAAGATGTTGAGCTTTGGCGTTTGATCTGGCGAGGGGCTGAAGAGCAAAGAATCCTAGAATAGAATCTGCTGCAGGTTATTAGGCCCAGGTTTCAGCACTGGCTCGCTCCGCGTCTGGGCTGAAAGCTGACATGTATCTACGGGGAAACAAGCTCAAGAGAGACCTGCACCCCCGGTTCTGCTGGAGCCTCAACACTGTGTGACGGCCTCCTCCTCCTGGCCCTCCAGACAACGCCTCCACACTGAGCGGCTCCTCAGAAGACAGGGAGAGGCTGGAGGTGCTCAGGGAAAGGCTGGAGGTGCTCAAGGAGAGGCTGGAGGTGCTCAGGGAGAGGCTGGAGGTGCTCAGGGAGAGGCTGGAGGTGCTCAGGGAGAGGCTGGAGGTGCTCAGGGAGAGGCTGAAGGTGCTCAGGGAGAGGCTGGAAGTGCTCAGGGAGAGGCTGGAGGTGCTCAGGGAGAGGCAGGAGGTGCTCAGGGAGAGGCTGGAGGTGCTCAGGTAGAGGATGGAGGTGCTCAGGGAGAGGCTGGAGGTGCTCAGGGAGAGGCTGGGAGCAGCTTCTGACACCAGACACCCACAGTGTTGGGTTAGTACTAACACATAGTGTAACTATGAGTTCTGCTGGAGAAGCACGCTGGTCAGGCACAGTGGGAAACCACACACCAGGAGAAACCACACACCAGGAGAAACCACACACCAGGAGAAACCAGACACCAGGAGAAACCACACACGAGGGGAAACCACACACCAGGAAAAACCAGACACCAGGAGAAACCACACACCAGGAGAAACAACACACCAGGAGAAACCACACACCAGGGAAAACCACACACCAGGAGAAACCACACACCAAGAGAAACCACACACCAGGAGAAACCACACACCAGGGGAAACCACACACCAGGAGAAACCACACACCAGGGGAAACCACACACCAGGGAAAACCACACATCAGGAGAAACCAGGCACAAGGAGAAACCACACACAAGGGGAAACCAGACACCAGGAGAAACCACACACCAGGAGAAACCACACACCAGGAGAAACCACACACCAGGGGAAACCACTCACCAGGAGAAACCACACGCCAGGGGAAACCACACCACAGGGGAAACCAAACGTTTTATAAGTGCTTTACGATTGCAGACATGAAATACAGTACATGCCTGAAAATATCCCTGATATGAAAATCACTCATCTGATATGAAACTAGCAGCACAGTACAGATGTTTCACTGTGAACGGCACAGTACAGATGTTTCACTGTGAGCAGCACAGTACAGATGTTTCACCGTGAGCAGCACAGTACAGATGTTTCACCGTAAGCAGCACAGTACAGATGTTTCACCGTGACTAGCACAGTACAGATGTTTCACCGTGAGCAGCACAGTACAGATGTTTCACCATGAGCAGCACAGTACAGATGTTTCACCGTGAGCAGCACAGTACAGATGTTTCACCGTAAGCAGCACAGTACAGATGTTTTACCGTGACGAGCACAGTACAGATGTTTCACCGTGAGCAGCACAGTACAGATGTTTCACCGTGAGCAGCACAGTACAGATGTTTCACCGTGAGCAGCACAGTACAGATGTTTCACCATGAGCAGCACAGTACAGATGTTTCACCGTGAGGAGCACAGTACAGATGTTTCACCGTGAGCAGCACAGTACAGATGTGTAATGATGTTGTGCCTCACAGGTGCTACATGATTAAATTAAGCCAACGTAGTAAAAGAAAGTATAAAAAAGACTACATAATAATTCAATACTAAATAAATGGTGGGAGAAGGGAGTATGCCGGGTGTTTCATTTTTTTGCCGTGCAAAATGCAGCCACACTGATACAAAAGTTATTTAGAAATAAAGACTTGAATTTGTAACCCCACAGACCATTTCTGCTTCTGACTGGAGTGGAGCACGTCTCCTCAGGTTTCAGTAGCAAGATAACTTTGTTATGTTGGGCCTTGTTAGCAAACCAAAAACAAAGACTGTCTGTAGACTTTAAACTACACATATGTTGCCAGTGACGTAACTGAAAGAACATCCACCTTTTCCATCACAAGAGCATGAATGTACGGTCACCCTTCTGGGTAGTGACACAGGCAACCCCGCCTCTCGCGCATGGAGCACACACACACACACACACTCACACACACACACTCACACACACCCCGCCTATAGCACAAAGAGCACACACAAACATACACATCCTCACACACACAATCTCATACACAGATACACACTCACAAACACACACTCACACACATACACACCCCGCCTCTCACACATAGGGCACACACACTCATACACAGTCACTCAAGAGGATTACTGGAGGAGCAGGGCGGGAGAGAGAGGAGTACTGGAGGATGCAGGGTGAGAAAGAGGAGTACTGGAGAAGCAGGGTGAGAGAGAGGAGTACTGGAGAAGCAGGGTGAGAGAGAGGAGTATTAGCACTTCAGTAGTACTTCACCAGACAGTATTGCTGTAGTGCTTCACCAGACAGTATTGCAGTAGTACTTCACCAGGCAGTATTGCAGTAGTACTTCACCAGGCAGTATTGCAGTAGTACTTCACCAGGCAGTATTGCAGTAGTACTTCACCAGACAGTATTGCAGTAGTACTTCACCAGACAGTATTGCAGTAGTACTTCACCAGGCAGTATTGCAGTAGTGCTTCACATCCAGAATTTCCAGCTGACAAGCACAGGCTGAGACATGTGCCCTGACAACCTCCAGGCACATAAAACATCATGTGAATAATAACATCAGAACTGTTTTAGGAAGGAGTTCAAATAAATGCTTCACATGCAAAATGTTTTATGGGTAAAATGTGTTTGGTGTGAATGTTCGGCCCCAGATGTCGACAGACTGCGAACATGTTGAAGGCTGGAGATCTCTTCACGGACATGTGCTTCCACCCCATCTCTCTGTCTCTCTCTTTCTCTCTCTCTGTGTCTCTACCTCCTCTCTACCTCCTACCCATCGCCCTCTCTCTATCTCTCTCTCTCTCTCTCTGTCTCTCTCTTTCTTTCTCTCTCCGCCTCTCCCTGTGTCTATCTCTCTCTCTCTCTCTCTCAGAAATCCATGATCATTTTCAATCTATGAGTTCAAGTGTTATTTGAGACAATATTGAAATAAAACTGCAATAATCCAAATTGCATTTGCATTGTCACGTCATATGGGCATTCTATGACACTGCAAATGGAATAATGGTTTGACATTTCCTTTGCAAAGATGTACCCCTCTTTACCGTGGACTATATTCAGATGTTGATGCAAATGTGACAATTCTAATGCAATATGCAACAATGTAGCCACATGTTCCATTAGTGCAAGCATCATTTGAGTCTATTTGAGACAACATTCCAATGCAATAAGCTAAACAGCGCTCCCGGTCATTTCCATTTTCAAGTCACCACGCTCTTTTAGGGACAAAATGTAATCATGAAAATGCAATCCGTTAGACCTCTCATCAAGGCGGGTCTTCAGTCTCTGTAGATCAAACACCTTAGACATCCAACCTAAACCTGACTTTTGCGGTCATTGTGTGATGGCGTAGTCTGTATCGCTGCTCTTTGTAGCATTGGTTGTGCTTAAGTCACTACGGCGGGGTGATCCTGGCCTGTACATCAGTGTCTATGCTCCACTTGCTCTCACTGGAAGATGTTTGAATGAAGTGAAAGGAACACACACAGTGGGGAGGTGTCCCTGTGTGTAGCTGGTCACAGCAGTGAGGTGTCCCTGTGTGTAGCTGGTCACAGCAGTGTGGTGTCCCTGTGTGTAGCTGGTCAGAGCAGTGTGGTGTCCCTGTGTGTAGCTGGTCACAGCAGTGAGGTGTCCCTGTGTGTAGCTGGTCAGAGCAGTGTGGTGTCCCTGTGTGTAGCTGGTCACAGCAGTGTGGTGTCCCTGTGTGTAGCTGGTCACAGCAGTGAGGTGTCCCTGTGTGTAGCTGGTCAGAGCAGTGTGGTGTCCCTGTGTGTAGCTGGTCACAGCAGTGTGGTGTCCCTGTGTGTAGCTGGTCACAGCAGTGTGGTGTCCCTGTGTGTAGCTGGTCACAGCCCTCGGAGCTCAGACGCTACAGGCAGGGCAGTGTCTGTAGGGTCCTTCTCATCATTATTAATACTGTAATTTTCAAGCTGTCCTTTCACTAGGAACTGTTTCATGATACAACATATTTCAATGACTTGATTAAGTGTTTCCAGGAAATGGGGAAAGAAGATGACCATAAATTACTCTGTTCCAAAACATCCCGTTCTCAGGAACACTAAAGCTCTCAGTGACAACGAGAGGCTGGGCCTGCCAGTAAATACCTATAACTGACACACACACACACTCCCACACACACACGCTCAAACATATACACACACTCAAACACACACGATCACACAACACACAAACCAGATATGACTTTTGCTGATTACAATTGCCGATGGCCCAGCCTTCCCCAACACTGACCCTGGGCCCCCTAACACTGACCCTGGGCCCTCCCCCAACACTGACCCTGGGCCCTCCCCCAACACTGACCCTGGGCCCTCCCCCAACACTGACCCTGGGCCCTCCAACACTGACCCTGGGCCCTGCCCCAACACTGACCCTGGGCCCTGCCCCAACACTGACCCTGGGCCCCCCAACACCGACCTTGGGCCCTCCCCCAACACTGACCCTGGGCCCTCCCCCAACACTGACCCTGGGCCCTCCCCCAACATTGACCCTGGGCCCTCCCCAACACTGACCCTGGGCCCCCCAACACTGACCCTGGGCCCCCCAACACTGACCCTGGGCCCTGCCCCAACACTGACCCTGGGCCCTGCCCCAACACTGACCCTGGGCCCCCTAACACTGACCCTGGGCCCTCCCCCAACACTGACCCTGGGCCCTCCCCCAACACTGACCCTGGGCCCTCCCCCAACACTGACCCTGGGCCCTCCAACACTGCCCCTGGGCCCTGCCCCAACACTGACCCTGGGCCCTGCCCCAACACTGACCCTGGGCCCTCCCCCAACACTGACCCTGGGCCCTCCCCCAACACTGACCCTGGGCCCTCCCGGACACTGACCCTGGGGCCCCCAACACTGACCCTGGGCCCTGCCCCAACACTGACCCTGGGGCCCCCAACACCGACCTTGGGCCCTCCCCCAACACTGACCCTAGGCCCTCCCCCAACACTGACCCTGGGCCCTCCCCCAACACTGACCCTGGGCCCTCCCCCAATACTGACCCTGGGCCCTCCAACACTGACCCTGGGCCCTGCCCCAACACTGACCCTGGGCTCCCCAACACTGACCCTGGGCCCCCAAACACTGACCCTGGGCCCTGCCCCAACACTGACCCTGGGCCCCCCAACACTGACCCTGGGCCCCCTAACACTGACCCTGGGCCCTCCCCCAACACTGACCCTGGGCCCTGCCCCAACACTGACCCTGGGCCCCCCCAACAATGACCCTGGGCCCTCCAACACTGACCCTGGGCCCCCAACACTGACCCTGGGCCCTGCCCCAACACTGACCCTGGGCCCTCCCCAACACTGACCCTGGGCCCCCCAACACTGACCCTGGGCCCCCCAACACTGACCCTGGGCCCCCCCAACACTGACCCTGGGCCCCCGCAACACTGTCCCTGGGCCCTCCAACACTGACCCTGGGCCCTGCCCCAACACTGACCCTGGGCCCTCCCCAACACTGACCCTGGGCCCTGACCCAACACTGACCCTGGGCCTTCCCCCAACACTGACCCTTCCCCCAACACTGACCCTAGGCCCTCCCCCAACACTGACCCTGGGCCCTGCCCCAACACTGACCCTCCAATGCCGTGCTCCACCATCTGCTCAACAACAACACGGCAACAGGTGATCCTCAGGTTCTAATTGGACGTTCCCAAGGTTCAGGCCTGTCCATCTCAATGTAATCAGTTCAGCGTGGAGTGCTGATCAAGTTGTACTGGGCCAGAGACATGGCTCTTGCTTTCCAGATGTGGACAGGAACATTTCTCTGCATGTCATTTATGGCACATAGATTCATAGCAAATGTCTTTCTACAGAATTGGCTTCATATTGTATTGAGTCAACCTGTTCTTGCACTAAAGGGGATGATGTCATGGACACACATTAGAAAGCAATGTGACGGCTGAGTTTCAGATGACTTCACCAGAACTTTCACCAGTGAAACCTTCACCAGCGAAACCTTCAGAACCTTCACCAGTAGAACCTTCACCAGTAGAATTGTCACTAGTAGAACCTTCACCAGCGGAACCTTCACCAGTGGAACCTTCACCAGTAGAACCTTCAGCAGTGGAACCTTCACCAGCAGAACCTTCACCGGTAGAACCTTCACCGGCAGAACTTCACTAGTAGAATCTTCAATCAGTGGATCCTTCACCAGTGGAACCGTCAATAGTAGAACTTCTCAACCACCAGTAAGTAACTCCAGAGAGGCCAAGGCTTTCTTATTTTAATAAACCACAAGAGAGAACACTCCATAAAACCACTTTTATTAAGAAAGAAGTTACACTCCAGGCAACTGACTATGGAAAGATGTTTGTTCCTGACCACATCTGTGTTTGGGTGTTGTCGTGACGAATACACAGTATGTGTGTTATGTGTGCGTACGATACTGGTCTCTGGTCTGGGTTGTGAAGCCCTTTACTCTCCAGGGTTACAGACAGGGGAGGCTGGCCCCATCGCTGGGCAGGGTTAGAGACAGGGGAGGCTGGCCCCATCGCTGGGCAGGGTTAGAGACAGGGGAGGCTGGCCCCATCCCTGGGCAGGGTTAGAGACAGGGGAGGCTGGCACCATCGCTGGGCAGGGTTAGAGACAGGGGAGGCTGGCACCATCGCTGGGTCGAAACACACCAAGCCGCCCATCCAGGGTCCCGGTCAGCAGCTATGAGAGGGATGGAGGGATGGAGAAGGAGAGAGAAAACATAAGGAGACTGTACATTACTGTACACCTCCTACACCAGTCAAGCATTACATATCTAATGTTAGCATTAGGATAGAAGTTGGAGCATAACATTACAACCAGATTGGTGACTGGTAGCCCTTTGCTCTAATCCACATCCAACCTAACCACAACCCTGGTTCCGGAACCGTCTTTAGAGACACATGGCTTATACACACACAAGGGGAGCATGTGGCCTGACCAGGGTCAAGGATCACAGGTCATCATAGGTTAGAGGTCAGGGCTCTGGTCAAGTTGCTGGGCGGAGCTCTCTATGTTCCTCTCCTCAATCCTGACTCTCCTACTGCAGTCAGGTCCTTCTGATGCCCTCTGCTATGCTCAGCGGTAGAACATGGGGATGGTTAGCTCAGTGGTAGAGCATGGGGATGGTTAGCTCAGTGGTAGAGCATGGAGATGGTTAGCTCAGTGGTAGAGCATGGAGATGGTTAGCTCAGTGGTAGAACATGGGGACGGGTACAGCTCAGTGGTAGAACATGGGGATGGGTACAGACCAAAGGTAGAACATGGGGATGGTATTTACTCATAAGAAACACCTCAAATGCAGACAGGAAAGCGGTTCCATGTGACTGGTCTGTTCAGACTGATCTGTTCAGACTGGACTGTTCAGACTGGACTGTTCAGACTGGTCTGTTCAGACTGGACTGTTCAGACTGGACTGTTCAGACTGGACTGTTCAGACTGGACTGTTCAGACAGGTCTGTTCAGACTGGACTGTTCAGATTGGTCTGTTCAGACTGATCTGTTCAGACAGGTCTGTTCAGACTGGACTGTTCAGACTGGACTGTTCAGACAGGTCTGTTCAGACTGGACTGTTCAGACTGGACTGTTCAGACTGGACTGTTCAGACTGATCTGTTCAGACTGGACTGTTCAGACAGGTCTGTTCAGACTGGACTGTTCAGACTGGACTGTTCAGACAGGTCTGTTCAGACTGGACTGTTCAGACTGGACTGTTCAGACTGGACTGTTCAGACTGGTCTGTTCAGACTGGACTGCTCAGACTGGACTGTTCAGATCCCTCCTTGTGTCTCTCTGGATCTGTTTCAGGGCTCACAGACGGTAACAATATATTCACTTAGCAGAGGCTTTTATCCGCAGCGACGTACAGGTGGGGATTTGAACCGGTGACCTTGATCTGCAGTGAAACGATCTACCCCTGAACCATCCCCCGTCCCCGAGGCCCGTCTCCAGCCTCACTGCTTACAGGGTGGGTTATTTAGGGTGTATCTGGCTCAGGGCTGTGGAAGAATGATGCACAAATCAAGAGTTCAAAGCATAAAGACAAGACATGATTGAGTTTGCAATATGGGGGTTAAATGTTCAGAGTGGGGGGGGGGATAGGATATATGAGAAGTAGAGAGGGAGTAAGAGGGGTGGAAAATAGGAAGGGACAAGAGAAGAGGGTAGTAGGGAGTCGTTCTCTCGCTTCTTTTCTTCCCTTCTTCTCTTGTCTTCCGTCCTCGCTTTTTCTTCCTTCTCTCTTCTTGTTCTGTCCTGTCTCCTGCCGTGTCTGCCTTCCCGCAGCTTTTCTTCCTTTCCCTCCGCGTTGTCTTCCGTCTTGTCCTCTGTTCGTCCTTCTCTCCTCTTTGTCCTCCTGCGCCCCTCGTTTTCTTCCGCTCTCTTCTTTGTCTTCCTTCTCTCTCTTTTCGTCGTCTCTCCTCGTTTCTTCCTTCTCGCTCGGTCTCGTCTCTTTCCTCTGTTTCTTCCTTCTTCCTCTTTTCTGCCGTCTCCTCTGTTTCTCTTTTCTTCCTGTCGCTCTGCTTCGTCCGTCTTTCCTCGCGGCGTCCCGGCTGGCCGCGTGGTCGCCTTCTCTCTTCGGTGTCTTCCGTGTCCTCTGTTTCCCCTTCTAATAAAGGGGTCTTAACCACTACCTCCCAACTCTGTTCACCTGACCTGATATCACATCAACACAATCACACAGTGTGTCCCATCATGCCACTGCATTACGTCATAGTAGGTATGCAGCCTGGACCAAATCATGAGGCCAGTCTAACCTTAAACTAGGCCCCAAATTACAGCTTTGACTTGTTTTGCATTGGTATTCAGGAAAGGGAGAACTACCATATCAGCATAATGAACCAATCACAGAGTCAGCTGTGGGCCTACTGGTGTTTCCAACGAGATGGCCACCATGAGACTAGATGAATGACACGTTTCTGGAAGAGAGGAGAGGACAGGGAAGAGACCATGCCTCCCCTTCCCATCCCCTCCCCCACCCTCCTCTCCCGCACCCTCCCCTTTCTAAGGCCTCATGATTCCCCTCCCCTGTTGAGGACGCTTGCCTGCTCCAGGCTCTGAACTCCGTGCTACACTTTGGTGTGACATTCTAGAAGAGTCAGAAGAGACAGATGTTGTTTGCTGTCTGCGCTGATGAGAGAGAGAGAGAGAGAGAGAGAGAGGGAGGGAGGGAGAGACAGAGAAAGAGAGGAGAGAGAGAGAGAGAGAGAGAGAGAGAGCTGAGAGAGGGAGAGAGTGGAGAGATAGGGAGAGACTAGAGAGACAGATACCGATAGAGAGAAGAGCAGATAGAGAGAGAGAGAGCTAGAGATGAGAGATGAGATAGAGAGAGAGCGAGAGTAGAGATAGAGGGAGTGGAGGGGTGGAGATCCAGTCTTTGACAGCTCTCTGGAACCAGGTATAGACAAGATGAAGAGAAAGCCGAGCTGGTCGTTCACTGTGACCATCGGAATCCTGTAGAACTAGGTGAGGGGTGTGTGCAGCACCACAGCAGTACTGGGGTAGGTGCTGTACAGTACTAGGGGCTGGTACATACAGACCACTCCTTGACTCTGACCACTGACATACTTTAGAACTAGGCACTTCTGATCCATGATCTTCTGCTGTACTTCTTCCATGTACTATTTGTATGTTGTGTGGGGGAGGTTGGAGGGGGGAGGAGGAAAGAGGGGAAGACAGCAGGAGCTCTCCCATATGGTTCTCATATTCCCAGATCTTCTGGCGTGTCAGGGTGACAGTCTCCTCCTCCCACAGACAGCTGCAGGTGTCAGCGAGCGGTCACACTACTGCTAACACACTACTGATCAGACACTACTGCTAACACACTACTGCTAACACTACTGATCAGACACTACTGCTAACACACTACTGATCAGACACTACTGCTAACACACTACTGATCAGACACTACT
The DNA here is from genome assembly GCA_903064625.1 of Mallotus villosus. Taxonomy (NCBI): domain Eukaryota; kingdom Metazoa; phylum Chordata; class Actinopteri; order Osmeriformes; family Salangidae; genus Mallotus; species Mallotus villosus. Next base: position 58,473 of record CAEFZP010001364.1, on the reverse strand, counting down.
GTTAACACTACTGATCAGACACTACTGTTAACACACTACTGATCAGACACTACTGTTAACACTACTGATCAGACACTACTGCTAACACACTACTGATCAGACACTACTGTTAACACTACTGATCAGACACTACTGCTAACACACTACTGATCAGACACTACTGTTAACACACTACTGATCAGACACTACTGCTAACACACTACTGATCAGACACTACTGCTAACACACTACTGCTAACACACTACTGATCAGACACTACTGTTAACACTACTGATCAGACACTACTGCTAACACTACTGATCAGACACTACTGCTAACACACTACTGCTAACACACTACTGATCAGACACTACTGTTAACACTACTGATCAGACACTACTGCTAACACACTACTGATCAGACACTACTGTTAACACACTACTGATCAGACACTACTGCTAACACACTACTGCTAACACACTACTGATCAGACACTACTGCTAACACACTACTGCTCACACACTCCTGCTAACACACTACTGCTAACACACTACTGCTCACACACTACTGATCAGACACTAGTGCTCAGACACTAGTGCTTAGACACAGACACTAGTGCTCAGACACTACTGCTCAGACACTACTGCTCAGACACTACTGCTCACACACTACTGCTAACACACTACTGCTCAGACACTACTGCTAACACACTACTGCTCACACACTACTGCTCACACACTACTGCTGAGACACTATTTTTTCATCTCTTTTTCTCTCTCCCTAAATCTTCCTGTCAAACTTTCTCTAAATCTCTCTGTCTCAGTTGGTGGTCTGACAGGGTGTGTGTCCGGTGGAGAGTGAAGGCTGTGTTTCTGTGTGTTATGCGCTGCTTTAAAAAATATATCAGGTTTCCATCCAGAGAGATGGAGGCCACAGTTGCTGCCCTCCACCCCCTGCCTGCCTCCACCCCCTGTCTGCCTCCACCCCCTGCCTGCCTCCAACCCCTGTCTGCCTCCACCCCCTGCCTGCCTCCAACCCCTGCCTGCCTCCACCCCCTGTCTGCCACCACCCCATGCCTGCCTTCAAGCTCCAGTGTTTCAATTGTGTCAGGAACAGAACAGGGTCACCTCAGGCATACCCTCCTGCTGTGATGGTCTACACTTCAGAACACTCAACATCAGTGTACAGGCACACAGGAGAGGAGGCAACAGTTTATGGGACAGACTCACTCAGACAGCTACAGTCTGACATAGCTACAGTGTTCAGACAGCTACAGTCTGACACAGCTACAGTCTGATACAGCTACAGTGTTCAGACAGCTACAGTATTCAGACAGGTACAGTCTGACACAGCTAAAGTGTTCAAACAGCTAGAATCTGATACGGCTACAATCTGATACAGCTACAGTCTGATACAGCTACAGTCTGACACAGCTACAGTGTTCAGACAGCTACAGTCTGATACAGCTACAGTGTGATACAGCTACAGTGTGATACAGCTACAGTCTGATACAGCTACAGTGTGATACAGCTACAGTCTGATACAGCTACAGGGCCCTATTTTGACGATCTGAAACGCAAGTAGCAAAGCGCAAAGCGCAAGTGGGCGGGACTCCGGTGCGGTTGCTATTTTAGCAGCGGGATAAATGACTTTTCGCCAGGCGCAAATCTAAAAGAGGTAGCTACATTACTAATGGGTGTGGTTTGGGCGTAACGTGCAATAAGCCAATCAGAGCGTCATCTCACATTCCCTTTAAGAGCAGCGCTTGTTCCATGGCGGATTGCTATTATAACGGCGGATTTGCCAGGCGCAAGCCAGCGGTTCACAGGAGACCGACGTTCTCGTCAGGACCGTAAACGATAGAGAAGTGATTGTATGGGAAAGGCAGAGCAGTTTCATTGCACTAAGTTGCCCACTCATGCTGCTCATTCAAATGTAGCCTATTTTGACATATATATATTTTTTAAATTGCTTAGTTCTTAGAATTAGTTTAACTGTTGTACTTTTGTTTACTTAATGTGAGACCCGTAGGGTATATGTTTATTTTTTGCACCTTCCTGCCACAGTAAATTGAAAACTGAATTCTGATTCTGATGTGCATGGGAGAAGAAACCTACCCAAATTAGCTTTGGTTAAACAGGCGTAGGAGTAAATTGCCAGAGTTGTTACAATTCACGTTCACATACATACAGATTTCTCATGAACATCTTATTAATCACTGTTATTATATGGCAACGACAGTACGAGCCTTCTGATTGGCTAATGGGTAGTCATGCCAAACCCGTATTGACCAGCGGTCCAATAAGTATTGTTATTGCCCTCCTCTGACGTCATCTTCAAAATTAGCGATATCGAAGTCAACTGAGTCCAGACGATACTGAAGACATCAACAGCGACGAAGAAATTGTTAACTTTCTAAAATAATCGTTATTTGTGTTGGAATTAAAGCCATTTTAGCAGAACCGTACTGTCCGCTTTCTATCAAAAGTAATTGGTTGCTAGACAACACCTGAAACACACCGTGAGAAGACTTGAGAGCTAGCCTAGCTAGCTACAATTAGCCTACAATTTACAAAATGAAAAGAGCTAAAAATGCCATATAATAAACAACTTACTAACCTCGACCGTTCGGTCATGCCGGGAAATATCAAACTCGACTTTGCCGTATCAACCCGCTATCGCTCGGTCGATACGTTCGAGTCGTTGATATTTCCCGGCATGACCTCACTCTCGGTTAGTAGTAGTTAATATGAACGAAATGTAACACAGCTAGCCATACAATAAATCAAAACAATACGTAGTTTCGCAGGAAGAATACCCTGGCTTCGCCAGCAGTGCGCACGGACCAAGCTTGCGCCGTTAAAATAGCATCTGAATAATGCGCCATTGTCTTTAAACCACCTTTTTCCTGGTCAGTGGTGGAATTGTTTTTCGAAAACCGCAAGATAGCACCAGGGAACGTTTGCGCCGGAACACGCCTCCTTTTACGCTGAACCGCCCCCGGGAGCGCAAGGTCATTCCGACGTGCGCCCGTGGAGGAAAAAATCCGCTTTGCGCCGAGTGCAAGCTAGGACTGATACTTGCGTCACTGACAAAGTCAATCGCGCTGGGTGCAAGATAGGGCCCACAGTGTGATACAGCTACAGTGTGATACAGCTACAGTCTGACACAGATACAGTCTGATACAGCTACAGTCTGACACAGCTACAGTGTGATACAGCTACAGTATGATACAGCTACAATCTGATACAGCTACAGTCTGACACAGCTACAGTCTGACACAGCTACAGTGTGATACAGCTACAGTCTGACACAGCTATAGTGTGACACAGCTACAGTGTGATACAGTTACAGTCTGACACAGCTGCAGTCTGATACAGCTACAGTCTGATACAGCTACAGTCTGATACAGCTACAGTGTTCAGACAGCTAGAGTCTGATACAGCTACGGTCTGATACAGCTACAGTCTGACACAGCTTCAGTCTGATACAGCTACAGTCTGACACAGCTACAGTATGACACAGCTACAGTCTGACACAGCTACAGTGTGAGACAGCTACAGTGTGATACAGCTACAGTCTGATACAGCTACAGTGTTCAGACAGCTAGAGTCTGATACAGCTACAGTCTGATACAGCTACAGTCTGACACAGCTACAGTCTGATACAGCTACAGTCTGACACAGCTACAGTATGACACAGCTACAGTCTGACACAGCTACAGTGTGATACAGCTACAGTCTGACACAGCTACGGTGTGATACAGCTAAGTCTGATGCAGCTACAGTCTGATATAGCTACAGTCTGATACAGCTACAGTGTGATACAGCTACAGTCTGATACAGCTACAGTTTGATACAGCTACAGTCTGATACAGCTACAGTCTGATACAGCTACAGTCTGATACAGCTAGTGTTCAGACAGCTAGAGTCTGATACATCTACAGTCTGATACAGCTACAGTCTGACACAGCTACAGTCTGATACAGCTACAGTCTGATACAGCTACAGTATGACACAGCTACAGTCTGACACAGCTACAGTGTGATACAGCTACAGTGTGATACAGCTACAGTCTGATACAGCTACAGTGTTCAGACAGCTAGAGTCTGATACAGCTACAGTCTGATACAGCTACAGTCTGACACAGCTACAGTCTGATACAGCTAGAGTCTGACACAGCTACAGTATGACACAGCTACAGTCTGACACAGCTACAGTGTGATACAGCTACAGTCTGATACAGCTACAGTGTGATACAGCTACAGTCTGACACAGCTACAGTGTGATACATCTAAGTCTGATACAGCTACAGTCTGATACAGCTACAGTGTGATACAGCTACAGTGTGATACAGCTAAGTCTGATACAGCTACAGTCTGATACAGCTACAGTCTGATACAGATACAGTGTTCAGACAGCTACAGTCTGACACAGCTACAGTGTGATAAAGCTACAGTCTGATACAGTTACAGTCTGACACAGCTACAGTCTGACACAGCTACAGTGTGATACAGCTACAGTCTGAAACAGCTACAGTGTGATACAGCTACAGTGTGATACAGCTACAGTCTGACACAGCTAGAGTGTTCAGACAGCTACAGTCTGACACGGCTACAGTCTGATACAGCTACAGTGTTCATACAGCTAGAGTCTGATACAGCTAAAGTCTGATACAGCTACAGTCTGACACAGCTACAGTCTGATACAGCTAGAGTCTGACACAGCTACAGTGTGATACAGCTACAGTGTGATACAGCTACAGTCTGACACAGCTACAGTCTGATAGAGCTACAGTCTGACACAGCTACAGTCTGACACAGCTACAGTCTGATAGAGCTACAGTCTAATAGAGCTACAGTCTGACACAGCTACAGTCTGACACAGCTAGAGTGTTCAGACAGCTACAGTCTGACACGGCTACAGTGTTCAGACAGCTACAGTCTGATTAAGTTGTGCAGGGAAGTCCAGAGGCAGGGTGCAGACAAAAACACAGCCTCTCCTAACTCTGAGCTCAGTGCCGGGGTCAGCTCACACACAGCAGAATGAGCCAGACAGAAACACAGGCTCTCTGTGAAATATGAGATGTTCAGCCAGCCATCAGAGGCCTCTGGCCAGGCCTGCGAGGTGTAGTGGGAACGCAGAGAGACAAAGAGAGGAAAACGTGAATGAGACCACGACATCGCTCCACAGCTGAGAGCTCAGGGGCTATTTAGAGCATCAGAGCTAATGAGCCGTCTCTTTTTGGAGGCCTGCATCAGGGTCCTACTGGGATTGGAGCTGGCTAACATCCTGGCGCTAATACAACTGGTGGGAGAGAGAGAGAGAGAGAGAGAGAGAGAGAGAGAGAGAGAAAGAGAGAGAGAGAGGAAGCCTTTCCTGCCCACAAGATGACAACCCTTAAGGGTTCAGGGAGAAGCACTGATCTTCAAGGACAGCCTGCATTTTCCAGATGCTGTTCTGAAAGGTCAGAACCTATCTATGATGAGCTAACATAAAATAAAAATCATCTTTCCTGATGATTATTTTAATCAAATGTAGCTTATCAAGCTGTGCTGGCAAAATACTGTCCTGATAGCATACGGGAATACCAAAAATCTTACAGTCTGTTTGAATGATAGAGGAGTTGTTCAGGAGCCCTCTGGCTACTTTTTGTTTGTGTGTGTATGTGAGTGTGTAAGCAGAAACATCTCAACTACAACACCTGTCTTCTGAGCTTGATTGCTGTCTTCCTGCTCTGCTCGTTCAGTAGGCCCTGTGGACAGGAGGTCCTCACTGTCATGTCCATGTCCTGCACCTTGTCACCTCCATATCCTGCACCTTGTCAACTCCATGTCCTGCACCTTGTCACCTCCATATCCTGCACCTTGTCACCTCCATATCCTGCACCTTGTCACCTCCATATCCTGCACCTTGTCACCTCCATATCCTGCACCTTGTCAACTCCATGTCCTGCACCTTGTCACCTCCATATCCTGCACCTTGTCACCTCCATATCCTGCACCTTGTCACCTCCATGTCCTGCACCTTGTCACCTCCATATCCTGCACCTTGTCACCTCCATGTCCTGCACCTTGTCACCTCCATGTCCTGCACCTTGTCACCACCATGTCCTGCACCTTGTCACCTGGCCAGGTCGCACACTCTGTACACAACCAGCCAGGTCGCACACTCTGTACACAACCAGCCAGGTCGCACATTCTGTACACAACCAGCCAAAGAAAGACACCAGAATTTAACACAAAATCCAGGTGTCTAGAAAAACAAAATAATTACGAAGACCTCTTTGAGAAAATGGTGGATTGAGAACATGTGCTTTGTTGTCGGAAAACATGTTCTGTTCCCTGTGTTTAGACGCTTTCTCAGGTCCAGATGGTTTGTCTGACAGCTCATGGACATAAACACTAGCTTTAAAATATTAAATCACCCAGAGTCAAAGATGAATACCTTTAACGCAATAAGAATCGAAGTGGATGTCCAAAGTGATTGAATGGGAGCATTCCTCTTGTGGAATGTGTTCCACCTCACGGAACTGATAGAAGCCTTTTATCAGGACATCACAGAAACTCCTCGGAACAGTTAATACCCCAAACATCCTGGATATGTGGACCTTGCACAACAGTAAAATGCATCAGGAGGTCAGCATAGCTCAATAGTGGAGCACTTGACTGCAGACCCAGAGGTTGAAGGTACTTATAAAAAAAAGCTGATAAAAGTGTTGGCTGAATGAAAACGATGACAGCTGGACAGGTCTGACAGCCTACAGCTCTCCCCAAGCCAAAACATGGGATTAGACACGTATAAACACAAACATACTCAGATATAATTAAGTTGGCAATAAGCATGTGGATATACCAAATATTTACATTTTAATTAAGTACATTTCCAATTGTATAGCAATAAATATAATGAAAATGTATTTCTCAAGATGTCATTTAACTATAGAGTCAGGGATCTGTGTGTGTGTGTATGTGTGTGTGTGTGTGTGTGTGTGTGTGTGTGTGTGTGTGTGTGTGTGTGTGTGTGAGACTGTGGCTCAATCATTTGAGAACTGGAGAGTACTGGGACTGTATGAACTGGAGAGTGATGGGACAGTATGGACTAGGACTGTACGGACTGGACATCAGAGCCCAAGATCATGCAGTGTGCTGTGTGACGTTGTGTGGACGTCACAGTGGTTCATGACAAACAAGCCTGAAAAAGAAGAGTGTGTAACACAATGTGGAGCAGCACTAAAACCACAGAGCCACGAATCTGACAAGAAATATACACAAGTGCGCCACCAACGGGCACGGCATGAGTTTCACACATTTAAGAGGCCATGTTGCTGCTGGGGTCGGCTGTGAGGCTCTGCACAGGACGGAGCTCCCAGCTCAGCTCCCCAGCGGGCCTCCAGCCCACAGGGAACTGTTCAACCACTCACAGAGCAAACAGCAGCCAAGTGACACAGCTACAATGGCTTGTGCAACACTTTCCACCAAGTTCAGGAAATTGCTCCTACTTGCTACATACAGAGACACGTGTACACACCATAAAGGAACAGTGTTTCCACACATCCAGGGCCTTGAAGTCACAAGGACATTTAGGGTCACTGCAGTAGCCTCTTCCTATGGAAACCACAATTCACACTATTTACAGTTAAAGTATGTTAAAGTATGTATACCTCTAGATCAGTTCAGAAAAAGTGCACCGGTTTACAATCTTAACTTTCAAAAAAGACTTAAGCACAATGATGTTGGTGCTCCAGTCTGCATGTGGTGGAAGCCTGTCAGAACAGGGCCAGATGGACAGGACAGCACCAGCACCAGGAGAGAAGCAGCACCAGGACCGCTGGGCAGGGCAGGCCAGGCTTACTCTAATGAACTCTGCAGGGACCACAACAGCTAGCTGCAACAAATCACAGTTCCCACGTTCAGCCTCCTTATCTGAGTGTGTTATTGGTGAGGGGCCAGGCCCAGGCCTAGCCCAGGCCCAGGACCAGGCCCAGGACCAGGCTCTCATCCAGGACCTGGAGACGAGGCCTGTGTGATTATTTGGGTTGTTCGCCAGCAGCCGCTAGTGCACTCAGAGGGTCTTTATCTAGTTGACAGCCTGCTTCCTGCTGCATGACACCAGCCCTCCCCTAGCCCCCAGCCCTCCCCTAGCCACCAGCCCTCCCCTAGCCCCCAGCCCTCCCCTAGCCCCCAGCCCTCCCCTAGCCCCCAGCCCTCCCCTAGCCACCCAGCCCTCCCCAAGCCCCCAGCCCTCCCCAAGCCCCCAGCCCTCCCCTAGCCCCCAGCCCTGCCCCAGCCCTCCCCTAGCCTCCGGCCCTCCCCTAGCCCCCAGCCCTGACCCAGCCCTCCCCTAGCCCCCCCCATCAAGGAGGGAGAGGATTGAGATAAAAAGAGAGAGAGGAGAGGACGGAAGAGAGAAGGGAGGATAGGAAAGTGAGGAAAGGATAGAAGAGTGAGGAGAGCTGAGATTTCTTCCTCAGTTATTCTGTATTCTACTGAAAACATATTTGTTCCAAGATTCCTCTAGAACGTAATGCGCTCTAAAAAGACCACTAAGTCTGATCATTCATCAACCATGACATTCATCTTCATCATCATCCTCCTCCTTTGTGCTTCTGTGACACTCCTCTTCCTCCTGACGGTTTGCTAATGGCTTTAACATTCCCAAAGTTACCTAAACTCCCACAATAACAGGCTTTTAAATTACCAGAAATAAATCCCTGCATAAAACATATCTGAGCCAAACTTCTTTCTAACTGTTTATCATGTCGCTTTGTAACATATTACAATGTTCTAATGTCTACTCCAGACATCAGGACCTCCTATCCTAGACATAAATCATCCCTTCTTTGAACATTGTCACAACAACATGGGCTTTGTGAGAGGGGAGGTGAGGGGGCAACAGAGACTTTCTGAGGTCAGAGGGACTGGAAGGTAACCATCCAGAGAGAGAACTGTACACCAGTCAGTCAACAGCTGCCCAGGGACAACATGGTTGAAACTGATGCTTGAATTCAGAACCTTAACAGAAGGAAAGGTAGAGGCAGGAAGGGTGGAGAGGAGAGGAGGAGAGGTCAATGTAGGAGAGGACAGGAGAGTGTAGGAGAGGTGATGAGAGATGAGGAGGTTGGAGGAGAGTGGAAGAGATGGGGAGAGCAGGGCAGGGGTGAGTTGGAAAAAGGAGGATGGGAGAGAAGAGAGGACTACTGCTCTAGTTTGAGTCGTCATAAAGAATGTGGTGCAGATGGATTATGTAGATAGGAGAGGTTTGGCAGGAGCTGCTGCTGTGTGTGAGGAGAAGGCCTCAGAGCCACAGCCTGACGCCACGTGAAGTCATTAAAAGCCTGCTGCTCTGCCCTGTCAGGAGGAATAGTAACACTAGCGTCAAGGGTCAGCAAGACAAGGAGATACTCTTTATTTCCAGGATCAGTTTGTTCTTTGTCTCCTTTTGCCTCAAGCAGGAAAACAGCTGACACAATCCTGCAAGCCTTCCTACTAGCCTTGATGCTATTCTAACTGAATAGCCTTCCTGATAACCTTCTTACTAACCTTCCTGATAGCCTTCCTGCTAGCCTCCATGCGTGCCTTGATGCTAGTCTTCCTGCTAGCTTTAATGCTAGCCTTCTTGCTTGCCTGTATCCTGGCAACGGTGTGGACTACATGAATTGCTGAAAACCTCACAAACTACCAGTCTAATCGCTGAAGGTGTTGTAGAAGTAATGAAGGTGTTCTAAATTACTGAAGTGGTTTTAGAAGTAATAAAGATGTTCTAGATGACTGAAGATGTTCTAGGACCATCTTAAGTCTCAACATAACAAGTCACTTTTACCTACTGCACCTCAGCTCCGAATGGTCAAGTCATGATTCAGGGAAGTGAACTTGAGGAATGCATTTCCTTTTCTTTCCATATATTTACATGTATTTTGTATTTATCCTTGTCTAAATAAAGACTTCAAAGCTTTAGTGGAAGACAATCTATAAATGTTCTATTTCAGTCTAAAAGCGCCCCCGCCCTCCATCTGGAAGACCCAGGCCAGCAAGCTGTATGGCCGGGGCTGTAGAACAACTGCTATCGATACTGTGACGAGCAGATGTGTGCTTAGAGAACCTGACTGTTCCTGTTCCTGAACACATCCCAGGAGCACGTCTGGGCTGCCGCTCTGCAGGCCTGGAAGCATGGAGCCTGATGGGATAACCAGGGGCTGGGCTGGGGCACTGCAGGCCTGGAAGCATGGAGCCTGATGGGATAACCAGGGGCTGGGCTGGGGCACTGCAGGCCTGGAAGCATGGAGCCTGATGGGATAACCAGGGGCTGGGCTGGGGCACTGCAGGCCTGGAAGCATGGAGCCTGATGGGATAACCAGGGGCTGGGCTGGGGCACTGCAGGCCTGGAAGCATGGAGCCTGATGGGATAACCAGGGGCTGGGCTGGGGCACTGCAGGCCTGGAAGCATGGAGCCTGATGGGATAACCAGGGGCTGGGCTGGGGCACTGCAGGCCTGGAAGCATGGAGCCTGATGGGATAACCAGGGGCTGGGCTGGGGCACTGCAGGCCTGGAAGCATGGAGCCTGATGGGATAACCAGGGGCTGGGCTGGGGCACTGCTGTAGTGTGATGTTACCTCAGGTACCTCAACACTGCATTGATGACGTCGTCCCCAAGAAGGTTGTCCGGTCTTTCCCCAATCAGAAGCCCTGAGAGTGCGGTCTGTCGACTTTAACTCTGGGGACCCTGATCAGTACAGGACGGCCAGATACGACCTTCTGAAGGCCATCAACGCAGCAAACAGGGCCTACAGGACCAAGGTGGAGTCCAGCTACCATGGCTCTGACCCCAGGCGCATGTGGAGAGGACTTAAAGCAGAGCCCTAAATTACAGACTACAAAGGGAGAGGCTACAGTGAGACCCAGTCCTCTGTCCTACTACCAGACAAGCTGAATGCCTTCTGCGCTCGCTTTGAGAGGGACAGTGACCCCCCTGCAGTGGAGTTACCTGAACAGCCAGTGGTACAGCCCGACACAACTGAATTTCGTTGTCTTCCATGACAATGACAAATAAATATTGAATTGAATTGGTGTGCCTACATTAACTGTAGCTGAGGTGAGGCATTGCTTCAAAAAGATCAATCCTCGCAGGGCACCTGGCCCAGACGGTATATCAGGTAGGGCTCTCAGGGGCTGCGCTGACCAGCTAGCAGGGGTCTTCAGTGACATCATCCTCTCCCTCAGCCTGTCTGTACTCCCCACTTGCTTCTAGAGGACCACCTTTATCCCTGTGCCCAAGAACACCAAGGTCACCTGCATGAACGACTATCGTTCGATAGCACTGACCTCTTTCATCATGAAGTGCTTCGAGTGGCTAGTCAAATCATTCATCTGCAGCAACGCACAGTTCCAACCTCCTTGTTAAGTTTGCTGACGACACAACCATCGTGGGCCTCATCTCTGACAGTGACGAGTCAGCCTACAGAGAGGAGGTTGATACCCTGATATCATGGTGTCAGGACAATAACCTCTCTCTCAACGTCAGCAAGACCAAGGAGATAATTGTGGACTATAGGAGGCCGCAGGAGGAGGACCATGCACCCCTACACATCAACGGATCTGAAGTGGAAAAGGTCAGCTGCTTTAGGTTCCTCGGGGTGAACATCAGCAATGATCTCACCTGGTCTGCTCACACGGACAAGGTTGTCAAAGCGGCCCGGAAACGCATCTTCTTCTTGAGGAGACTGAAGAAGTTTGGCATGGACTCCGTCATCCTGACAGTCAACCTCTACAGATGCACTATAGAGAGCATACTGACTGGTTGCATCACAGTGTGGTATGGGAGCTGCACAGACAGGGACCGCAAGGCCCTACGTAGTGTGGTCCTGTCTGCTGAGTTCATCATTGGCAGGAGGCTCCCAGCCCTACAGGACACCTACCACACATGATGCCTCAAGAAAGCTGGCAGGATTCTAAGAGACTGTTACCACCCATCCTTCAGTCTTTTTACCCCGTTGCCTTCTGGCAGGCGATACCGAAGCATTCGGTCTCGCACACACAGACTGGACTAGTTTCTTTCCAAGGGCCATCAGGCTTCTGAATGAACATTGATATGGACATCAATACACTGTTGACACTCACACTAGTCACTTTACACACTGTCACTTCAGCTACTGGTTGCACTTTCAGCAATATTGCACTAATTGTACCCTACTTGTCTCTACAGACAAGACAAGTAGGGTACAATTAGTGCAATATTGCTGAAAGTGCAACCAGTAGCTGAAGTGGCGGACTCAGGGGGGGGCTAGGTTAGTATAGGTTATAAGGTTAGCATAGGATAGTATGTGTATTATAGGTTAAGTATAGTATATTGTTTATCATTTTGTATATTTAGGAAGTTTATTATATTATATGTTAGCTTATCATAGGTGTAACCTATGTTCTGAGTACTGTCATGAGTACTTAGTATGTCATGTTAGGCCAGGTTGCTTTGCATTGTCTTGTCCAAAGAATGTCAGTGCCCAGTCTGACCCTGTGTTGTTCTGTGCATCTGACAATAAAATACTTAAACTTGAGGTGTAGTGTGATGTTACCTCAGGTGTAATGTGTTACCTCAGGTGTAGTTTGATGTTACCTCAGGTGTAGTGTGATGTTACCTCAGGTGTAGTGTGATGTTACCTCAGGTGTAATGTGATGTTACCTCAGGTGTAGTGTGATGTTACCTCAGGTGTAGTGTGATGTTACCTCAGGTGTAGTGTGATGTTACCTCAGGTGTAGTGTGTTACCTCAGGTGTAGTGCGATGTTACCTCAGGTGTAGTGTGATGTTACCTCAGGTGTAGTGTGTTACCTCAAGTGTAGTGTGTTACCTCAGGTGTAGTGTGATGTTACCTCAGGTGTAGTGTGATGTTACCTCAGGTGTAGTGTGTAACCTCAGGTGTAGTGTGATGTTACCTCAGGTGTAGTGTGATGTTACCTCAGGTGTAGTGTGATGTCACCTCAGGTGTAGTGTGTTACTTCAGGTGTAGTGTGTAACCTCAGGTGTAGTGTGATGTTACCTCAGGTGTAGTGTGATGTCACCTCAGGTGTAGTGTGTTACTTCAAGTGTAGTGTGTAACCTCAGGTGTAGTGTGATGTTACCTCAGGTGTAGCAGGGTTGAAAGTAGCTGTGAGGACCACATCAGATTGCTTGTGCAGCTTGTGGAGGTAGGCGCTGTGACGAAGGTCATATACATACGCCTGTCAGGACATAGCAGGAATCGGAATTATTAGAGTCAAACTCATACATTTGAGATTCATTCACATAAGAGTCAATTCATTCAGATACGACACCGAACAGCACTCTTCTGTGTTAGAGCAGGATTCTACTGTTCTAGTGCAGGATTCTACTGTGTTAGAGCAGCATTCTACTGTGCTAGTGCAGGATTCTACTGTGTTACAGCAGCATTCTACTGTGTTAGAGCAGGATTATACTGTGTTAGAGCAGCATTCTACTGTGTTAGAGCAGGATTCTACTGTGCTAGAGCATCATTCTACTTTGTTAGAGCAGCATTCTACTGTGCTAAAGCAGGATTCTACTGTGCTAGAGCATCATTCTACTGTGTAAGAGGAGCATTCTACTGTGTTAGAGGAGCATTCTACAGTGTTAAAGCAGGATTCTACTGTGTTAGCGCAGGATTCTACTGTACTAGAGCATCATGCTACTGTGTAAGAGGAGCATTCTACTGTGCTAGAGCATCATTCTACTGTGTAAGAGGAGCATTCTACTGTACTAGCGCAGGATTGTACTGTGCTAGAGCAGTATTCTACTGTGTAAGAGGAGCATTCTACTGTACTAGCGCAGGATTGTACTGTGCTAGAGCAGTATTCTACTGTGTAAGAGGAGCATTCTACTGTACTACAGCATCATTCTACTGTACTAGCACAGGATTCTACTGTACTAGCGCAGGATTGTACTGTGCTAGAGCAGTATTCTACTGTGTAAGAGGAGCATTCTACTGTACTACAGCATCATTCTACTGTACTAGCACAGGATTCTACTGTGCTATTGCAGTATTCTACTGTACTAGAGCAACATTTCCCCCTGTCTGCCCTATAAACAAACAAACTGTCACTGTGTGGAAAATATCACAGAACGAGATATGTTTTCAATTTTGGAAACCCTTCTAACTTTAAGGAGGAAGAGAGGGTGAGAGGCTGAGGGAGAGAGAGAGGAGGGTGCACACAGATAAACCAGATGCTAGAATGTTTGTAACCAGACGACGAGTCATCACATTCCTGCAGCTGCTTGTTATTAGGGTTCCCTGGAACGCCTGTGAGCACGCTCCCTGAAAGAGGCTTCCTGAACACGTCTAGCCACTGCACAGCCACACCACCACACCAAACACATTTACTGGAGTCCTGACTCTGGGGTTACGGGTAACACTACGGTTGTTTTAGGGTTAAAGTCTGCCTTAAGGTTAAAGTTTTAGTTTTAGTTAAAATTAGGTTTAAAGTCTGGGTTCGGTTTAACAATTTCATATGACGACACAGGGCCTAACTGGTGTCACAAAGGTATAGTAAATGATACATTAATTGGAGCTTTTATAAATCTACCATACTGGTAGTATATGTCTGAGTTAGTTTCTACAGGTTAGGTTTTATATGTTAGGTTCTAGGCTGAGCAGATTAAAATAAGATTGGGAGTGTTTCCTTTCAGAGGATGGAAGTTCTTTTTTCCATGATTGTCTTGTGAAATACTAAGACAAGTCCAAATGTCTCCGAGCCGCTATCCCACTACCACACAACTGCTGCTTCCAGGAAACGCTGGAACGTCCTTGGAGACGCTCCCTGCTCTCATTCTTCAGTTTCTGAGATTAATATCAACCATCAGCATTCGTATTTCAGCCTGCGCACCGCTCTCCACTGAACACACACACAAGGAAACACACACCACCTATACATGTTGCTCTCCACTGAACACACACACAAGGAAACACACACCACCTATACATGTTGCTCTCCACTGAACACACACACAAGGAAACACACACCACCTACACATGTTGCTCTCCACTGAACACACACACAAGGAAACACACACCACCTATACATGTTGCTCTCACTGAACACACACACAAGGAAACACACACCACCTATACATGTTGCTCTACACTGAACACACACAAAAGGAAACACACACCACCTATACATGTTGCTCTCCACTGAACACACACACAAGGAAACACACACCACCTATACATGTTGCTCTCCACTGAACACACACACAAGGAAACACACACCACCTATACATGTTGCTCTACACTGAACACACACACAAGGAAACACACACCACTATACATGTTGCTCTCCACTGAACACACACACAAGGAAACACACACCACCTATACATGTTGCTCTCCACTGAACACACACACAAGGAAACACACACCACCTATACATGTTGCTCTCCACTGAACACACACACAAGGAAACACACACCACCTATACATGTTGCTCTCCACTGAACACACACACACAAGGAAACACACACCACCTATACATGTTGCTCTCCACTGAACACACACACAAGGAAACACACACCACTATACATGTTGCTCTCCACTGAACACACACACAAGGAAACACACACCACCTATACATGTTGCTCTCCACTGAACACACACACAAGGAAACACACACCACCTATACATGTTGCTCTCACTGAACACACACACAAGGAAACACACACCACCTATACATGTTACTCTACACTGAACACACACACAAGGAAACACACACCACCTATACATGTTGCTCTACACTGAACACACACACAAGGAAACACACACCACCTACACATGTTGCTCTCCACTGAACACACACACAAGGAAACACACACCACCTATACATGTTGCTCTCCACTGAACACACACACAAGGAAACACACACCACCTATACATGTTGCTCTCCACTGAACACACACACAAGGAAACACACACCACCTATACATGTTGCTCTCACTCAACACACACACAAGGAAACACACACCACCTATACATGTTACTCTACACTGAACACACACACAAGGAAACACACACCACCTATACATGTTGCTCTCACTGAACACACACACAAGGAAACACACACCACCTATACATGTTGCTCTCCACTGAACACACACACAAGGAAACACACACCACCTATACATGTTGCTCTCCACTGAACACACACACAAGGAAACACACACCACCTACACATGTTGCTCTCCACTGAACACACACACAAGGAAACACACACCACCTATACATGTTGCTCTCACTGAACACACACACAAGGAAACACACACCACCTATACATGTTGCTCTACACTGAACACACACAGAAGGAAACACACACCACCTATACATGTTGCTCTCACTGAACACACACACAAGGAAACACACACCACTATACATGTTGCTCTCCACTGAACACACACACAAGGAAAACACACACCACCTATACATGTTGCTCTACACTGAACACACACACAAGGAAACACACACCACCTATACATGTTGCTCTCCACTGAACACACACACAAGGAAACACACACCACCTATACATGTTGCTCTCACTGAACACACACACAAGGAAACACACACCACCTATACATGTTGCTCTACACTGAACACACACAGAAGGAAACACACACCACCTATACATGTTGCTCTACACTGAACACACACACAAGGAAACACGCACCACCTACACATGTTGCTCTCACTGAACACACACACAAGGAAACACACACCACCTATACATGTTGCTCTCACTGAACACATTACACGGATGCATGCACACACACGCATGAACACACACACACTCACACAGACATGCACACACTCACACAGACACATACACACAGACATGCACACACACACACACACACAGACATGCACACACACAGACACACACACACACACAGACACACACACCAGGAGGAATGAGAGATAAAGGAGGGAAGAGCACCATGAGAAAACCCTGAAGAGCAAGTTCACACTGGAGAAAAACAGTTCTCTTTTTCTCTCTCTCTCTCTCTCTCTCTCTCTCTCTCTCTCTCTCTTTCTATCCACTCTCTCTTTCTCTCTATCCTCTCTCTCTTTCTCTCACCTCTCTTTCTCAGGCATGCAAACAGCTCAAGGGTAAAAAGGTGGAACTCTCCAAGAACTCACTGCTGCAGTCCAGCAGCTGTTGGTGGGGAAGTCCCCAGGGCTGGATGGCCTACCAGCTGAGTTCTACAGACACTGTTGGTGGTGAAGTCCCCAGGGCTGGATGGCCTACCAGCTGAGTTCTACAGACACTTTTGGGGCGCCATAGACTCCACCTGCATAACTTATCCACATCTACACCAGAGCCAGTCTATAACTTATCCACATCTGCACCAGAGCCAGTCTATAACTTATCCACATCTACACCAGATCCAGTGTATAACATATTCACATCTGCACCAGAGCCAGTCTATAACGTATTCACATCTGCATCAGAGCCAGTGTATAACTTATTCACATCTGCATCAGAGCCAGTCTATAACTTATTCACATCTACACCAGAGCCAATGTATAACTTACAGTAACCATGTTCCATAATAATCAACTGTCTTACAGTAACAGTAATGTTCCATAGTATTCTACTCTTGCAGTAACTGTGTTACAGTGTATCCAATATATCATATTTTTTGCAGGCTTACTCACAGGGTGTTACTTTACTTTCTATAAGCACTATTTGTATGTCACGCTGGATAAAAATAATGAATATGTTATATTTATAAGGAATTCAAATGTTTCTCCTAGATTTGACTGTTCCAGACAGTTACGGGTGCAGATCTCCTCTGCACTGCTGGCTGGGTGTGAGAGCTCAAATGGAGCAATATTTAGTCAGCTGCAGATTGGCGAGTTTAGCAGTTTTTATGTACATTTCCGGTCAATGTATACACACACACAAGCATCACACACACACTCTCTCTCTGTCCCTTACCCACACACACGTTCTAAATGGTGTCTCAGGTATTTGAAGGATGTAGCAGAGAGCAGGGTGCGTCCAGGTATTCCTGGTCAGGTAGCAGAGGTCACCGGATGGTAGACAGCTCCACCTGTCTCACTTAGGTGACTAATCAATCACCCTGACCACCCTGCTCAACAACACTGACCCCCCCCGGCCCCTGCACACCTGGGGTCGTACCCCCCGGCCCCTGCACACCTGGGGTCAGACCCTAGGCGTCGGCGTCACACTGTGTCCTGAGACCTGGGGTCAGACCCTCGTCACACTGTGTCCTGAGACCTGGGGTCAGACCCTCGTCACACTGTGTCCTGAGACCTGGGGTCAGACCCTCGTCACACTGTGTCCTGAGACCTGGGGTCAGACCCTCGTCACACTGTGTCCTGAGACCTGGGGTCAGACCCTCGTCACACTGTGTCCTGAGACCTGGGGTCAGACCCTCGTCACACTGTGTCCTGAGACCTGGGGTCAGACCCTCGTCACACTGTGTCCTGAGACCTGGGGTCAGACCCTCGTCACACTGTGTCCTGAGACCTGGGGTCAGACCCTCGTCACACTGTGTCCTGAGACCTGGGGTCAGACCCTCGTCACACTGTGTCCTGAGACCTGGGCGGCGGGATATATTTTCTAATACTCTGCCGTTACGGACAGTTTCACACTCATGTACAATGCAGTGGAAGAGATTTGGAAATGATCATTGGACCAACACAATCTCAACATTGTATTCTGTTTGTTGATTGGTTAGGGAGGACGTCACAGATCCCACCTTGAGGAAGACAGCAGGAGCCCAGGCACACCCCAGGGGTCACTGTTGAAGCATTTTAAGACGAATTTCAAGAACAGATTATTTTCCAAAGAAGAGAACAACATTTTCTTAGAAATGATACTGAGATTTGGTAATGGTTTATTTCCACCAATCAATCTTTTTTTTTACTCCCTATTGCCTCTTCAAACTGGAGTAACACCTTCCTCTGCCTCCATGAAGCAGCCTCCTCTGCTCAGGAGGACACACCATCTCTAGCTCTGCTAACAGGGTAACGGCTAGCAGGTTTGCTGGCTAGTATAGATTAATATCTACCCACCCCCCGAAGCCGAAACAAAGTTCTAATTCCCTATATTTCGGAGCAGGTAAATGTAATAGTTGCACATATTTTCGTCCTATTTCCCATAAAGAAATAAGGTTAGGCTACTTAAAGACACCTTCCACTCATAAAGCATGTTCTAAATGGCATAAATACTGCCACTGAATAATTGACTTGACAACTTATTGTAGCTAAATGGTCAGTAGCCTAGCCTATGGATTCAGGTACACTGTCTGCTTCATTTGATCTTGATAGGCTACGCATTATGTAGCAAATAATAACAATAAACCCACTATTTATTAATTAAAACGACTTCAGCATAATGCAAATGTGAGCAAGGGCAGCAATCGCTATCGAATCAACAGACGTGCAAAATAGCTAGCAGGGGAAGAATACAAACAACGAAAATCACCAGTTAACTTAATTCAAATTTGCAAGAACTATAGACTAATACAATAACAGGCAGTGGCGGTGCGTCCATAGAGGGCGCAAGGGCGCCGCCCCTCCTAGAAAAAAAAACCGTAAAAAAATATGATATATCAAACTATTTAAATAAGAAATGTACTGTGTTAACGCGTTAAATGTGTGTGGGAGACTGTAAGTCCCTGTCAACAACCACTTAAATGTGACCAAATATAATATATTGCCATTCGTTATTACTGAGATAAGCCACTCCCCCCTGGAGGGGCACCGCCCTAATGGAAGTCAATGGGAGCTCTTATACTTTTTTCATACATTTGAGAAAGACAGCTTCTCATTTGCTGCTGAAAGGGGCGATCCCGGGGCGCACTTGTTTGCGCCCCTGGCCAATGACATAGTTTCTTACCGGACTATTCGTCGAATCAGAGCCCTTTATCATTCCCTCACATCCCATATAAATATAACGTATCTACGAGAGCAACATAGCTAGCAAAGGAGAATGGGAAGTAGGCCTACGGGACGTATACCCGTAGCTTCTCCTCAAGCCTGTATGCTAAACGGAGCTGGTTAGCTGGTTAGCTGGTTGTTCAGTGAGTAATTCAGTGTTACACACACAGTCACAACATCACACGTTAGCAACGACGCTATGCGATATCAGCGACCCTTCAGCATTAGTATCGTAGCTAAATCTAGGAAAGTTGAGGCTACTTTTCGCTAGGTACCTACGAACATGTCTTAATCTGCTAGACAAGTGGCTTCCCCATCGTTCTTTTGGTGAGCTGTCTCACGAGCCCTACTAGCCGACCAGCTAAATAGTTATTTAGCATTAGCGTTGCTACCTGCATATATGCAAACATTGTTTACAATATTTTCAGGCTTCAACCAGTGCTGCTCAAGCATAAATACAGGGTCAAGAGATAGATTAGTTAGGCATTGAAGAAAGAGTAGGAGAGGACGACAGCATCCAACATAGCTAATACATATATATTTAATGTAAAAAAAAAGTCTGTGTAACGACCCCCCCCCGCGCCGCCCAACTGCGCCCCAAAAAAAATCACCAGCCGCTACTGATAACAGGCTTAAATGAACTGACAACATAAGTTATACGATTTAAGGCCGAATTATACTACTCCGACTCCGTTACGGGCAGACAGACGGACAGAGTTCTCAAGGACTCACACGCAATATCAAGCGCGTGAAGCGTTTGTCTGTGCTATTCTCCTACATGCACTAACACTATCACTGCTGATAGACGGCCTTTTGTACAGCCCTATTTCTGATACCGTGGCGGCAGATATGTAGCCGCGGCGGACCGCCACGACAAAATCAACATAGCGGAAACACTGTTGCATGGTTAGTGGTTAAAAGGGTCAGTGGTGAATTGTTTAGCATGGTTAACAGGGTTAGGTCTGTGAAAAGTCTTGGCTCAAAAGAGGCAGAGTGTGCACTGGCACAAGTTCTTATAATAGTTTTTAAAAATAGGCTGATTTAATATCCCCAAGAGAAGTTTAAAATATGTGGATTAAAATCTCTTCAAAAAGGTGTACAGAACAGATGGTTAACAGGGTTAGGGCTGAGCTGTTTAGCATGGTTAACAGGGTTAGTTCTGAGCTGTTTAGCATGGTTAACAGGGTTAGTTCTGAGCTGTTTAGCATGGTTAACAGGGTTAGTTCTGAGCTGTTTAGCATGGTTAACAGGGTTAGTTCTGAGCTGTTTAGCATGGTTAACAGGGTTAGGGCTAGCAAGGTTAGCATGTTTAGCGTGCTTAACAGGGTTAGGGCTAGCAAGGTTAGCAGGTTTAGCGTGGTTAACAGGGTTAGGGCTAGCAAGGTTAGCAGGTTTAGCGTGGTTAAGGTTACTCACACAGCCGTCCTCGGAGCCAGAGCAGATGAAGCGTCCACAGGGGGAGAAGGCACATGTGCAGAGGTGGCAGCGGTTCAGGTGGTTACTATAGCGACGCACACACCTGATATGGAAAGCACAGAACATCACGCAACACTAATCCTAACCCCAACCCTACATAACACTAATCCTAACCCCAACCTACATAACTCTAATCCTAACCCCAACCCTACATAACACTAATCCTAACCCCAATCTACATAACTCTATCCTAACCCCATACCTACATAACTCTAACCCTAACCCCAACCCTACATAACACTAATCCTAACACCAACCTACATAACTCTAATCCTAACCCCATACCTACATAACTCTAACCCTAACCCCAACCCTACATAACACTACTCCTAACCCCAACCTACATAACTCTAACCCTAACCCCAACCCTACATAACTCTAATCCTAACCCCAAACCTTCTATAACCCTAAACCTAACCCCAATCCTAACCCCACGGTCCATTCCTATGTGATGACGTAAATCAGAAATGGAAGTCAAACATTTCCACCGGCCAGTGCACACAAAACAATCAGTCAGACATTCGGTCTGACTGATGACGGCAGGGAACCTCTAACATTTCATCTTGATGTTTTCCTGAAAGGGAGAGATGGACAGAGACAGGCGGGGAATGTGAAAGAGAGGAGAGAGAGAGAGAGAGAGAGAGAGAAATGAGAGACAATAGTGAGAAGAAGGGGATAGACGGGGAGTTTGAGGGAGAGGTGGAGAGAGGGAGAGGGAGAAAGGTAGAGAGAGACTAAGAGAGAGACAGGGCTGAGAGCGAGACAGACAGAGTGAGAGAAAAAGAAAGAAAGATCAGACAGAGAGATGAGAGAGAGAGGGAGAGTACTAGAGAGTTTGCTTCCACAGCCAGCTGCAGCCCAAATGCATCATAGGAGAGAGCCAGTCGTCTGTCATCACTTACAGCTAGGAGGGAAGTCTAGGAGCTAGGATGGTCTAGGAGCTAGGATGGTCTAGGAGCTAGGATGCTCTAGGGGGGAGGACAGGTGGGTGGGTTCTCACCTGAGAGAGCGCAGGTCCCACAGTTTCAGCCCATCTGTGACTGCACTGGTGAGGAACAGGTTGTAGGAGTCTGGAGTCTGACAGCTGAACATAGAGCCCTGTACACACACACACACGTGTACACACACACACATACGTGTACACACACACACACACATACAACACACATACACACACATGCACAGAATACACATTGTTACATTGAGAGAGTGGTTCAGGCTAGAGAAAGAGAAAAGGAGAGAGAGGGAGGAAAAGAAAGAGTGAAAAGGGGAGGGAGGGTGAGAGAAAGAGGGAGGAAGAAAGGGGTGTGGGGGAAAGAGAGGGGGGCTGAGAGAATGAGAGAAGGCCTAAACCATGTTGGTAGCCAGTGTTTCTCTGATGGAATGGAAACTAATGTGTGGTTGTTTTCCAACCCTCCCCGTAGTTCCTACAGGAATCTCCTGTTTTCACTCTCTGTCTTTCACTCACTCTCTCTCTTTCACACTCACTCTCTCTCTTTCGCTCTTTCACGTGTTAAACTCTTATCTGAGAAGATAGGAGAGCTTTCCAGTAAAAAGAGAGACTGGGGTCATATCTGGCTCAGGACCCCAGAAATACCTTTTGCTCTCCCGATTCTAAACCTCAGGACAGGTCAACATGAAGAAGGAAGAGGTGAAAGCAGTGAGGGGGAAGAGGGAGGGTGGTATGCCTTCTGTTTCCAGGCAGTCAATCCCCTCTGATCCTCATGTGTTAACACTCTGGGGTCCAGCCCCTCAGCCCCCCCCTCCGGAGAGGCTATCCATCCCCAAGACAACAGTCCCCCTCAAACACTCGATCCCCAAATCCACCAGACCCCTGGCCCCCAGGCCCCTCACATCCACGAGGCCCTCTGGCCCCCCATCCAGACCTCCAGCCCCCCCTAACCTGCGCTCCTAAAGCCGGGACCCCACACTGACGCAACGTCACCACTAAATCAACACATCACCCCCTGCCCACAATGCATTGCACACAAAGGCTGTCGTGAGGGTGGAGCGGCGTGGCAGGAGAGGGGCCAGGGTGGGAGACTGGCTCCCTCGCTGTGTTAATCCCAGCCACCAGGAGATGTTGACCCAGCTAATCCATCATAATCTGGCCTAATCCAGCCTAATCCCACCAACCTATGAGTATGACGTGGTGGGGCCAGCTGTTGCCAAGGCAACATGCAAGAAGGCAGGATTCTCTTCATGTCAACATCAGGATGAATGGAGACAGTCCTCCCCCAGCTATCTGTCTCCAAGCCACCACTTTCTCCATCAGATCACAGAACCTACCTATAGCTTCGCAGTTCTGGATACTTTTACTGCTGGCAGGTTCATCCACATCACATAACTAGTCAAAATGGCGTCATCTGGAAATGTTGCTTTAACTGATTCAGACTTTACAGAGCTGTAACAGTAGATGCAACAGCCAGTACACAGTCTCACCTGGTTCTGTGTGATGTGGTGGGCAGCTCTGCTAGTAAACAGTCTCACCTGGTTCTGTGTGATGTGGTGGGCAGCTCTGCTGTGGGCCTCAGGGACCTGTGCCGCCACTGTGTCCTGGTTCAGGTCCATCACCTGGAGCGAGCGGTCCGCCCCACACGCCAGGACCAGGTCTGACCACAGGTAAGGACCAACACCATGAGCTAAACAGCAGATCACCTGCTGTCCTAGCATTCTAGCATGTTAACCTCTAGGGAGAATGTTAACCTGTGTGAGTTAGGGTTAACCTGAGTGAGTTAGGGCTAACCTGTGGGAGTTAGGGCTAACCTGTGTGAGTTAGGGCTAACCTGTGTAAAGTTAGGGCTAACCTGTGTAGAGGCCTTTCTTTACTGCCAGCTTTTTACCTTCAGCACAGTTAGGAATAAGCCCAGACAGACACAGTGGAAATTCTTACCAACTATCTCAAATCTACTTTCCATTGTGTCTCTGGCCAAGCAGCACAATGGTGTGGAATACCCAAGGAACAGACGCTCTTCCAAACATTGCTATAAATGGCCTTGTAGGTTGACTGGATTTATTAGATAATAAAAGCATAATGCATTTTTAACGAGGAGGGGGTGGAGCATTCCTGGGCTGTGGAAGCAGCACAGTGACTTGTAGCTGAGCCAGCCTGAAGGATCAGGCTCATAAAACCACTCACATCAATGGAACTCTAATGGCTGATAACACTGTTATCATTAGAACACTGTTCTGATTTAAGATTAATGTCTATGAAATGTTTTTTTTTACATTTATCTTTTGTTTTAAACCATAACCCTGACCTGGCCCAGGTGAAGGTTCTAACCCAGGTGAAGGTTCTAACCGAGGTAAAGCTTTCTAACCCAGGTGAAGCTTCTAACCGAGGTAAAGGTTCTAACCCAGGTGAAGTTTCTAACACAGGTGAAGTTTCTAACCCAGTTGAAGGTTCTAACCCAGGTGAAGGTTCTAACCCAGGTGAAGGTTCTAACCCAGGTGAAGTTTCTAACCCAGGTGAAGGTTCTAACCCAGGTGAAGGTTCAGGGAGGATACAGGAGTGGAAGCTGTTGACGGCAGACAGGGAGGTGATGTCTGTGGAGGCAGAGGTCTGGAGACGACACCCCAGCTGGACAGCACTCCTCTGGTGATACCTGAGGAACAGGACACCATCACACGCTGAGCACACACACGCACACGCACACACACACACACTGACCACACACACACTGAGCACACACACACTGACGACACCCCAGCTGGACAGCACTCCTCTGGTGATACCTGAGGAACAGGAGACCATCACACGCTGAGCACACACACTGAACAGACACACACACACTGACCACAGACACACACACACTGACCACACACACACTGAGCACACACACACACACTGACCACACACACAAACACACACTGGCCATACACACACACTGACATCTCTTGCACTCAAAATACTATTTAATAGTATTTAACAAAACCTGTTCTAAGAAGTAGAAGGGCTGTGTAGAGGTCAGTAGAACAACTGACTGCACATGGAGAGGGCTCAGGTCCCCAGTGTATGTCACTTTGGATAAAAGCATCTGATCTGAACCTTGAACTCTGAACCCTGAACTCTGATACCTGAACTCTGAGCCCTGAACTCTGAACCTTGAACTCTGAACAGTGAACCCTGAACAGTGAACCCTGAACTCTGAACTCTGAGCCCTGAACTCTGAACCTTGAACTCTGAACAGTGAACCCTGAACCTTGAACCCTGAACAGTGAACCCTGAGCCCTGAACCTTGAACAGTGAACCCTGAGCCCTGAAACCTGAACTCTGAACTCTGAATTCTGAACCTTGAACACTTTTCCACCAACGCATTTTGGGTGCCGGTTCGGAGCCGGTGCTTAATCGCGAACCAGTTCTTTCTCTTTCGACAGACTGGGAACCGGAAAAGTGGTTCGTACGTCGCTGCACATAGCACCACTTTGGAGCTGGTCTAGATTGTGAACCAAGTAAGAACCGCTTGGGGTGGGGTTACCGTGACCAAAAAGACAAACATAATCCTTTGACCGCCATTGCTCAAAATTTTACAATTCATATTTCAGCTAAACGGTACTTGTTAATCAACATCTGAATTAAAATGTAACGAGAAGTGGGCAGTGTAGTTGCTAAAAATGTGCTTATTTTATTTATGAAACTATTTATTTGTAAATTTGCTCCGACTTTTCCATAACCTAGCTAGCATCGCAGTGCAGTGCAGACATAGTTGCTGCATTTTGATCATAATCCTATTCAATTAGTGAAATGACAAACACAAATGTTATGAGCTATTGAGCCTATATTCAACACAAACGTAATACACAAGCACTATACAGCAAAAGTTTATAAAATATTGCGCTGATAATGCCAGTGTTGTCATACTGCTGCGAGTCCAGGGTATTGCGCAATAGCCAAGAAAACACGCATCTCAACCTCGCGTTCTTCGGATTGATCAGCCTTTAGACGGGCTCTGCTTTGTGTTTGGCGTGCTAGCGTTGCTGGGAAAGATGAGACGTATCCAGTGACGTAATGACATGGCTCTGTAGTGGCTCTCTAGCCCGTGGAAAAGCAAACCGGTTCTTAGAAGGCTCCGTTCTTGAACTAGCTCCGAACTGGCTCTAGCACCAGCTCTGAACTAGCTCCCAGTTTACTTTGGTGGAAAGGGGGTAACTGAGCCCTGAACTCTGAACCCTGACCTTTGAATCTTGGACTCTGAGCCCTGAACTCTGAACCCTGAACTCTGAGCCCTGAACCTTTTGATGGAGTCTCGGGAGCCGTCCAGGTGTAGCAGGTAGAGGAGCAGGGAAGGGCCTGACGCCAGCAACAGGAAGCGGTCCAAGTAGTAGAACTGAGCAGCTCTGATTGGCTTAGGGAACCTGTCAGCCGCCTGCAGGACAACGAAGAACCAATCAACAAACTGAAGTAATCAAAACCCTGCCCCAATGACACCCAGAGCGACGCTGTCTGTCTGGGCAGGAAGAGGGTAGTTATGTAAAAGTATTCTTCTTCTTCCATTATGACTGTGTTTACTGTAGCTATATTATATTTATCAGAAGATCTTTTTCCCTCCCTCCCCCTCCCTCCCTGTCTCTTGCTGAGCAGTGTGTCTTCCAGGTTGTGTTAGGAGGTTTCACTGAGGTTGCACACTGTGGAATGTCTTTTTTTCCATGTGGAAAAAGGGACTCATGAAAGAGAATCCTGGGGATAGGAGGACGGGGGGAGGGGAGAGAGGAGGACGGGGGGAGGGGAGAGAGGAGGACAGGGGGGGGAGAGAGGAGGATGGAGATGAATTGAGGAGGAGGGACATGGGGAGGGGAATTGGGGGGGGATCGAAGAGAGGAAGATTTGGGGATGGGGGGTGGGATAGGGGGGGAAGAGGATAGGGGAATAAGGGGGAGGTGGATAGGGGGAAGGATAGAGGTGTGTGTGGTGTGGTTTGTGGTGTGTCTGGTGTTTGTGTTTGTGTGCATGTGTGTGTTTGGTGTATGGTGTGTGTGTGGTGTGAGTCTGTGTGTGTGTGGTGTGGTTTGTGGTGTGTGGTGTGTGTGGTGTGGTTTGTGGTGTGTGTTTGTGTGCGTGGTTTGTGTCTATGTGTGCGTGGTGTGTGTCTATGTGTGGTGTGTGTGTGTGTGTGGTGTGTGCCTGTGTGTGTGTGTGGTGTGTGTGTGGTGTATCTCTATGTGTGATGTATGTCTATGTGTGATGTGGTGTGTGTGTGTGTGTGTGTGTGTGGTGTGTGTCTGTGTGTGTGTGGTGTGTGTGTGGTGTATCTCTATGTGTGGTGTATGTCTATGTGTGATGTGGTGTGTGTGGTGTGTGTGGTGTGTGTCTGTGTGGTGTGTGGTGTATGTCTATGTGTGATGTGTGTGGTGTGTGGTGTGTGTGTGGTGTATCTCTATGTGTGGTGTATGTCTATGTGTGATGTGGTGTGTGTGGTGTGTGTCTGTGGTGTGTGTGTGTGTGTATGTCTATGTGTGGTGTATGTCTATGTGTGATGTGTGTGGTGTGTGTGTGTGTGTGTGTGTGTGTGTGTGTGTGTGTGGTGTGTGTGTGCTCCACCAGAGTGAGGGCAGGCTCAGGGTTGCTGGAGGACCAGATGTTGACGGTTCGGTCCTCTGATGCACTCAGCCACCACTGTCTGCTGTGGCTCCAACACACCCTGCTCACGGCCTTGTCATGACCTGCACACACACACACACACACACACACACACACAGAAGAACTGTTATTTGTCAAACCAGTCTCCTCCACCAGGAGCAGCAGCCGCGTACATACTGCAGTGAGGTCAGCCAGACCACACAGAGCCAACAGAGTCTGATCCAACATCCTGTCACACCTGTAGAGTCTGATCCAACATCCTGTCACACCTGTAGAGTCTGATCCAACATCCTGTCACACCTGTAGAGTCTGATCCAACATCCTGTCACACCTGTAGAGTCTGATCCAACATCCTGTCACACTTGTAGAGTCTGATCCAACATCCTGTCACACCTGTAGAGTCTGATCCAATATCCTGTCACACCTGTAGAGTCTGATCCAACATCCTGTCACATCTGAAGAGTCTGATCCAACATCCTGTCACACCTGAAGAGTCTGATCCGACCACATCAGACAAACCTAATCAGCCCTCTTGACATGCTCAGTATGCTGATTACCCACCAAACGCCGATGTAAAGGAACCATAGAGTTAGCCCACCTAACCCTAGCCCACACCTGAGGGGTGTGTGTGTGTGTGAGGGGGGGTTCATCCAGGGAGGGCCATGCTGGTCCTGACAGACACACAGTTATGCTGATCCTGACAGACAGACAGTCATGCTGGTCCTGACAGACAGACAGTTATGCTGGTCCTGACAGACAGACTGTCATGCTGGTCCTGACAGACAGACAGTCATGCTGGTCCTGACAGACAGACAGACAGACAGACAGACAGACAGTCATGCTGGTCCTGACAGACAGACGTCATGCTGGTCCTGACAGACAGACAGATAGCATGCTGGTCTGACAACAGACATCATGCTGTCCGACAGACAGACAGTCATGCTGGTCCTGACAGACAGACAGTCATGCTGGTCCTGACAGACAGACAGACAGACAGACAGACAGACAGACAGACAGACAACAGACAGACAGACAGACAGACAGTCATGCTGGTCCTGACAGACAGACAGTCATGCTGGTCTTGACAGACAGACAGTCATGCTGGTCCTGACAGACAGTGAAGGCTAAGAACCTCTTGAGGCTTTCATCTTCCAATCACATCTAGCTGGCCAGGACAAACAACCAATAGGATTCCTGCACTTTAAACAAGGAATAGCCTTACTGAAGCCTTATATAGCCTTACTTCTGATTCAAACCAAATAAGGATTATATTTAGTTGCCATAATAAATAATGATAAAGATAATGGTAATGAACACTTCTTAACTGTCTTGGCATGGAAGGAGGTAGGGGAGAGAGAGAGAGGAGGGAGGAGGGAGGTAGGGAGAGGGAGAGAGGAGGGAGGTAGGGGAGAGGGAGATGAGGAGTGGAGGATGTAGGTAGCGGCTGTTGCTTTCTCGCTCTTTCTTCGTTGCGTGAGTAGTCTGGGCGGTGCGGTCGTCGTGCTCTGTCTCTCGTCTTTCTTCTGCTTTCTCTTGCTCGCTGCTCGCTTCGTGCTTTCTTGCTCTTTCTCTCGTCTGTCTTCTCTTCGTTCTGGGTTCTTCTCTCTCCGTTCTGCTTTTTCTTTCTCTGTCTCGCTTCTTTCGCGTTCTTTCTCTTTCTTCGTCGCTGCGTTCGTCTCCTCCTCTTTCTTCGTCTTCTCTCTGTTTCTTCTCCCTTGCTCCTTCCTGCTCGCTCTTCGCTCCTCCGTTTGTCTTCTCTTCGCTTCTCTTCGTTCGCTCGCTTCCTCCCTCTTTCCCCTTCTGTCTGTCTCTGCTTCGTTCCCCCGATCGGGCACGCGCGCTTTGCTGCTTCTGTCTGTCCACGCTTTTAAACGACGGAGGGCGAGGGCTGTTACCTGTGTAAACTGCAGGGTGTCCCAGTGAGAGTAGACTTGTACACGCAACACAGATCGTCTCCCATGCCACAAAGAATCTGCTGCCCATCTCCTGAAAAAAGAAAGAGACCGAGAGAGAAACACAGAGCGAGAGACAGAAAGAAAGAGAGACAGAAAAAGAGAGAGACACACAGGGAGAGACATCAGAAGAGAGAAACACACAGAGAGAAAGAGAGGCACAAAGAGAGAGAGATGGAGAGAGACACACAGAGAGAGAGACACAGAGAGAGAGAGGCACACAGAGAGAGAGAGACACACAGAGAGAGAGACACACAGAGAGAGAGGCACACAGAGAGAGAGACGTCAGCAGAGAGACACAAAGAGAGAGACAGAAAGAGAGAGGAACAGAGCGCGAGAGAGAGAGAGAGAGACACAAGAGAGGAGGCGTCAGCAGAGAGACACAGAGAGAGGGCGTCAGCAGAGAGACACAGAGAGAGCCCTCAGCAGCAATCAGTAATTCCCCATGTAGCCTGCCACCAGGTGAGGTGGGAGAAGCCTTACCTGAATACTGGCAGCAGCAGACAGGTGTGGGGGAGGGGCCTGTGCTCAGGTGAGTGTGTAGAACACTCGGCGCCCCAGTGTCTGATGGGTAATCTCTCAGCAGACTTCTAGGAGGAAACACACCAAGAGGTTGACACAGGAAGTGCGGTGGTAGGTCATTCACCTCCAGAAGGTGAATTCCAGGTCGAATCCATCAAGCTGGTCCTTGGGTGACTGAACCAGACGCCCAGCTCACCTGGAGTGGTCGGGCTTCGTGTGACCTGGGGTCTTCGGAACATTGGTTTTGGGTGAAAACATGGTCCTCCTAGAAAGACAACACCTCAGAATCATTTTTCATCCACTGAGCCTACTGCTACTCTGCCCTGGCCCTGGTCTACCTACCCTGGTCTACCTACCCTGGTCTAATCTACCCTAGTCTACCTACCCTGGTCTAAATACCCTGGTCTATCTACCCTGGTCTATCTACCCTGGTCTAAACACCCTGGTCTATCTACCCTGGTCTACCTACCCTGGTCTACCTACCCTGGTCTATCTACCCTAGTCTACCTACCCTGGTCTAAACACCCTGGTCTATCTACCCTGGTCTATTTACCCTGGTCTAAATACCCTGGTCTAAATACCCTGGTCTATCTACCCTGGTCTACCTACCCTGGTCTACCTACCCTGGTCTGTCTACCCTGGTACCTACCCTGGTTTATCTACCCTGGTCTATCTACCCTGGTCTAAATACCCTGGTCTGTCTACCCTGGTCTACCTACTCTGGTCTAAATACCATGGTCTAAATACCCTGGTCTGTCTACCCTGGTCTACCTACCCTGGTCTACCTACCCTGGTCTAAATACCATGGTCTACATACCCTGGTCTGTCTACCCTGGTCTACCTACCCTGGTCTACCTACCCTGGTCTCCATACCCTTGTCTATCTAGGCTCTATCTCTATGCACCCTGGTCTATGTACCCTGGTCTATTTGCCCTGGTCTATATATCCTGGTCTAAATACCCTGGTATACATTCCCTGGTCTAGATTCCCTGGTCTACATACACTGGTCTATATTATCTGGTCCATCTACCCTGGTCTATATTATCTGGTCCATCTACCCTGGTCTATATTATCTGGTCCATCTATCCTTGTCTATGTACCCTGGTATACATTCCCTGGTCTATCTACCCTGGTCTAAATTCCCTGGTCTAAATTCCCTGGTCTACATTCACTGGTCTACATTGCCTGGTCTATCTTCACTGGCACTGTTCACATACCCTGGTCTATATACCCTGGTCTACATACCTTGGGCCCTGGCGGTATCCTGATGACCGCACCTGAGAGTGGAACACCAGAGGCCGCTCTCTGACCCCTGAAACCACACACACACTGCTGTTACTGCTGCTGTTACTGCTGCTGTTACTGCTGCTGCTACTGTTGCTGTTACTGCTGCTGATACTGCAGCTGTTACCCCTGATTTACTGCCACTGTTACTGATGTTGTTACTGATGCTGTTACTGGTGTTGTTACTGTTGCTGTTAATGCTGTTACTGCTGCTGTTACTGCTGCTGTTACTACGTGTTACTTGTGGGGTAGTTCCTGGTATTACTGGTGGGGTAGTTCCTGGTGTTACTGTAGGGGTGGTTCCTGGTGTTACTGGTGGGGTAGTTAATGGAGGGGTAGTTCCTGGTATTACTGGTGGGGTAGTTTCATGGTGTTACTGGTGGGGTAGTTCCTGGTGTTACTGGTGGGGTAGTTACTGGAGGGGTAGTTCCTGGTATTACTGGTGGGGTAGTTCCTGGTGTTACTGGTGGGGTCATTCCTGGTATTAATGATGGGGTAGTTCCTGGTGTTACTGGTGGGGTAGTTATTGGAGGGGTAGTTCCTGGTATTACTAGTGGGGTAGTTCCTGGTGTTACTGGTGGGGTAGTTACTGGAGGGATAGTTCCTGGTATTACTGGTGAGGTAGTTCCTGCTGTTACTGGTGGGGGTAGTTCCTGGTGTTACTGGTTGAGTAGTTCCAGGTGTACTGGTGGGGTAGTTACTGGAGGGGTGGTTCCTGGTGTTACTGGTGGGGTAGTTACTGGAGGGATAGTTCCTGGTATTACTGGTGGGGTAGTTCCTGCTGTTACTGGTGGGGTAGTTCCTGGTGTTACTGGTGGGGTAGTTACTGGTGGGGTAGTTCCTGGTGTTACTGGTGGGGTACTGTAGTTACTGGAGGGGTAGTTCCTGGTATTACTGGTGGGGTAGTTACTGGAGAGGTAGTTCCTGGTATTACTGGTGGGGTAGTTCCTGGTGTTACTGGTGGGGTAGTTTCTGGTGTTACTGGTGGGGTAGTTACTGGAGAGGTAGTTCCTGGTATTACTGGTGGGGTAGTTCCTGGTGTTACTGGTGGGGTAGTTCCTGGTGTTACTGGTGGGGTAGTTCCTGCTGTTACTGGTGGGGTAGTTCCTGGTGTTACTGGTGGGGTCGTTACTGGATATTGGAACAGTTCCCTCTTCCTCATCCTCTACTCCTGTTAGAACACCCACCTTGATGCAAACTGAACTCACTTTTTCCACAGCCATTAAAACGTGTTTGGTTTCAAAATAAAAACCATTCCTGTCAACTGCAGGCAGGAGAAGGAAAAGTCAAGCAGCTCTACGGTTACTACGGTTACTTAGTAAGACAGGACTCTGAGGACTGGAGGGAAAGAGGGAGAGAGAGGACAAGAGAAAAGAGCAGAAGAAAGAGAGGAAGAGAGAGAGAGAGGTAGAGACATACATAGAGAGAGCGAGAGAGGCAGAGAGAGATAGAGGTAGAGACAGGTCTGAAGAATGGGACCAGTAGAAGACGTTCGGAGGGAAAACAGGAGTTGGTGAATATTTGTGGTTTTGGGTCTGATGTTGCAGTCACGCACCAGCTCCTAACACTCAAATGCACTCACGCACTCACAAATACACACGCACGCACTCACACATACACACTTACACACTCACGCACTCACACATACACACACACATACACACTCACACACTCACACATACACACATACACACATACACACATATACACTCACGCACTCACACATACACACACTCACACACTCACACACTCACGCACTCACACATACACACATATACACTCACGCACTCACACATACACACTCACACACTTACAAGTACACACTCACACACGCTAGGGAGTCCTGCTCCTTAGCAGCCTGCCTCCAGCACCTTGCTAACTGTCATCATGGAAACCACAGTCTAAGCTGCTGTCTCCAGCACACACACACTGCACACACACACTGCACACACACACTGCACACACACACTGCACACACACACTGCACACACACACTGCACACACACAGCACACCGCATACAAACCACACACACACCATACGCTGCTGTTTACTGCAGAGAGGTGCGCAACTACTGCAAACACTGACCTGTCTGCCTGCCTGCCTGCCTGCCTGCCTGTCTGCCTGACCGTCTGTCTGTTTGTATCTGTCTTCCTGACTGACTGCCTGCCTGTCTGTCTTCCTGCCTGTCTGCCTGTATGTCTGCCTGCCTGCCTGTCTGTTGGCATGCGTCTTTCTGCCTGCCTGTCTGTCTGTCTGTTTGCATGTGTCTGTCTGTCTGTCTGCCTGTCTGCCAGCCTGTCTGCCTGCCTACCTGACTGTCTGTCTGTCTGTCTGTCTGTCTGTCTGCCTGTATCGATCTGGGAACATACCTGTCTTGTCTGTTACTAGCCAAACAACGTGTTCGCTCAACATCAGCCCAACAGCAATGCTAACATGTTGATAATACTGCAAGATAATACTGCCACATCATCACTAGCCCAGTGCTGATGCTATGCTAACATGTTGATAATACTGCAGTAGGTAGAGCCACATCATCACTAGCCCAGTGCTGATGTGGCCCCCTGAGACAGAGAGAGCTGGTGACTGTCTGCCACCTCCTCTGACACACACACACACCCACCCACCGACACACACATACCTCCTGTGACACACACCCTGACAAAGACACACACAGGCACACCCCTTCTGTGATGCAGTAACTTCACCACAGCCAGAGCAGCTCTGTAACCATGAGGCTGTTCACAGGAAGTGACCTGTGGCCAAACAAAACTTTCAAAGTGCCAGTCAGAAGAAAAACCATAAAACGCTTGCTTCTAAAACCCATATTTAATAACATGTGTGTGTGGTGTGTGTGTGTCAGGGTATTGGTGTGGGTGTGTGTCAGGGTATGTGTGTGTGTGTGTCAGGGTATGGGTGTGTGTATATACTGTATGTGTGTGAAGGTGCTGACCTGTTTTCTTGGGTTGTTTCGTCTCTTTCCTCCTCAGCTGAGTGTTCAGGGGGGAGTTTGGGATAGGGGGAGCACTGGGAGTGATGCAGAAGGGGCAGGAGGGGCAGGGGGAAAGAAACAGTGGTGGTGAAATGAGAGAGCTCCATGTTGACGTTCTGGATGAATGACAACTGCTGTGTCAGCACTGTGAGACTGCTGAGGCTTTCCTACCAAGGTGCTCACTGCTCCTCCCCACCCCTCCCCCTCCTCCTCCTCCCTCCTCCCTCACCCCTCCTCCCGCCTCACCCCTCCTCCTCCCCCTCTTCCCTCACCCCTCCTCCCTCCTCCCTCCACCTCCCCCTCATCCCTCACCCCTCCTCCCTCCTCACCCCTCCTCCTCCCCCTCTTCCCTCACCCCTCCTCCCTCCTCCTCCCTCCTCCTCCCTCCTCACCCCTCCTCCCTCCTCACCCCTTCTCCTCCTCCATCCTCACCCCTCCTCCTCCCCCTCTTCCTCACCCCTGCTCCTCCTCACCCCTCCTCCCCCTCCTCCTCCTGTTACCTGGGGAGGACAGACAGATGTGTTTGTGCAGGCCAGGCCTGGGCCAGGCTTGCACACAGACTGTCTATGGAACCTGGCATCTTCACCTCCAACACTGATACTGCAGGAACAAACAGACTGCTGGCCAGACACACCACCTGAGAGCGAGAGAGAGCGAGCAAGACAGAGAGAGAGAGAAAGAGAGAGACATGGGGGGGGGGACAGGGAGAGAGAAACACAGACATAGATAGAAGGGGGGGTAGGGGTATAGAGAGAGGGAGAGAAAGTCAGGATGGTGATTAGGGGGCTTGTTAGGGTGTAGTTAAGTAAGAAAGTGGGTAAGTAAGAGAGAGGGGAGATGTGGTGTCAGGCCTCTCACTTGAGAAAGAAAAGTCTCTTTCCTACAGGAACCACAGGCTTATAAAACACCTCCCACAATCCCAAAACCATGCAGACTTAATTATATATATTTATAGTAAAAAAAATAGCAAAGGTCAAGTATGTACACTCTGGTATGTGGTGGGTGAGTAGTAATATGAACTGTAAGATATCTAATTATTATTAATCCTAATAGCTGGAGTTCATGAAACTAAAACAGTTTACATTTGATAAAAAAATGTTAGGAGCGTCATTCCCCTCATGTCACAGCTCCATTTAGCTGTTTCCAGTTCTACTGACATGCCGGTGGAGACTCAAATACACTGAACTTCGTACACATGTCATCTTAGCACCTAGGATTCATCAAGGTTTATGATTAATTATATGATTAATAATATGAATAACTGATTATCATCGATTCAACTTAGATTACTGATAGAAAGCTGAGCATCCCATCTGGTGAATGAATCCAGGGCTAGTTTCAGCAGAGAGCTGAGAGGGAAGGGGAGAGGCCTGACCCAGACCTGCAGCTCTTCACTAAGAACACACCAAGTCTGGCCTCTGCTGGTCAGATTGGGACATGCAGGCAGGCCTTACCAGGAAGCCTCTTATTTAGAGGCCTACAGCCTCTATTCTACAGCCTACAGACTCTAACCTAAAGGCTACAGCCTATAAGAGGCCGGTTCCTGGTTGGGGGTTGAGGACTCACGTTGTTGTCTCTTCCTTGGCAGAAGGACCAGGATCCAGCGAGGGTGATGTTCAGACTGGGATCATCTGGAGTGGAAAACACACACACATCCATTATTTTCCTGTATTCATTTCACAATGCTACTGTACTCTGAGGGTCATATCTATCCTGCTTGTCTGAGTTAGTGAAACACCACACAGCAGGAGAGACACAGACAGCAAGAGAGACACACACAGCAGGAGAGACACAGACAGCAAGAGAGACACAGACAGCAGAAGAGACACAGACAGCCACCTCCCCTCCACACACTAAAGTAGTGAGTATTAACGTTATCCATGTTTGTGTTCATTATGATAGTGTTGTGTGTGTTTTTATATGTGACATGGGGTAATTCTTGGAAAAAACTATGCTGCTCTCTCAAAAGCTCTCTCTCTCTTTCATGGACTAACTAGTCTGGTCTCCCAGCAGTTCTGTAGTCACGCAGTGCTTAATGTGTTTTGTGGGAGTGGCTTTGAAGGGAGGGGGCGGGGTTTTATGGTTTGAATCGTTTTATGAAACACGAGGCTCATACAGCTTTAGAAACTGCAAAACAGTTAACAAGTGATGTCAGCAGCCTCCCTACCACACACACACACCAGGATACACACAAACACACACACCAGGAAACACAAACAGACACACACCAGGATACACACAAGCACACACACCAGGATACACACACACCACAGTATTATACCTCTGAAACATAGAGTGGTCAAAATCTCGGATGTTGCCAAGTCAATCAGGTACAGACCATCTGAGCTGCCCAGCCACACCCAGCTGTGGAGGACAGAGGACAGGTGAAGAGAGGAGAGTAGAGAGGAGAGTAGAGAGGAGAGGAGGACAGAGGAGAGGTGGAGAGAGGAGAGTCGAGAGGAGAGGAGAGGAGGAGAGAAGGAGAAAGGAGAGGAGGAGAGAAGGAGAAAGGAGAGGAGAGTAGGATACAAACAGACACACATTACTATTACCTACTATTAACTATTACCAACATAAAATGAAGTGCTGATGAAAGCTGGAGCTTGAGAATGTGTGACCCTGGTTGTGTCATGGTTGTGTTGTGGTTGTGTCGTGGTTGTGTTGTGTCGTGGTTGTGTTGCTGTTGTATTGTGGTTGTGGTGGTGTTAGACCTGCTCTGCTCGGGGGAGCAGTATCTGGAGCTACATGAGAGAGAACACATTTTGAGGACCGGTCTGTCCATCTCTACAGAGCCTGGCTGCTTCACACTCTCCAGAGAGCCTGGCTGCTTCACCACACCTGGAACACACACACACATACATGCATACACATGACACACATGCATCCACACAGGACACACACACACACACATGCATACACATGACACACATGCATCCACACAGGACACACACACACACATACAGATGACACACATGCATCCACACGGGACACACACACACACACATGACACACATGCATCCACACAGGACACACACACACACATACACATGACACACATGCATCCACACAGGACACACACACACATTATAACCGTACACATAATGGAGTCGGTTATAGCTCTACATAGTATAGCATTTCAATGGAGATCAAAAAATGTAAAAAGTTTAAATCCCCCTTGTAAATGGATGTTGACAGGCATCTGCTAAATTAACACACATTCCACTGCCTGCTCCTCCTGTCCAGACTGACAGTCTACTGGGTAGCGTCTCACCCGTGTTCTGGGCCTGTCTCTCCAGCTTCTGCTGTTGTCTCTGCTGGTGTCTCTGCTGGTGTCTCTGCTGGTGTCTCTGCTGGTGTCTCTGCTGGGCCTTGTGGAGGTCCAGCCGGCTCACCGTCCGACAGCGGCTGTCCCCAGGCAGGGAGAAGCACCACACCTGGCACCAGGAGATCCAGGAGAGCAGACAGGTGAGCGGAGACGCCAGCAGCCGTGCAGCACATGAGTCCACCACACAGGGCAGTGTGCCAGCAGCCGTGCAGCACATGAGTCCACCACACAGGGCAGTGTGCCAGCAGCCGTGCAGCACATGAGTCCACCACACAGGGCAGTGTGCCAGCAGCCGTGCAGCACATGAGTCCACCACACAGGGCAGTGTGCCAGCAGCCGTGCAGCACATGAGTCCACCACACAGGGCAGTGTGCCAGCAGCCGTGCAGCACATGAGTCCACCACACAGGGCTGTGTGGACGAGGTCTTACACCAGTTGTGTGGGTGGTGTGGGTGTATGTGTCTGTATGCATGTTGGTTAGTGTGCCTGTGTGTTTGTGTGTATGCAGCGCTCGACATTAACTTTTTGAGGCTCTTGTCCTTTGGAATAGTACATTAACGTTTCACTTGCCCAGACACAAAACAAAAGTCACTTGTCCGGGTAAAGAAAAAGATTGTGTGTTGACGTTAGCTAGCTAGCGTTGGCACGCAGCTGTCTACCTAGAAAGCATTAGCAGCATTTGTATCGGTTAAATGTACATAGTTAAATATCAGCTAATATTCAAATGTTCAGTATACACTTTTTAAAGGATCCTTTGATAAATGTCCAGTGGGGAAAGTACATTTCTCTTCTACTTGCCCTACAAAAAAATCCACTTGTTCCGGACAAGCAGACAAGCCTTAATGTCAAGCCCTGTGTGAGTGTGTGTGAGTGTATTTCGGTCAGTGTGTGTGTGTGTGTGTGTGTGTGTATGTTTAAGTGCGTGTGTTTTGGGGTGTGTGCACATGTGTGTGTGTATGTTTGACTGTGTGCGTGTGTGTGTGTGTGTATGTTTGAGTGTGTGTGTGTTTGGGTGTCTGACCTGCCCATCTGCAGAGCCAGTGACCAGCTGCCTACTCTCCCCCAGGAAAGCAATGCTGAGGAGAGGAGAAGCTGGGAAAGACAGGAACAAGAAGTTAGACTGCATGCCCACAACACTCAGCTACACAACACACTGTAAACATCACCTCAGCCACACAACACACTGTAAACACCACCTCAGCTACACAACACACTGTAAACATCACCTCAGCCACACAACACACTGTAAACACCACCTCAGCTACACAACACACTGTAAACATCACCTCAGCTACACAACACACTGTAAACACCACATCAGCTACACAACACACTGTAAACATCACTTCAGCTACACAACACACTGTAAACATCACTTCAGCTACACAACACTGTAAACACCACCTCAGCTACACAACACACTGTAAACATCACCTCAGCTACACAACACACTGTAAACACCACCTCAGCTACACAACACACTGTAAACACACTGTACAAACACACGTAAACACCCTCAGCTACACAACACACTGTAAACACCACCTCAGCCACACAACACACTGTAAACACCACCTCAGCCACACAACACACTGTAAAACACCACCTCAGCTACACAACACACTGTAAACACCACCTCAGCTACACAACACACTGTAAACACCACCTCAGCTACACAACACACTGTAAACACCACCTCAGCTACACAACACACTGTAAACACCACCTCAGCACACAACACACTGTAAACACCACCTCAGCACACAACACACTGTAAAAACCACCTCAGCTACACAACACACTGTAAACACCACCTCAGCTACACAACGTAAACACCACCCACACACACTGTAAAAACCACCTCAGCTACACAACACATCACCTCAGCTACACAACACACTGTAAACACCACCTCAGCTACACAACACATCACCTCAGCTACACAACACACTGTAAACATCACCTCAGCTACACAACACATCACCAACATGAATATCACCAACACTTGGTTCTCAGCTACACAACATGGTTCTCAGCTTGCACATACCTGACAACACACTGGACAGGTAGAGAACAGCTTCCTTATTTACATCCCATACCTGAAAGAAATATACATTCTACCTGTAAGGTCTTAAATGTAATATATACACACAGATATCACATACAGTAATATGGTATCTGTCTGTGTGTGTGTGTGTGTGTGTGTGTGTGTGGTGTGTGTGTGTGTGTGTGTGTGTGTGTGTGTACCATGAAGGTCCGGTCCTCTCCAGTAGACACCAATGTGTCCTGGTCCCAGGGGCAGAACTCTGCTGCAGTCACCGTCCCCCGGTGGCCCTTCAGAGCCCCGCCCACCTTCTCCTGCTGCCTCACAGACACACACAGACACCCTGCTAGCACGCACCAGTACTTACCAAACTCTCCAACACACTAGCTCCACCCAGCTAGCTCCACTAGCACGCACCACCTACCGCATGCACTTTTACAATGTGTTTTAACTAGGGGGAAAACACCAGCAAGCATGCGCATAGTAGGTCTTTCCTGTTTCGCTTCTGAAGAGGCACACTACACTCCACAGCTATGTGCATATGTGTACATAAATGAGACGAGCAATTCCACTTAGACCTCCATGGACTCATCAACAGAATGACAGGTGAAATGTCCTGTCCTAGGTGCAGTGTGAAAGGTGAAATGTCCTGTCCTAGGTGCAGTGTCACAGGTGAAATGTCCCGTCCTAGGTGCAGTGTGACAGGTGAAATGTCCTGTCCTAGGTGCAGTGTGACAGGTGAAATGTCCCGTCCTAGGTGCAGTGTGACAGGTGAAATGTCCTGTCCTAGGTGCAGTCTGACAGGTGAAATGTCCTGTCCTAGGTGCAGTGTGACAGATGAAATGTCCCGTCCTAGGTGCAGTGTGATGTGGCTCCAGTCGACAGACACCTACCTGGGAGCTGAGGATGTAGATGTAGGAGCCACAGCAGGCAGACACCCTCTGGTCAGAGCTGCTGAAGGAAAGATGCACCACAGTGCCTGGGAGGGTCCCAACTACGGTCCCATCAGCAGCCAGACCTGAGCAAAATTGTTTCAATTATATTATATGTTTTCATGTCTGTCCAGTCATTGATAACACATATTCTTGGTCAGAGAATATCTACACACACTACTACCGAGTGTTTCCTATCAAATAGTCTCAACCGTATCTCCTTTTCATATCAGTTTCATTTCCACCTCCCTGATATACTGTTGTAGTTGTGTTTCTGTGTTGTTTTGTTACTGTGTTGTGGTGTTTCTGTGTTGTAGTGTTGTTTTGTTACTGTGTAGTAGTGTTACTTTGTAGTAGTGTTACTGTGTTCCTGTGTAGTAGTGTTAGTGTGTCCCTGTGTTCCTGTGTAGTAGTGTAGTAGTGTTACTGTTTTCCTGTGTGTTCCTGTGTTCCTGTGTTCCTGTGTTCCTGTGTTCCTGTGTTACTGTGTTCCTGTGTTACTGTGTTCCTGTGTTCCTGTGTAGTAGTGTAGTTGTGTTACTGTGTTCCTGTGTAGTAGTGTTACTGTGTTCCTGTGTTCCTGTGTTCTGTGTACTGTGTTACTGTGTTACTGTGTTACTGTGTTCCTGTGTAGTAGTGTAGTTGTGTTACTGTGTTCCTGTGTAGTAGTGTTACTGTGTTCCAGTGTAGTAGTGTTACTGTGTTCCTGTGTTCCTGTGTTCCTGTGTTACGGTGTTACTGTGTTACTGTGTTACTGTGTTCCTGTGTAGTAGTGTAGTTGTGTTACTGTGTTCCTGTGTAGTAGTGTTACTGTGTTGTCACCTCTTCTGCTCCTGCTCCTGCATCTGTCCAGGTCCCAGACGATCACATAGTCAGCCGAGGCAGAGCAGAGAAGCGCAGGGGAGCCCTGCGCCCCGAACTCCAGCGCCCTGACCTCTCCATGGTGCCCACACAGACGCACAGGCTGCACAACCATGGAGGACCATATTGTTATCTTTCCATGAAGGACCATATTAGTATTACTATGGAGGTATTATATTATTATGGAGGTATTATATTATTTAGGGGAATATTATATTATTATGGAGGTAATATATTATTATGGTGGTATTATATTATTATGGAGGTATTATATTATTATGGGGGTATTATATTATTATGGAGGTATTATATTATTATGGAGTTATTATATTATTATGGAGTCATTATATTATTATTATCTTACCATGAAGGTTCTATATTTATACGGTACACTGGCAGACAACTAAATTATTATTCTGAATTAAATCATGCTTGTGTTAACTAAACCTATTAACGACTCTTGCCTGGCCAACGACCTGAATGAGGTCTACTGTCGCTTTGAAAGACAAGTGGACTGTCCTGAGGCACACCTGACTCCCCCACCAAGGCCCCCTCCACCCCTGAGGCCCCCTCCTCCCCATCCCCTGTCTCCGATGTTCACCAACATCTTCAACACCTCCCTAGAGACGTGCTATGTGCCAGCCTCTCTCAAGTCCTCCACCATCATCCCTGTGCCCAAAGAGCCAAGGCCCACTGGACTTAATGACTACAGACCCCTCGCCCTGACCTCTTTTGAGTGTCTGGTGCTGGTATACCTAAAAGCCATCACAGACTCTTGAATTGAAACTGTATTGCTATACGATGCAATTTAAGTTTCAATATGATTTACATATATATATATTTTTTGGGGGGGGTAAATGTGTGTTTAAATGTAATTTGTATGCTACATGTAATGTACATGTATGACGGACCTTCTCTGCAGGGTTCTGGTGGCTGTACACCAGCAGGTCGTTGCTGTTCGACGGTATGGCACAGTAAGAGGGGCTGCAGGCCAGCGGCACGTGAGAAACCAGACTGTCGAAGGACAACAACAGCCTCTCCACCATCACTATGTTGTTTCCACTATCTTCGCCTAGTCCGCTCATGGTTCTCTAAATTTGGACTTTGTTTTGTTTCTAAATGTAACAAACTAATGCAGTCGCCGCCAAACGTCAAAAGGCGCAAACTAGATAGAGTTGTTGATAACACACACAAGACACCCTTTCTGCCGATTGCCTAACTTAGCTCTGTTGACCTTTCATAACCTTGAATATTGTAACTCCAAATTTTCGACGACAACGCGTAGGCCTACTACCTTTGTTTGGTTCTCAGACGCTAGCTCTAAGTACTAACTAGCTATACTAGTGCTGGCTGTTGAAAATACAATGCTCAGGTTGAGTGTTGCCTAGAAACGAGTAACGCTAGCTAATGTAATGACTCAACACATCTTCAACCACAAGGTGGCAGACTCACCCCACAATCTCTTTCCATGTTGTTTGACATGACAGCCCAACGCCGGTCCACACTATCTCAACATTTTATCCTGTGACTCTTCTGTTTCGCTTCTCCAGGTGCACTGTCCACTACACTACACAGCTATTGAGTATGTGCTGATGTGTGAATTAATTATAAAAATAGAAGGCGCACTGAGATACAGTCAACCCGGCCTGCCTTGAGAGCATTAGA
This sequence comes from Mallotus villosus, assembly GCA_903064625.1. Taxonomy (NCBI): domain Eukaryota; kingdom Metazoa; phylum Chordata; class Actinopteri; order Osmeriformes; family Salangidae; genus Mallotus; species Mallotus villosus. The sequence continues at coordinate 14,926 of CAEFZP010001364.1, read as the reverse complement.
ACCATAGATATATATAGTGTTTATATATATATATGATTAGAACTATGTAGGCCTAGTAGGTTAAGTAGCAAATTGTAAAGTAAATTAATATGTGATGATCCGCGAGTGTGATCTGCAATATTTAATACATAGCCTACTACTGTATATATTCCATATATATATACAGTCAACAAAACCATTTTTGTTTTATTCTAGTTATTAAGATGACTCGACAACATAGTTAGCCTATCTAGAGCTATCTGAAAATAGGTACGTCGTCAAAGGTATAGAAACTTGAGGTGAACTAAGAATAAATCGTAAGTAGATTTAACGTGATCTTGTTTGTCAGGCCAAATAATTAACTGGTTCACAGGCTCGGGTTCCCAGGTCCTAAAAATAGACTGAATAGATGAATGAAGAGAAGACGCATTGTGGGAAATGTAGTTCCTAGTTGTAAAATGACGCTTTGGGTTGGGGAGGAGCCAGCTTGGTGCTCAGGGAGAGGAAAATAGCCCAGTGGACTCCGACAGCGGTCAGATGTTAGCTAGTTAGCCAGCTGACCAGCAACACTACCGATACGGATTTTAACAGGAGTAAATCACGACTATTTCAATCGCCAAAGCACTCAATTTTTGTTTTTAAGGAAGAATCTACGACGGAACATCGATCATTTATTTTAGTAAAGCAAATTCAGAAGAATGTCATATAGTGTCAATATATTAGGCGACTGAAGATAACTTGTATGCTAACATTAATACCACCAAACTACAAAGGGGTCTAGTAGGATAGCAAGTTAGCTCCGACAAGAATATTGCAAAAAACAGTGGTGGTGGCTAGTAGCAAACGTGCGCTGTCAGATAACGTTGGCTTAACTAGCTCTAGGTTGCCACGCAAAGAACAATAAAAAAACATTTTTGGAAACTGTAATATGAAAAGAGACGCGTTGGAGACATTAGGATTTGTCCCTCAAAAAGACATTGTCTACAACAAACTTCTGCCTTATGCGGACAAGTTGGACGAAGAATCAAATGACATTTTGATCAAAATAAAAACAAACTTGGGCCGGGCTGTTCAGCTCGGAGAGATATGGCCGGGAGTCTTGTTTTGGACACGGAAACTTTCCACGTAAGTTGTTGAACTAGGTAGGCTAGCTATATTAATGGCTAGTGTACTCGTTGTTAAACGTGTTAATTGTATGATAAACATGGACACATTAGTAATGTGTTGATTTGTGAGGTAGCTAGCTATCTCTTTGCTAAGTTAGCGTGCTTGCTAGCTAGCTGTCATTTTTTCAGCAACCTTCTTGATCGCAATGCTGAGTGGCTAACTTTGCGGTTCCTCGTTTCACTTGTCGGCGTCATCCCGCGGTGCGACTGATTGCATAGCTGCGATTCCATGTGGAATCCGCTTCTAGTTGTGCCGGTTACACCGTGCTTGAGCGACACCTTCGTTGACATGAGTTAAGCACGTGGGCAGAACCAGTTATCTGTCTTTACTGTGACGCGGATCTAGTCTACGTTAACTAGCTCCGATTGGAAACCAATGCTTTTCGGCTAGTCACCGCCTAGTTTTTAAAACACAAAAATAAACACTAACTGACCTAATACTCTCATCTGGCTACTATTGAGTAGGCCTTGTTGTGGACAGAGGCCCATTCTCGTAGCAATAGATAGTGCCACATAATACTAAGTAGTCTTGAATTGTGTGTTGGGATAGAGCTAGCTAGCGAGCTAACTAGTAGTGTGGTGGAACGTTTCGCTCACCACAGTTGGCTACCGCTAGCTAGCTAGCCTGGCCATATTGGCAAAGTGGCACACCGGTTTCAGGCTATGTTAACCACGCTAAGATAGTATTATACTGACTGTCTAGCTGCTGACTGCGTCTAGTATTATAACTGGCTATCGCAGTGAAAAAACCTAGCCTAGGTATCTAGCCTAGGTAGTTAGTATCGTTGACACATTCAAGAGGACACTTTGCTAATGCTTTCTAGCAAGAGAGCGAATTGACCAGAACGTAGTTACGCAGCCCCATTGTTGTCAATCAGTGCGCTGTTTTTAAACATGTTGTCAGTGATATCTTTCCACTGCAATTGTTACAGGCGGTGCTTAGTCACGCTTTATGCTTTCTTAGTTGACCAGAACCAATAGTGTGGTTGAGTACCTTCTGAATCTGTTTTTGTTCCTTTAACCAACTGACCTGTGGATTGAGTAAAGCAGGACACTTATCACAATTAATCACTATCTCCCCTACATTCTCTGAATATACACCAATAACACTCAATGCTGATCATGTGTTGTAACCAAATGCCATGGTATGTGCTCATAACTAACTCTGTACTGAGGACCATGTGGAACTGTAAACAGCTTAAGTGAGAATTGCACAAGGATTGAGTGAACTGGGTGCTGTAGCCTTTTGAATGTGTTTGTTGTTGTGTACACAGATGAAAGGCATGTAACAGCTAACCTGATCCAGAGATGGGCTCCACTCATGTTTCCTGGCTGGTTGTGTTTGTCCTGTGGGGATCATACACTCCCCTGTGACTCTTGCGAGGCTATGATCAGAGCTGTATGGAAACATTCCCCCAGGCCAGTTGTAGGTTTGGGCCGGCTACAGACACTTTTATCCAAAGCAGAGGAAATTGAATCTGCAATCATTTAATCAGGTTTCAAATGCTCTCCCCCTGAGAAATACTCATGTGACCTAGAGGGTAGGCAAGTGTACCTTACCCCTGTTCTCTTACCTAGAGGGGTAGGCAGGTGTATCTAACCCCTGGTCTCTGGTCTCTCTAGAGGGGTAGACAGGTGTATCTAACCCCTGGTCTCTGGTCTCTCTACAGGGGTAGACAGGTGTGTCTAACCCCTGGTCTCTGGTCTCTCTACAGGTGTAGACAGGTGTATCTAACCCCTGGTCTCTGGTCTCTCTACAGGGGTAGACAGGTGTATCTAACCCCTGGTCTCTGGTCTCTCTACAGGGGTAGACAGGTATATCTAACCCCTGGTCTCTCTAGAGGGGTAGACAGGTATATCTAACCTCTGGTCTCTGTGCTGTAGGTATATGCGCCTGTATGGAAGGAAGTTCAGCAAGGAGGACCATGTGCTGTTCATCAAGCTGCTGTATGAGCTGGTTACCAGCCCCAAGCTGGAGATCAGTATGATGCAGGGGCTGGCTCGACTCCTCATCAATCTGCTCAAGTAGGAACCTACCTCTCCAATACATGCTATGATCACCTCACCAATACATGCTGCAATACATGATCACCTCACCAATACATGCTGCAATACATGATCACCTCACCAATACATGCTGCAACATATGATCACCTCACCAATACATGCTGCAATACATAATCACCTCACCAATACATGCTGCAATACATGATCACCTCACCAATACATGCTGCAATACATGATCACCTCACCAATACATGCTGCAACATATGATCACCTCCAATACATGCTGCAATACATGATCACCTCACCAATACATGCTGCAACATATGATCACCTCCAATACATGCTGCAACATATGATCACCTCACCAATACATGCTGCAACACATGATCACCTCACATATAGGGTTGGGTATCGTTTCAATTTGATCAATTAAGATTCTGTATTTTTAATCTTTAATTTTTTTAAATCTTGGTTCCAATTCCAATAATATTTTGCACAGAAAAAAAAAGAATATGAATAGACAGGAGAATATCCTTTGATTTTTCTGTGAAAAACATGTGGCACGTTCTGTATGTATTCAACAACATTTGTAGGCCTATTATTTTATCCTGTACTATACATAACTAAAAAAAGCATGAAAAGTTTGTCAAATTATGAGATGAAAATAAATATGAGGGAGGGGTAGTTCTATTGTTAAGTTTACTTGTGAGACGCCTCACTTGTGCGTAGTGTCCGTCTGTGCTGCTATCGACTACCAAATTAAAGTGAACAGTGCTGATGCTATCGAAACACAAACGGCTAGCTAACGTGTTCATCAAGACTCAATTGTTTTCTGCCATCTTAGAAAGTCAAAGCTGCAGCCACCAGAACACTGTCTGTGGTGACAGCAATGCTCTAATCCTTATTATTATATGGCAACGACAGTACGAGCCTTCTGATTGGCTAATGGGTAGTCATGCCAAACCCGTATTGACCAGCGGTCCAATAAGTATTGTTATTGCCCTCCTCTGACGTCATCTTCAAAATTAGCGATATCGAAGTCAACTGAGTCCAGACGATACTGAAGACATCAACAGCGACGAAGAAATTGTTAACTTTCTAAAATAATCGTTATTTGTGTTGGAATTAAAGCCATTTTAGCAGAACCGTACTGTCCGCTTTCTATCAAAAGTAATTGGTTGCTAGACAACACCTGAAACACACCGTGAGAAGACTTGAGAGCTAGCCTAGCTAGCTACAATTAGCCTACAATTTACAAAATGAAAAGAGCTTAAAATGCCATATAATAAACAACTTACTAACCTCGACCGTTCGGTCATGCCGGGAAATATCAAACCTCGACTTTGCCGTATCAACCTCGCTATCGCTCGGTCGATACATTCAAGTCTCGTTTGATATTTCCCGGCATGACCTCACTCTCGGTTAGTAAGTAGTTAATATTCATCCATTCATTTATTTTTGCAAAATTTTCAAAGAATATCTCAGAGCTCTCCGACAAATACGTTTGAGCAATTTAGCCTTTTTTGTGCCCCACTCTGCCATTTTCGTTTTATTTTGTCAGGCGATCAATGACTAACTGGCAGTTAGGCTAGAACGTTTTATGCTTTATATTTGAGCTGTTAAGTAGGGGTGGGCGGTATACCGGTATAAAGGCGAATACTAGTATTGCGTTGTGCCATGAGTTTGCCATATCATGGATATCACGATATATTAATAAATGTATTAAGTAAAGTTTCTGTTTGATATAAAATATAAGTCAAGTGATACAGCCTAGTGGGCTAGTTCAAATTTGTATATTTTACTAAAAACAACATGCAGCAGGGACGCTGCACGCATTGTGCCAGCCAATGAAAGTCAACAAACAAGCTAGCGGAACTCCAGAGGAAGCAAACATTCATGTATGAGTAAACTGCTTTTGTTGGCAAGTGTAAGCAAGCGTTAATGATGTCTGAAAATAACGCCGGTGGGGTTGATTTGCCGGGACGAAGAAGAATTGTTAAAAAAGTGGAGTCACTTCTGTCGTCTGTGGTTTGGTTTCAAGTTATCCGACATCGACCAACAAACGGTAGACTACTTGTCAGTTGTGTTGTCGAATTTTGCTAGCCAAAGTTGGAAACACTAGCTATCAATATTTTTCCCCACCTGATAGCCATGCATGTGGGTAAAAATGAATACCAGAATGGGTTTGACAAATCCAATGCCAGGTTGGTTAGAATTGTGATTTGTTTATTGTAGGCCAACATAATCGAGTATTCAGCCATGTAATAAGTGTTTAAAGCTAGAGCTAACTCACTACAAATATTTAACCGTTTTCTTGCGATCCCATAAACGTAGGTTACTGTTGAACGCGTAGGCTACTGAGAAGTCGCCCTTCCGTGGTAAACAGCAACATTTGGAAAATTCAACTTGTGACACACCGGAGTTACCCAATCCAAATCCGTCAGTGTGGTAGATTAGCCTCTGCAGTGCGGGTTGCATTGTCATGACATTTTAAGAATAACTAATATACTGTGATAAATACCGATACCGTGAGTGCTTTTGATTTATACCGTGATGTTAGGCCCAGCCCTACTGTTAAGTCAACCAACCACATCAGCCATTTGAAAGGCTCAACCAGGGGAGTAGTTTTATTTTAGTTTTTAGTGTATTTTTACAGGGACAGTACACATTAATCAACGTTTCAGTAAAAGTGCCGGTTTTAGCCAGCCGGCTAATTTTCAACCTCAGTCCCTGGGCAGGTTATTAAAAACTGTTAAAATACAAACAATCATTAAACAATGAACACACGCAGGGAAACGTAGGACAAGCAAGATGTAGCATACATATAGATCAACATAGAACAATAAGCAACAAGACACAATCCATAAAAGCAGCAAAGTGTTTCCACACCTCACAAGCTACAGACAACATGGAAAGCGGCAATACACAGCTAGGGGTTATGTTCACAAATCTGGTTAACCTTTAGCCATGTCTACAAGAGTACAAGCGACAGTGCGGAAGAAACCTCTTGAAAATGAGCAATTTTATCTTCTGAAAAATACCACCAAGGGATCGTAATACCTTTCGTAGTAGTTAGGAACCAAAAGTGAGGAATCTAAATGCGCATGCGGAACCGGTTCTTGATACCCAACCCTACTCACCAATACATTTTGCAATATATTAATATCACCTCACCAAAACATTCTGAAATACTAAGATCACTACCAATAACATGCTGTAATATTAACATCATCATACAAATAAGGTAAGAATGCTGCCAACGCTGCTAAAGATAACTGTGTGGCTTGAGGTTACAAATGAAAAGATCCAGCTTTGTAATGTCCTGTTATTGTGACAGCTGCTCGTCTCTCTGGGACAGTGACCCAGATGGGTGGGTGTGGCAGTGTTGTAAGCCCCTGTGCCATCCTTACAGGAAGAAGGAACTTCTCTCACCTGAGGACCTAGAGTTGCCATGGAGACCGCTGTACGAGCTTCAGGACAGGATCCTCTATTCCAAGACTGAGCACCTGGGCCTCAACTGGTTCCCCAAGTAGGCCCTCACGTTAACACACCTACACAGTAGGCCCTCACGTTAGCACACCTACACAGTAGGCCCCTCAAGTTAACACACCTACACAATAGGCCCTCACATTAGCACACCTACACAGTAGGCCTCCATGCTAGCACACCTAAACAATAGGCCCTCACATTAGCACACTTACACAGTAGGCCCCTCACGTTAGCACACTTACACAGTAGGCCCCTCACGTTAGCACACTTAGGCTGCGTCCCAATACTCCCACTTCACACTTCACACTCCGTTTGCGAGAAGTGAAGTGGTGTCCCAATTCTCTTCGAACGAAGGGGAAGTGTTGTTCAACCCTTCAAACAATCCCTTCAAACGGAGTGCGATCAGAGTCACACTACGGCTGAAGGGAAAGATTACATTTCCCAGGATGCCTTGCGAACACCTTGGTAACCGGCTGACTCCAAAAAATAAGTTTACAAATGTTGTATATCTTCGCAAATAACTATAAAAAAAATGTGAAACACATCGGGATATCTAGATGATCATTATGCAAAATAATATTCCTTACAGTTGAGTAGAATACGATTGTTAGAAAAAGATCGCTATTTCACAAATGAACGTCTGTCTATGCAGCTGAGAGTAGCCGAGTAACGTTAACGTTAGCTAACGTTAGGATGTAAAAAACGCAATTTTATTATGACAGGTGGGTAAATATGTTTGCCAAAACCTGAAGACTTGGCGTGTGTTCAAATTCGCAAACATAGGAACACTGTTTGCCTTGAGTTTTTGGCAAACGTAGCTAGCCTACAGTGGAGCTGGATATGAGCTACTAATGACGCAATGACGCTAAGAGTGGTGTCCCATTTCGTAGGTTAAGATTTCAATCACTTCACACTTCACACTCCGTTGTGAAGGGGCACACCCCAGTGAACGAAGTGTGAAGTGCTAGGGTGAAGTGGGAGTATTGGGACGCAGCCTTACACAGTAGGCCTCCATGCTAGCACACTTACACAGTAGGCCTCCATGCTAGCACACCTACACAGTAGGCCTCCATGCTAGCACACCTACAGAGTAGGCCCTCACGCTAGCACACCTACAGAGTAGACCCTAACGTTTGCACGCCTACACAGTAGGCCTCTAACTATGTTGGAGCTCATCTTAACGTTAGTGGAGTAGTGAAGTGCTTACCTTGTGACAGTGGTGGACTCTTTGTTTACATGGTTTAAGCACACAACACATACATCTTTTGGCAACACTTGACATTAAAGTTGCATGAACTTGTAACTATACAGCAATGCCTAATAGAAACAACTTTGTAGGTACGTTGGAATTGCTACCAAATGAAATAGTATTAAGTGTTAGTGGTATAGGTTAATACAGACATGTAAGAAGGCACAGCATGGAGCTTTTTAAGGTGTAGTTGGAGGTTGTCTTATCAAAACAGGATCAATGTTAACTTACCTCTGGAAAGCCCAACCTTTCCTATACCAAGTTTTATTGATGTAATAACTAGAGCCTGACCGATATATCGGCCGGCCGATATTATCGGACAATATTAGGCATTTTCCAAACTATCGGTATCTGCATTTATAATGGCCGATAAATGAATATTAAAGTAGTTTTTATAAATGTGTTTTTTAAATTTAATATCTTAAGTTTATATTTTTATAAATTGTATTTATCAGAAACTGCATTATCATATTATTTTTGTGAAGAAATAATAACAAGAGTCAGATGGCTGAGCAGTTAGGGAATCGGGCTATTAATCAGAGGGTTGCTGGTTCGATTCCTGGCCGTGCCAAATGACGTTGTGACCTTGGGCAAGGCATTTAACCCTACTTGCCTCTGGGAATGTCCCTGTACTTAGTCGCTCTGGATAAGAACTTCTGCTAAAAGTGACTACATGTAAACTACAAATAACTACTGTTGGGGAAATCAGTTTGTTTTGTTTCGAGTTTCTGGATTTTTTCGATATTTTTTTATATCGGCCGATATCGGAATATCATATTTTTAAATCACCAAATATTTGTATCGATATCGGCCTTAAAAATCCTTTATCGGTCGGGCTCTAGTTATAACATACCGCTAAACCTTTAGGAAGTGTTTCTACATAGCAGTTCCTACAATGTTGTACAAGAGGTATTGCAATGTAGTTACATGGTAGTTATTGTAACCTTCTTGTAAGTTCTGCCCAGCGTTTAAACAGATGATGCACTAGTCCTTCAGGTCTAAACAGATGATGCTCTAGTCCTTCAGGTCTCTGCTCTGCGATGTGTGGAGGACTCTTAGATTACACCAGTGGAATTCCCCTCAGTCATGAACTTGTTTAGGCCTCTTAGCCCCATATTAGTTCTTTCACCTCTCAGACCACCTGTTCCAAACCACTGCCCCCCTCCTGACACACACACACACACACGGGCCAGCAGTGCGAGGGGCTCCTCTATGGTGCCATGGGAACATTGTCAGACACCTTACTTTAACATCAGCACCACGCAGGGAAGCAGGCAGCAGTGGCTGCGCCCACCGGCCCACCTCTTCTCTGAAGACTAAGTCTTCTATTTTTAAAACAGATGTTACGAAAAGCTGATTCTGTGTAAGGACATGTTTTTGCTAAACATGTTGATGAATTGGTGTATTCTGATATGATTCATATTGAGATGGAATTGGCTGTTGGTAGTGTGCTAAACATGTTCTTCATGCCTTTCTCTCCTTTTACATTCAGTTCTCCTCGGCCTCGTGCTTCCTCTAAACACATAATCATAAAATTGTTTCAGAGGTGGTAAGGACAATACTTCTTTGTGTTATATTCACATTTTTGTCCCACAAGGCACATGTTTTTATATGTTGCATGCAAAACCTAAAAGCCCCGGGGAAACCACGGGACACGCCGCTTCGTCCACTTTCACACGGACACAGTTCCTGAACGATCAATGTTAACATTCCACTCATACTGGAGACTGTCGCACTGCAGCTTACAAGATTATTATTCTTTTTTTGTCCCATCTTATTAGCATCACCAGAGCCAGACCCACACCAGTCTTATCATTAGCATCACCAGAACCATCCCCACACCAGTCTTAGCATTAGCATCACCAGAACCAGCCCCACACCAGTCTTAGCATTAGCATCACCAGAACCAGCCCCACACCAGTCTTAGCATTAGCATTACCAGAACCATACCACTACCATTTAGCAATAGACAAAGTAGGACAGCAGCTCTGTAGGTGAGTCATGGTAAGACAGTAAGACAGCAGCTCTGTAGGTGAGTCATGGTTGGACAGTAAGACAGCAGCTCTGTAGGTGAGTCATGGTTGGACAGTAAGACAGCAGCTATGTAGGTGAGTCATGGTTGGACAGTAAGACAGCAGCTCTGTAGGTGAGTCATGGTAAGACAGCAGCTCTGTAGGTGAGTAATGGTCAGACAGCTGCTCTGTAGGTGAGTCATGGTTGAACAGTAAGACAGCAGCTCTGTAGGTGAGTCATGGTTGAACAGTAAGACAGCAGCTCTGTAGGTGAGTCATGGTTGGACAGTAAGACAGCAGCTCTGTAGGTGAGTCATGGTTGGACAGTAAGACAGCAGCTCTGTAGGTGAGTCATGGTTGGACAGTAAGACAGCAGCTCTGTAGGTGAGTCATGGTTGGACAGTAAGACAGCAGCTCTGTAGGTGAGTCATGGTAAGACAGCAGCTCTGTAGGTGAGTCATGGTTGGACAGTAAGACAGCAGCTCTGTAGGTGAGTCATGGTTAGACAGTAAGACAGCGGCTCTGTAGGTGAGTAATGGTCAGACAGCTGCTCTGTAGGTGAGTCCTGGAGGGGGAGGGTTTGGAAGAGGGGGTTGCAGGTCAAACTAAAGGTTATTGGGTCTGCAGGTACAGTGTGTCGTCTTGGAAACCTGACACTTCTCCAGTCCCCTGCCTAGGAATAGGAATAGCAGGTCACATGTTTGCACTGTGAGATGTGACAATATGTAGGACTACTATCGAGTAGTAAATATTCAGTAGGCCTGCACTAGGAGAGTAGTTTCAAGGCCTGTAGTATTATAGTCTGTAGGCCTGGACTAGGAGCGTAGTCTCAAAGCCTGTAGTATTGGATACGTTTTAACACATCTCAGGTGTCAGGCAGCCAGCAGCTCTGGCCCAGTAGTGTCCTGATGTCAGCCTGGTGGTTCATTACAGCTGGCTTGAATGAATGGTGACCAGCTGAATGGTCTGTCAGGATTAAACTGGCCCTCAGCTTGCATGAGAGTGCAGGGAATGAGGGGGGTGGCAGTACACCTACCCTTGTCTAAGCTTCTGACTCTTATGTGACCATAGTCTTACCTTGTTAGGCCATGTCAGGACAGGGAAGGGTTAGAATACTCAGGAAATAAAAAGGTGAAAATAATATGACCAAAGACGGATGGGTGCAGCTCAGTGGTTAGAGGGTTTGATTCCAGATCAAGAGGTTCAAAGGAAGTTCAAATCTCCCCCTGTACGTAGCTTTGGATGAAAGTGTCTTCTAACTGAAAACATTATGATTATTATAAAGCCTTCATACTAAAGCAGACTGGAGTCTAGCAGCATGAGTCGAGAGCGAACATTCAGGTCAGAACAGGGTCCTTCTTTAGTCTTTAATCTACATTGTCACTCCAGCGTATTTCTACTGACCTGTCTGGAAGGAAGGCATGCTCCAGGGTTATGAGCCACACACCGATAGGCTACTGTGTAGGATTCATGACATATGTGGTATGATTGGCCAGGCTTCTCCGTATACACTCAAACATTGAGCTTGAGATGCTCTTGGGATACATATTCACCGTTGAAAAAAATACGGCCATTTTGAAAAATGTACATGGTCAAACAGTGGGATGTGGTGAAACACTGGGACATAGGGATATGGTCAAACATTGGGACATAGGGATGTTGTGAAACACTGGGACATAGGGATATAGTGAAACACTGGGACATAGGGATGTGGTGAAAAACTGAGACATAGGGATATGGTGAAACACTGGGACATAGGGATGTAGTGAAACACTGGGACATAGGGATATGGTCAAACATTGGGACATAGGGATGTTGTGAAACACTGGGACATAGGGATATAGTGAAACACTGGGACATAGGGATGTGGTGAAAAACTGAGACATAGGGATGTGGTCAAACATTGGGACATAGGGATTTGGTGAAACACTGGGACATAGGGATGTGGTCAAACATTGGGACATAGGGATATGGTGAAACACTGGGACATAGGGATGTGGTGGGACATAGGGATGTGGACAAACATTGGGACATAGGGATGTCGTGAAACACTGGGACATAGGGATGTGGGCAGACATAGGGATATGGTGAAACACTGGGACATAGGGATGTGGTAAAACACTGGGACATAGGGATGTAGACAAACACTGGGACATAGGGATGTAGACAAACACTGGGACATAGGGATGTAGACAAACATTGGGACATAGGGATATGGTGAAACACTGGGACAGGGATGTGGTCAAACATTGGGACATAGGGATGTGGTCAAACACTGGGACATAGGGATGTGGTCAAACACTGGGACATAGGGATGTGGTCAAACACTGAGACATAGGGATGTGGTCAAATTATACGCAGGAGTGAGAATGTGGCGTTAGGGTAAAGCCTGGTGAGGGATGAAGTGTTAATCAGACTGATATCACGACTACAGGAAGTGTTATTCAGACTGATCTCACCACTACAGGAAGTGTTATTCAGACAGATCTCACCACTACAGGAAGTGTTATTTAGACTGATCTCATCACTACAGGAAGTGTTATTTAGATTGATCTCATCACTACAGGAAGTGTTATTTAGATTGATCTCACCACTACAGGAAGTGTTATTCAGACTGATCTCACCACTACAGGAAGTGTTATTCATCAGACTGATCTCACCACTACAGGAAGTGTTATTCAGACTGATCTCACCACTACAGGAAGTGTTATTCATCAGACTGATCTCACCACTATATGAAGTGTTGTTCAGCAGACTGATCTCTCTACTAAAGGAAGTGTTATTCAGACTGATCTCACCACTACAGGAAGTGTTATTCAGACTGATCTCACCACTACAGGAAGTGTTATTCAGGAGACTGATCTCACCACTACAGGAAGTCTTATTCAACCGACTGATCTCACCACTAGAGGATGTGTTATTCATCAAACTGATATCACCCCTGCAGGAAGTGTTATTCAGGAGACTGATCTCACCACAACAGGAAGTGTTATTCAGGAGACTGATCTCACCACCACAGGAAGTGTTATTCATCAGACTGATCTCACCACTACAGGAAGTGTTATTCAGACTGATCTCACCACTACAGGAAGTGTTATTCAGGAGACTGATCTCACCACAACAGGAAGTGTTATTCAGGAGACTGATCTCACCACCACAGGAAGTGTTATTCATCAGACTGATCTCACCACTACAGGAAGTGTTATTCAGACTGATCTCACCACTACAGGAAGTGTTATTCAGACAGATCTCACCACTACAGGAAGTGTTATTCAGACTGATCTCATCACTACAGGAAGTGTTATTCAGACTGATCTCACCACTACAGGAAGTGTTGTTCAGCAGACTGATCTCTCCACTACATGAAGTGTTATTCAGACTGATCTCACCACTACAGGAAGTGTTATTCAACCGACTGATCTCACCACTAGAGGAGTGTTATTCATCAGACTGATATCACCCCTGCAGGAAGAGTATTTTTAGGAGACTGATCTCACCACAACAGGAAGTGTTATTCAGACTGATCTCACCACTACAGGAAGTGTTATTCAGGAGACTGATCTCACCCTACAGGAAGTGTTATTCAGATTGATCTCATCACTACAGGAAGTGTTATTCATCAGACTGATCTCACCACTACAGGAAGTGTTAGTTAGGAGACTGATCTCGCCACTACAGGAAGTGTTATTCAGACTGATCTCGCCACTACAGGAAGTGTTATTCAGACTGATCTCACCACTACAGAAGTGTTATTCAGACTGATCTCGATCTCACCAGTACAGGAAGTGTTATTCACCGACTGATCTCACCACTAGAGGAAGTGTTATTCATCAGACTGATCTCACCACTACAGGAAGTGTTATTCAGGAGACTGATCTCACCACTACAGGAAGTGTTATTCTGACTGATCTCACCACTACAGGAAGTGTTATTCTGACTGATCTCACCACTACAGGAAGTGTTATTCATCAGACTGATATCACCCCTGAAGGAAGTGTTATTCCGGAGACTGATCTCAAACCTACAGGAAGTGTTATTCTGACTGAACTCACCACTACAGGAAGTGTTATTCAGACTGATCTCACCACTACAGGAAGTGTTATTCAGACTGATCTCACCACTACAGGAAGTGTTATTCAGATTGATCTCAACACTACAGGAAGTGTTATTCAGGAGACTGATCTCACCACTACAGGAAGTGTTATTCAGGAGACTGATCTCACCACTACAGGAAGTGTTATTCAGACTGATCTCACCACTACGGGAAGTGTTATTCAGATGATCTCAACACTAGAGGAAGTGTTATTCATCAGACTGATCTCACCACTACAGGAAGTGTTATTCTGACTGATCTCACCACTACAGGAAGTGTTATTCAGACTGATCTCACCACTACAGGAAGTGTTATTCTGACTGAACTCACCACTACAGGAAGTGTTATTCTGACTGATATCACCCCTGCAGGAAGTGTTATTCCGGAGACTGATCTCAAACCTACAGGAAGTGTTATTCTGACTGAACTCACCACTACAGGAAGTGTTATTCAGACTGATCTCACCACTACAGGAAGTGTTATTCAGACTGATCTCACCACTACAGGAAGTGTTATTCAGATTGATCTCACCACTACAGGAAGTGTTATTCAGACTGATCTCAACACTAAAGGAAGTGTTATTTATCAGACTGATCTTACCACTACAGGAAGTGTTATTCAGGAGACTGATCTCACCACTACATGAAGTGTTATTCAGGAGACTGATCTCACCACTACCGGAAGTGTTATTCAGACTGATCTCACCACTACAGGAAGTGTTATTATCAGACTGATCTCACCACTAGAGGAAGTGTTATTCATCAGACTGATCTCAACACTACAGGAAGTGTTATTTATCAGACTGATCTCACCACTAGAGGAAGTGTTATTCGGCAGACTGATCTCACCACTACAGGAAGTGTTATTCATCAGACTGATCTCACCACTACAGGAAGTGTTATTCTGACTGATCTCACCACTACAGGAAGTG